>JACEEZ010008481.1:113541-121041 GCA_016584305.1 Chionoecetes opilio | reverse complement strand
AGCAAGCAAGCAAGCAAGCAAGCAAGCAAGCAAGCAAGCAAGCAAGCAAGCAAGCAAGCAAACAAGCAAGCAAGCAGGAGAAAGAAAAAGAAAGAAAGAAAGAAAGAAAGAAAGAAAGAAAGAAAGAAAGAAAGAAGAAAAAGATTGTCATTGAAAGAAAAGAAAAAGAAAGAAAGAAAGAAAGAAAGAAAGAAGAAAAAGATTGTCATTGAAAGAAAAGAAAAAGAAAGAAAGAAAGAAAGAAAGAAAGAAAGAAAGAAAGAAAGAAGAAAGAAAAGAAAGAGAAAGAAAGAAAGAAGAAAGAAAGAGAAAGAAAGAAAGAAAGAAAGAAAGAAAGAAAGAAAGAAAGAAGGAAAGAAGGAAAGAAAGAAAGAAAGAAAGAAGGAAAGAAAGGAAGGAAGGAAGGAAGGAAGGTGGTGTCGTCATGGTTCCGGGATCCTTTACGCAGCAAACTCATTTTCGAGACTCATTTTCGAAAACTAACCTAAACTACATCCTAATCCTACAGCCTCAGTCTCCTAAAGGTGTAATTAGATGGGTGGGTAACGGTTGAGTTAGTTCAAGAATGACCCTCCAGTGATGTCTCCTATCATACGGAAGGGTTGCGTATGGTTATTGTGTCTCACGTGCGTATACTTTGTCCTGGTGTGGGTTGATGTTACTGTAATATATACTACTACTATATATAATACTACGCACAAAACACTAACTAGTATACCTCTTCGTTGTCACCAAAAAGATGGCTTACGCTTTACCACAGTGCCTACAATCTCAAAAAAATAATAATAATAATAAATTTACCAACTGATTAATTTTATATCATCAATTTTGTCTTTTTGATAACTTAGCATTAGGAAGTTTTCGTGTGCCGTCATTTTAAACTTTCTTACTTTTTCTTTACTTACATACTTAAATTATCTTACTTTCTACTTTATAGGGCCTGACAGCTAGTGGGGGTTTTTTTTCTTTTTTTTGGCCATTGGTCACTTATGAATGATACAAAAAAAAATAGAAAAAAAAAGCATGATGGAGAAAGGTGTGTGTGCTAGACCGTTAGCCATAGTAAATAAAGGTTCCTAACACAGTCATGAAAGTCATTGAACTTTGTGATGACAGTTTTGAAGCGAACTAAAATGTCGGGAACTTTTATGTTGGGGAAAAGGAGGCGGATCGAGTGACAAATTTTTACCTCATCCCATCACGATGTTTTGTTTTCTTTGACACTTTTTTCCCCTTTCACTCCCTTGACGTCCTTCCACGCCGTTCTCCTCAGCGGTCCCTTTACCTCCACTCCCAATCCACCCTTCCATCAAGCCCTCCAGCCATTTTCTCAATCTCCAAAATCCTTTCCATTCACTTCAGAAACAATGCCCTAACTCGCTCCTCCTCTCTTCTCTTCTCTCTCTCTCTCTCTCTCTCTCTCTCTCTCTCTCTCTCTCTCTCTCTCTCTCTCTCTCTCTCTCCTCTCTCTCTCGGCCCAGCGGTGGGGAAAATGATGAGTCGACGAGAAAGAGAGAGAGAGAGAGAGAGAGAGAGAGAGAGAGAGAGAGAGAGAGAGAGAGAGAGAGAGAGAGAGAGAGAGAGAGAGAGAGAGAGAGAGAGAGAGAGAGAGAGAGAGAGAGAGAGAGAGCGGTATAGGAAAGGTTACGAAAGAAGTAATGAAGAAAGGATGAAAAGAAACGGCAGAAAGGTGAAAGAAAATATAGATGAAAGAAGAAATGTGGTAGTGACTGATGAAAGAAAGGAAGGTGAGAAAGAACGTTTTAAAGGAGAAATGAAGGTAGGAATGAAGGAAGGGGTGGAGATGAAGGAAGAGGTGGGAATGAAGGAAGAGGTGGAAATGAAGGAAGAGGTGGGAATGAAGGAAGAGGTTGGAATGAAGGAAGAGGTGGGAATGAAGGAAGGGGTGGAGATGAAGGAAAAGGTGGGAATGAAGAAAGAGGTGGAAATGAAGTTAGAGGTGGGAATGAAGGAAGAGGTGGGAATGAAGGAAGAGGTGGAAATGAAGGAAGAGGTGGAGATGAAGGAAGAGGTGGGAATGAAGGAAGAGGTGGGAATGAAGGAAGAGGTGGAAATGAAGGAAGAGGTGGGAATGAAGGAAGAGGTGGGAATGAAGGAAGAGGTGGGAATGAAGGAAGAGGTGGGAATGAAGGAAGGGGTGGAGATGAAGGAAAAGGTGGGAATGAAGAAAGAGGTGGAAATGAAGGAAGAGGTGGGAATGAAGGAAGAGGTGGGAATGAAGGAAGAGGTGGAAATGAAGGAAGAGGTGGAGATGAAGGAAGAGGTGGGAATGAAGGAAGAGGTGGGAATGAAGGAAGGGGTGGAGATGAAGGAAGAGGTGGGAATGAAGAAAGAGGTGGAAATGAAGGAAGAGGTGGGAATGAAGGAAGGGGTGGAGTGTGAAGGAAAGAAATACGAAGGGAACAAAATGATGAATGAAAACATAAATAGGAAGGAAAGAAGGAAGGAAGGAGGGAAATCAGGAAGGAAGGGAAAGAGAGAGAGCGAGGAAGAGGAAACAAATGAATTCATGATGGAAAGGATGAATGTAAGATATAAAAAATAAGAAATAAAAATAAAATGAAAATAATACAATAAATTTAATAATACATATAAAAAAGGGAAGGACGACTGTAACAATAAAAAATAGACCAGCGTTGAAGCCTGCAAGAGACAGGAAGTTATAGAAAAAATTTATATCAAGAGTCTATAGGAAGGGATGAGAAAATATTCACACAAAAACTACATAAAATACAGCATAGCATGGAGAAAAAAAATTTAAAACTACACAAAAACTACATAAAATACAGCATAGCATGACAAGAAAACATTAAAAACTACACAAAAACTACATAAAATACAGCATAGCATGAAGAGAAAAAATTTAAAACTACATAGAAACTACATAAAATACAGCATAGCATGAAGAGAAAAAATTTAAAACTACACAAAAACTACATAAAATACAGCATAGCATGACAAGAAAACATTAAAAACTACACAAAAACTACATAAAATACAGCATAGCATGAAGAGAAAAAATTTAAAACTACATAGAAACTACATAAAATACAGCATAGCATGAAGAGAAAAAAATAAAAACTACACAAAAACTACATAAAATACAGCATAGCATGAAGACAAAAAATTAAAAACTAAGCGAATAGCAAAAAATATATATAGGTTAATAAAATAAACACTAATGAACCTGACATAAAAGAAAAATCGTAAAGTGAACCTCATAAAAATCTCAACTTTGAACACTAATGGTCAATTTTCCGGTGAAGAGACTATAAAAAAATAGTAAAAAATATATGAAAGGTTAAAGAATTCAGGCAACGACATAATAGAGAAAAATAAATTGATGCTCAACTACAAATGGGGAAAATATATACCAGCAAAAATATGTTAGATATGGATAGATGAATGGATAGATAGATAGATAGATAGATAGATAAGGACAGAGAAATAGATAGATAGACATAAAAACAGGACAGATAGATACAGCCAAATAAATAGACAGATTGAAAGAGAGAAAACAGACAGGGACAGATAGGTAGAAATAGACAGAAATATAAAAACAAAGATATATACTAGAAAAATAAACTTATGGACAGATAGATAGAAATAGACAGAAATACAAAACAAAGATATACACTAGAAAAATAAACTAATACAGATAAATAGAAATAGACAGAAATACAAAACAAAGATATACACTAGGAAAATAAACTAATACAGATAAATAGAAATAGACAGAAATATAAAAACAAAGATATATACTAGGAAAATAAAATAATAGACAGATAGATAGAAATAGACGGAAAAAGACAGAAATACAAAAACAAAGATATACACTAGGAAAATAAACTAATAGACAGATAGATAGAAAAAACAGACAGATAGACAGACAGGAGGTGAAGGAATTTGGAGAAATGAAGACAGGACAATAGGTGGAGGGAAGGATGTGTCTCGAAGGACCATTAAATTGTTACAGGATGTGAACACGAGCCTCCAATGCCTTCCCTCCCTCCCTCCTTCTCTCCCTCCCTCCCTCCATTCCTCCCTCCTTCCCTACACTCTAATTTCATTACCTCATCCTTCCATTTTCTTCTCCTTCACTTAATACTGTCCCTTTTTTTTTCTCTCTCTCTCTCTCTCTCTCTCTCTCTCTCTCTCTCTCTCTCTCTCTCTCTCTCTCTCTCTCTGACCTCACACCCACACACCCACACACACACACACACACACACACACACACACACACACACACACACAACACACACACACACCACACACCACACACACACACACACACACACACACACACACACACACACACACACACACACACACACACACACACACACACACACACACACCATGCAAGCAATATAACACAAATGGTACAGAATATCCTGCAAAACAATAAATAAATGAAAAGCCTGAGATCACAGCCAGCTCTAATTAGATCCCATTCATGATGAAGCGGAAAAGAGGAAGAACAGGAGGAGGATGACATAGGATTACATAGGAATAACAGACACCAGGAGACCTATTGGTCCATAGCGAGGGTATCTGCTGAACTACATACTACTAACTATCAACTACTTGTAAGAAAACAGTTGGAAAATGATACCATGTCCCTAAAGAGGATAGGAACATGGAAGTTTCATAGTGCAGAATGATAGGATATGAAAAATACTAACTACAACTACCACTACCACTACGACTAATCGATACGGGGGACTAGATACGAATTCGCACTATCAATACCCATTTACTTTACAGTGCGCGTCAAGTCTGTTTTTGAATGTAGTTATTGTGCTGGCTCCGACAACATTTGCTGGTAACTTGTTCCATCGTTCAACGACTCTAATATTGAAATAATTTTTACGGAGATCGGTGATGCAACGTTGACCGTTTAGTTTTAAACCATTATTTCTTGTTGTCACTTGAGTTGAAAGCTCGAATTGATTAGTGACATCAAAACCTTTTAGAATCTTAAAGGTTTCTATCAAGTCCCCACGGATTCTACGATCCTTTAAGGAAAACATATTAAGTTTCCGCAGTCTCTCTTCATAAGATGAATTTCGCAGAGATGGAATTTGTTTGGTTGCTCTTCTTTGCACTGATTCCAATTTGGCTTGATCTTTTACGAAACAGGGCGACCAGAATTGAACGGCATATTCCAAGTGGGGCCTAACCAAGGACGTGTATAATTGTGTCATTACTTTCGGAGTTTTATGTTCAAAATTACGTTTAATAAAGCCCAACATCATATTTGCCTTTTTACTGGCAGCTAGGCAATGCGGACTGGTTTTCAGATCATTACTGATGATGACACCTAAATCCTTTTCCTGCTGTACTTCAGTTAACGATTTATTTTGCATTTGATAGTTATATTTGAGGTTATCGTTGCCTATATGCATTACTTTACATTTATCGGAATTGAATTTTAATAGCCATTTATCACTCCAATCTGATAGTTTGTCGAGATCACTTTGTATGAGTTCGCAGTTTTCTCTAGTATATGCTTTACCGCCTAATTTGGGGAGGAGGAGGAGGAGGAGGAGGAGGAGGAGGAGGAGGAGGAGGAGGAGGAGGAGGAGGAGGAGGAGGAGGAGGAGGAGGAGAGGAGGAGGAGG
Organism: Chionoecetes opilio; assembly: GCA_016584305.1. Taxonomy (NCBI): domain Eukaryota; kingdom Metazoa; phylum Arthropoda; class Malacostraca; order Decapoda; family Majidae; genus Chionoecetes; species Chionoecetes opilio. The sequence continues at coordinate 115,396 of JACEEZ010008481.1, read as the reverse complement.
AGGAGGAGGAGGAGGAGGAGGTAAATAGAAGTAGAAGAAAGGATTCAATAATACCCTTCAGTTCAATGACTTCCTTTTTATGTTAATTAACCAAATGTTGCCAAAAAAAAAAAATTATCCAGGGCACTATTTTCGTGTATACTGCAAGACACAAGGTACTGTATGTAGGGTGGTATAAATAAATATAAAAATAACTCATCACCCCTATCTATTCTACCAGCTTGGGTGTCATGTATGAGGGAAGGCAGTGAGGTGAAGTGAGGTGAAGTGACGACTAAGTAAATAAAAATACAAGCACTGCCATTATTCTGGTCACTTCACTTGTTAATTCTGGAGGCAATTAAGTACAAGCTTAGGTTTTAATTGTCTAGTGATTTCCCTTTTTGCTTCTCTTTGCCTCCCACCTGCATCCCCTCCCCCTCTTGCCTGCCTTCCCATAGCTGTTATCTTTCTCCCTCTCATCCCCCTACCCCTGCGTCCCTCTCACTTCCCCCCACTCCCCCACACACCTAAATACTCTCCTCCCCCTACCCATGCATCCCTCTCACTTCACCCCACTCCTCCACACACCTAAGCCCCCTCCTCCCCTACCCCCGCATCCCTCTCACATCACCCCACTCCCCCACACACCTAAACCCTCTCCTCCCCTACCCCCGCATCCCTCTCACATCACCCCACTCCCCCACACACCTAAACCCTCTCCTTCCCTACCACTGCATCCCTCTCACATCACCCCACTCGCCCAAACACCTAAACCCTCTCCTTCCCTACCCCCGCATCCCTCTCATTTACCCCTCCCCACTCGCCCAAACACCTAAACCATTCCTACCATACTTTACGTGACTACCAGGATTATGAGTCTCAGTTCCACGAAATACTTGATAAACAAATAATATTATACGAAAATGTGAAATGGTGTGGAATTAATATTTGTGTGTAAGGGTAAAATATTTTATCATTATTTCTCGCGGTTGGGTAACACTCCTGACCAAGCAATATACAGGCCAACAAACCATTAAAGGTGTCCTCTCACGACCACACAACTCAGGCGACGCAATAACCGTATTAATCTGAACTATTGCAAAAGTTATGGCAATACTGTGTAGCTTCTGCCCCCCCCCCCCCCCACCCCCCTCCTTTGTATCTTGTCCACAGATCCATCCACTGCTTCCACCAAATCCTCCTTCTGCGCACCTTTCACTGTGTGGTTGTGGTGGGCTCATCATTAAACCTAAACATTAGAGATAACAAATACATCCTACGGAACACGCAAAGAGGAGGAGGTAAAGGTAAAGATGGGAGCATACGCTATGCTGCGCGTGGCCTTCGGTGCTCATCTCCGTGGCATTAGCCCTTTGAGCCTGTGGTGGGTGAGGACCCGTTACCAGTGTTTTCATTTTTTTTTCAAAGTAGGAGTTGGAATGAAGAAAGTAGGAGGTGGAGATTGATTGAAAGCCGAGCGAAGCGAGGCGCTGCTTGATAGGCCGGGGGTCCGCCTAGGCCCCCGGAAGCCCACGCCCTTGAAGGTGTTAATATATGCATTCTGGCTGTTTTTCAGGGTCAAACTCACTCCTTTCATACAATATTTATGGGCCATTTTCCTAGTAATTTCTTTCATAAAAGAAACCTAGTATGCATTTCTCTGAAATATCTGTGCATTTAAACAGATATTTCAGAAAAATGCAGAGTAAGTTTATATTATCTACTACCCAGAGGGTTTGTTTACAACGTGAAAAATACCATCGTGCACGGAAAATTCTCTGTAGTCGGAGATTAATATGGCAATCCTGACAATATAACTAGGCAATCTTCCACCTTGATGGAGGCAAGGACTTTTTTTTTGGGGGGGGGGAGG
>JACEEZ010008481.1:101041-108541 GCA_016584305.1 Chionoecetes opilio | reverse complement strand
CCAAGGACACAGAGACTACGGAGGCGAGGACGGAGGGAGGAGGAATACATAGGAATACATAGGAATAACAGACACCAGGAGACCTATTGGTCCATAACTAGGGTATCTGTTGTACTACATACTACTAACTATCAACTACATGTAAGAGGACAGTTGGAAAATGATACCATGTCCCTAAAGAAGATAGGAACATGGATGTTTCGTAGTGAAGAATGATAGGATATGAAATATGCTAACTACAACTACCACTAACACTAATCGATCCGGGGGACTATATTATGAATTCGCAGGGCAATATCAATACCCATTTACTTTACAGTGCGCGTCAAGTCTATTTTTAAATGAAGTTAATGTGCTGGGCTTCGACAACATTTGCTGGTAAGAAGGAGGAGGAGGAGGAATACAAAGGAATACAAAGGAAACACAAACAGCAACAGACCGACAGGTCCTTACAAGACTGTTTGCTTTAACTACACTACACTAACTAGATAATAAGAGAGAAAGGATAGGAAGTAGAAGGCTCCTCCCCACCCACCCATCCCTCCAGCCGAAGCTGGCCGGAAAAGAAGTGATACCATGCAATAAAGGAGGAGGAGGAGGAGGAGAGGAGGAGGAGGGAGGAGGAGGAGGAGGGAGGAGGAGGAGGAGGAGAGGAGGAGGAGGAGAGAGGAGGAGGAGGAGGAGGAGGAGGTAAAGAAAGGTGAAGTAAAGCTTGAAAAATAATAAAGATAATAAATAATAAAAAAAAAAACAGCGCCGAGGGAGACGTGAGACAGAGGGAAAAAACACATTATTCAAACCACATTTTTTGGAATTTCAAGACGGCGAGGGTGAGTCAAGAGAAAAATTATAATTGCAAAAGGCAGATGCGAAGGAAGCAGGAAATGGAAGAAAAGTGCAATAACGAAAGGGCGGGACGAAGGGAAGAAAGGAGGAAGAGCAGTATTAATAACAATAACAAAATAATAAGCGAAAGAAAATTATAGTGTGTTGTCATTTTGTGAACTGTATAAAAAAAAAAAAAAAATAAGAACGGAAGTGTAATTAAGAGGGACGATATCTAAGCGACGGAAGGACGCAAATGGAGAGAGGAAGGAAACAAGGCGACAAAAACAGATGAATGACGGTAATGCGATGCCACTAACAGGGAGGAACTGCGTGGGCGGACAAAGGAGGAAAGGTAAAAGGGAAAGAAGAAATGGAAGAAAAATGACGAAATGAAGAAAAACTAGGAAAAAGTGAGCTAGTTAAAAGCAAACCAGATGAGAGAGAGAGAGAGAGAGAAGAGGAGGAGAGGAGAGAGAGAGAGAGGAGAGAGGGGAGAGAGAGAGAGAGAGAGAGAGAGAGGAGAGAGAGAGAGAGAGAGAGAGAGAGAGGAGAGAGAGAGAGAGAGAGAGAGAGAGAGGGGAGAGAGAGAGAGAGAGAGAGAGAGAGAGAAGAGAGAGAGAGAGAGAGAGAGAGGAGAGAGAGAGAGAGAGAAGAGAAGAGAGGAGAGAGAGAGAGAGAGAGAGGACGAGAGAGAGAGAGAGAGAGAGAGAGAGAGAGAGAGAGGAGAGAGAGAGAGAGAGAGAGAGAGAGAAGAGAGAGAGAGAGAGAGAGAGAGAGAGAGAGAGAGAGAGAGAGAGAGAGAGAGAGGAGAGAAGAGAGAGAGAGAGGAGAGAGAGAGAGAGAGGAGAGAGAGAGAGAGAGGAGAGGAGAGAGAGGAGAGAGAGAGAGAGAGAGAGAGAGAGAGGAGAGAGAGAGAGGAGAGAGAGAGAGAGAGAGAGAGAGAGAGAGGAGAGAGAGAGAGAGAGAGAGAAGAGAGAGAGAGAGAGAGAGAGGAGAGAGAGAGAGAGAGGAGGAGAGAAGAGAGAGAGAGAGAGAGAGAGAGAGAGAGAGAGAGAGAGGAGAGAGAGAGAGAGCACCGCTTTAGAGGCAGCCATTTTACGTGAAACAAAAATCAAGGTAATAAATTTTCCTTCTTTCAACTTGAGTCGTCACCACCACCACCACCACCACCACCACCACCACCACCACCACCACTTCACCACCAGTAACCAACCACATCTCATCCTCACCACAAAACTCTCATCACAATCACCACCATTTCAACCAATGCATCACTACCTACCACTATATCACCACCACCAACACATCACCACCACACCAGTCATCACCTGTCAACACCACCACCACTACCTTCCACACTACAAGTCCTTCATTCTTTCGCCTAATGATCCAGAAACAACTATTTTTACCGCAATATTTTTTTCTTTTTTCTTTCGCTTACCTCACCTTCTTTAAGAGATCATATGTTTCCCCTAGTTTCCTTTCTCACATCCCAACCTCCTCCTCCTCCTCCTCCTCCTCTCCTCCTCCTCCTCCTCTCCTCCTCCTCCTCCTCCTCCACCGCCTAATCCACCACCACCACCAGCGCCATCACACTCTCAACACCACCATCCAGCTTTCCCACCGTTCTAATCACCACCATCATCACCTCCACGGTTACCAACAACACTACCTAATGACTTCACTTACGTAACACCAACGCCAGCTGCCAAACACTGCCGGGGAAAGACTACCAGAATGGAGAAGTCATCCACATCACCCACCTTCCCTACTCCGTCATAGCATCCACTTCTCTCCACTCCTCATCCTTCCACATAATCGTAGTAAAGTGTAGCGTATTGCAGTCATCCACACCACATCCACGCCACATTTCACCCCTCCACAACCGCGCCACCACCATGGAAATGTCTCGTTTGGTCATTATTGGACGAATCAGATGATGTTCTTAATTGCCTCCTACGGCTCTTGTTCCCGCCGTGTCCCTGAGCCTTCCCTATTACCTCCTACATAACCTTCATTAACATTCCCCAACAATGTGGAAATCTAAACCTTTACTCCCCTTTATATTCTCAAGTACTACATTCCTTTTTTCGTGTTTTTTTTTTTCAAGGGGTCATTTTTTACGTCCTATTCTTCCCCTTTTTTACTGTGCCACTTAAGGGAAGGGGAAAAGGTAGGTGTGCGATGAGGGGAAAGTGATAAAGGACGCAAGTGAGGGGTTCAGAAGAGAGAACGAGTGGCTAGGGAGAAGGAAGAGGGGAAGTTATTACTGTTATGTGGGGAGATGATGAGAAAAATTAGTTGGGTGACAGTGGGAGAGGGCTGGACGGGTGCAGGGAGGTAGCGAGGGAGGAAGGGCGGCAGTCGCAATGAAAGGTAAACACGGTAATGTGATGAGGACGTAAGAATAACAGGTCACTTTCTCTCTCTCAGAAGCGTGGACTGGCGAGTGTTACGTCACAGACCACAGTGAAAGCTTGAGTTGTACAAAACCTACCTTCTGCGGAGAGGCGAGAAGGGGTTTGAGGGATAGAATAAAAGGTGGATGGATAAACCACACTCAAGAGGAGGTGGAGTGTAGGTGAGAGATGACAGGTGGAGATGGAGGTGGAAGGAAGAAGAGACGTACACGATGATGGAGGATAGAGAGAGAGGGAGGGGGGGGGGAGGGATACAGAATGGGGGGAGAACCAATACTGGGGGCAAATAAAGAGGCAATCGAAGGCAAGAAAGGAGGGGAATAAGTGGCAATTTATGTGTAAATTGACAAAAAATTATTGGCTTGCAGCCCGCAAACCTCCCATCTAATATCAAATTCCCGCGACATCGCTACGACAACCCATGAACTCACCCAACAATCCCTGACATCACCCAACAATCCCTGACATTACCCAACAACCCCTGACATCACCCAACAATCCCTGACATTACCCCACAACCCCTGACATCACCCAACAATCCCTGACATCACCCAACAACCCCTGACATCACCCAACAACCCCTGACATCACCCAACAACCCCTGACATCACCCAACAAGCCCTGACATCACCCAACAACCCCTGACATCACCTAACAACCCCTGACATCACCTAATAAGCCCTGACATCACCCAACAATCCCTGACATCACCTAACAACCCCTGACATCACCTAACAATCCCTGACATCACCCAACAACCCCTGACATCACCCAACAACCCCTGACATCACCCAACAACCCCTGACATCCCCCAACAACCCCTGACATCACCCAACAACCCCTGACATCACCCAACAAGCCCTGACATCACCAACAAGCCCTGACATCACCCAAACAACCCTGACATCACCTAACAACCCCTGACATCACCTAACAAGCCCTGACATCACCCAACAACCCCTGACATCACCTAACAACCCCTGACATCACCAAACAACCCCTGACATACCCCAACAACCCCTGACATCACCAACAACCCCTGACATCACCCAACAACCCTGACATCACCCAACAACCCTGACATCACCTAACAACCCCTGACATCACCTAACAAGCCCTGACATCCCCAACAACCCTGACATCACCCAACAACCCCTGACATCACCAACAACCCTGACATCACCCAACAATCCCTGACATCACCTAACAACCCCTGACATCACCCAACAACCCCTGACATCACCCAACAACCCCTGACATCACCCAACAACCCTGACATCACCCAACAATCCCTGACATCACCCAACAACCCCTGACATCACCTAACAAGCCCTGACATCACCTAACAAGCCTGACATCACCAACAATCCCTGACATCACCTAACAAACCCTGACATCACCCAACAATCCCTGACATCACCTAACAACCCCTGACATCACCTAACAAGCCCTGACATCACCCAACAACCCCTGACATCACCCAACAACCCTTGACATCACCTAACAAGCCCTGACATCACCCAACAACCCCTGACATCACCCAACAACCCCTGACATCACCCAACAACCCCTGACATCACCCAACAATCCCTGACATCACCCAACAACCCCTGACATCACCCAACAACCCCTGACATCACCTAACAAGCCCTGACATCACCCAACAACCCCTGACATCACCCAACAACCCCTGACATCACCCAACAACCCCTGACATCACCTAACAACCCCTGACATCACCCAACAACCCCTGACATCACCCAACAACCCCTGACATCACCCAACAACCCCTGACATCACCTAACAACCCCTGACATCACCCAACAACCCCTGACATCGCCCAACAAGCCTTGACATCACCCAACAACCCCTGACATCACCTAACAAACCCTGACATCACCTAACAAGCCCTGACATCACCCAACAATCCCTAACATCACTCAACCCTTTCTTCCTACTATCTCCCCTTCCGTTCTTATTTCCTTCCCCGCCAACCAACTTACAGAATCAAGAGAGAGAGAGAGAGAGAGAGAGAGAGAGAGAGAGAGAGAGAGAGAGAGAGAGAGAAGAGAGAGAGAGAGAGAGAGAGATGAGAGAGAGAGAGAGAGAGAGAGAGAAACGCATGCATAAAACAATTAATGGGAAAAGCGTGTCAGACTGCAGTTGAGAAAAAAAATCACTAGCGGGTAGGCAGCATATCAGAAAGAGGCTTGGCATGGCTTGGCGGGATTCAGCATCAATTTTCCAAGCCTTCTCAGCATGGTCAGCATAATCAACAGCATCCCAACCCAGACTTAAGCCATTACTATAATTCTACTTCCTGTTTTTCATCATCCAACTTCTCTCTCTCTCTCTCTCTCTCTCTCTCTCTCTCTCTCTCTCTCTCTCTCTCTCTCTCTCTCTCTCTCTCGCGCGCAATTTCACGCACTGCACATTCCTGCCCTCTGAAATGGCCTATGGCGCAACAAGGCCACACAAATAGCTAAATGGAAGGATGGGGGAGGGACGGGAAGGGGTTGTTAACTTGGTACATGGGAAAATCATAAACGTCGGGGTGAGGCGTGCGCTTGCGGAGAGTAGGGAGAAAAACGAGGATGGGAGATGGGACGAGAAGGAATGCAAAGCGCGGAAAGGTGGAAGGGACGAGACAGCCAGGACGGGAGAGTCATCAGAGGAAATTCATGCAATGGTTTCGAATATGAAGATTGAAGTACTAGGCTGCGCGAGGGAAAGTGAGGTGAGGAATGAATATATGTTTTGATGAGATGTAAACAAGAAGCAGTTTTAACGCAAAGAAAGAATCTCACTCGAACTAAATAATTAAGAAGGACTTGATAGGGAATTATAGGCAGGTTATATGAATTATGAAATTAAATGTAGGAAAATAACATTGCTAAATATGGATTTTGGTATTTTTCCTGCTTGTTTATTTTCTATCCTTCCTTTCTCTTTCCCTCCCGCCATTTTATTCTCCCTTACTTTCCTCGGAATATTCTTTCTTTTCCCTACCTTTCTTCTGACTCACTCCTCCTGTCAACCTTTTCTTACTTCTCCTTTATCCCTTTCTCCATCCCCTTCCTTCCGACATGTATTCTTTCCCTCTCCACCTCCTTCCTCTCCCTTTATAACGAGGATAATAGTAATGTCACACTTGTGGCCCGTTAATGGATAATGGCCTTATTGCGCCTCTCCCTCTCCCTCTCCTCTCTCTCTCTCTCTCTCTCTCTCTCTCTCTCTCTCTCTCTCTCTTCTTCTCTCTCTCGTCTCTGTCTGTCTGTCTGTCTCACTTCTCTCTCTTCTGTCTCTCTTCTCCTCTCTCTCTCTCTCTCTCTCTCTCTCTCTCTCTCTCTCTCTCTCTCTCTCTCTCTCTCTCTCTCTCTCTCTCTCTCTCTCTCTCTCTCTCTCTCTCTCTCGAGGGGATGGGCAAGGTGGTGATGTTCTTGTGGTGAGAGAAGTGGAAAGACGATGGGGTAGGTCAGGGAAAGGAAGGGGATGGAAAAATAAACGGCCATAAAGTGCGTGCTGTAGTAGTGAATGGCTGTTGGCCGCGCCTCCCACACTGCCCAACACACCACATAATTGAGCTTGTCGGCACTAACGAGGCTTCCGTGGGCCCCGATGCAGGCGGCAAAACCAGGACCAACACACGCGAAAAGCCACTAAAGGGTTTCTGGCACACTGTAATAAGTGACAAGGAGAAGGAAAGCAAAGTGTGGAAAGGTATAGAAGGGACAAGACTGGGCAGGGCGGGAGAGCGATCAGAGTAAATTCATGCAAAGTTGAGGCTTGTAAGGCCATTGCTCTCTTGTGTTGTTGCGTATATGTAGCTTTGCATGCCCCTCGCCCTCCCCTGCTGGTGGCTAAGGAGGAAGGGGGAGAAAGGGGGGCAACACACCAGCGTTCAGGCAACATCTACACAAGAATAAATAGTAGGTACTACAAAGTGTATTCACTGTTGCCTAAATTGACAAGTTCATTATAAGATAACAACCCCGGATGGCAAGCCAGAATGACGTAACGTTAGGCAAGTAACTTCCCAAAGCTCTGCCCATTTTTCTTTACATCCTTATCAAAACTAGAAACATTCCATCCTCACATCCTTCTCTGCATCTGCTGATATCCAAAGCGACCTTAATAGTTCATATCTTTAAATGGATTACCTTCGTCCACGATCTATTTCTTTAACTTCGCAGTCTTCCACGAATCCAGGGATCGTAACCCTCTCCCTTAGAAAACTGTCCACTAATCTGAG
>JACEEZ010008481.1:58541-88541 GCA_016584305.1 Chionoecetes opilio | reverse complement strand
GAATAAAATTATTATTATTATTATTATTATTATTATTATTATTATTATTATTATTATTATACTGTTGTGTGGTGGTGTATTGTGTATACAGTGCAGTAGTGTCAGATGGAGCCATGTCACCCACACTGCTGACAACTGACGTGCCACACACTAGTAAACACTGTACACACGCTGTGAAATAAGACGTCGTGTTTTCTGTAATAACTGCCAAGACACACTGTAAACACTGTAATAGCAGTAATTTGTCTCCATTCCCACGGCCATTTTCTTCCCGAGAAATTACATTGTTTCTCTTTAAAAATAGTTTGCCTTGAGACACAATAAACCTAAACTTGAGACAGTAACCAAAATTTTTTATTCAAACTTTTTTTTCACAACGAAACATATCGGGAAAAGGCCCACTTTATTTTCATATACAGTAAAACCTCTCGTATTCGGACCCTCATTATTCGGACTTTGACATTATTCGGACCTTTTTTTTTTTTTTTTTTTTTTTTTTTTTTTAAGGGTCGAAATTCCTAGCTATACACTTTTTTTTTTTTTTAGGGTCGAAATTCCCAGTATAAACACTAGAATTTTTTTTTTTTTTTTTTTTTTTTTTTTTTTTTTTTAACATATCTCCCCATATATAATCCCCCCCATTATTCGGATCCTTGCATTACTCGGACCACTCCTTGGCCCAATTAGTCCGAATATGAGAGGTTTTACTGTATGCAGAAATAAAAATGTCCACGTCTCTGTATCCAAAACCATCTTTCCTATTTCCTTCAAAATCAGCGTAATCAAAAGTTCCAGGAATCAGATCAGTGACCAAAGATATACCAGTCACACCTTTGTAACCAGGCAGCTCAGCGTAGCATGATTGGCACCACTTGAAAGACTGCAACTATATCAGGTTCATAGAAATGTTCAGTTATGTATTCTGTCGTGACCCTCATGTTGTGACCAAAACATGACCGTGATAAAACACCCATCATTACAGTTCCAACTTAGCCATGCTCTGGTCCATTTTATCGTCGTCCCAGTACGACAACAAGCGACCAATTTTGACCATGTTCTCACCCCACCCCAGCTACATCCCAGACCATTCCATCACCGCCCTATTATATGACCCATTTCAACCCCGCTCCTGCCCTGCCCCGACTCAAGGCCACTATGTCGTCTAGGTGGTTTTGCCCGACTCTGCTTTGACTCTATTCCTGCCCAGTATAATAATTCCTTGGTTCCACTGCATCCATGCCACCTCCTACATCCAAACCCAATCCACTCACTGCACACTAAGGCACTGACCCGAAACCACCTCCATCCTAATCTAGCCTCCTCTCAACGCACAGCTTCAGCCCGGCACTCCTGCATTCCTGGCCAATTCCAACACACACCCCTCACCCCCTCACCCCCACCAAAGAGCAACAAATCTATATGCTCAGATTAAAGGATAAAACTCCCGCAATTTACGATGTTGGTCTTTATTAAACTTGTACCCAAATACCTCTTTAATAACCCTGATTAACTTTAATTAAATGCCTTCAAAATCCATGCGATTTCCAAACTTAATTATGGTGGGAGTCTCTACTTCCTCTGTTATATAGAAAAAAGAAAAATAATAACAAATAAATAAAGTCATGAGTACAGGGAGGTCCCGAAGATACGAGCAGTTAGTTCCACCTGGCATACTCGTAAAGCAAAATCTCGTATAACGAAACACATAACTAATGGTAATATATAGGTTTGGTTCCAGGAACCCATCAATTAAAAAAAAAAAAAAAAAAAAGACATGTTTTTCAAGCTAAAATAAACTATAGCAAACACAACAAACACACAGCGTCTATATTACCCACACTGTACTACCTATTCTGTAGAAAAAGCATTCTGAAAGAGAAAATAGCACACAAAATAACATAACTGCACATTAATTAAACATAAAACATGCACAACAAGCAAAAAAAGACGTAATGTATGGGACGCCACGTGATACAAGAGAAGGTAGTGTAGCGGTTCCAAGGTTGGGGCCCCACACCTGCTAATTACCCCTAAAGGTCAGGCCGCGCCATATGCTTAATTACCCTTCAGGTCATGCCTTGCTAGGGGTGACCTGACTGCGGTCTCAAGGTTGGGGCCGCACACCTGCTAATTACCCCTAAATGTCAGACCGCACCATATGCTTAATTACCCTTCAGGTCACGGCTTGCTAGGGGTGACCTCACTGGGGTCAACCAAATCCCCCTTTGTCCAGCCAGGGAGTGGTAGGGCACGCATTTTGAACTTGATAATTTTACTCACCCCAGTTTAAATGTCGTATCATTGAATTTTCGATCTCGTATATTGAAAATAGACCCTAATTTACACCTCTCGTATCATCGGATTCTCGTATACCGAATGCTCGTATAACAGGACCTCCCTGTATACGTCGGTGTCTTACAAAGATCGAAGAATTCAATCCTGCCATGAGCCAGAGCGGCAGGGACGGCTATCAGGGAGTCACCGCAGCCAGGGGCCCCACTGCTTTAACGAGCCAATGTTTGTTCAGTGGGGAGCCCATTCCTCAGTGTACCCAACGATAACGTAATATCCGCAAGCCTGCACTTTGGCTGCAGCCCTGCACAGCCTGCTTCCTACTGGGACTCCCAAGGCTGATCTGAGAACACTGTAGAACTCCAGAAAACGAAAGAGTGGATTGTACCATCAAGCCAAGTCAATCTCTGACAGTTGTTTAGTATACATGATCAGTCAATATGCATTTATTGGTATTCTATGGATATGCATAGCGTTTGAAAGTTTCTGCTTGTTATGTATTTTAAATTAATAATAAAAACTTTCTATTCTTCAAAGAATAATTATTTGCAAAAAACATTCCGTGGCAGTACTCAGCGCTGTAGGGGCTAGGGAGGGTGTGAAGGCTTTGTCCATGAACCACCTGTGCAAAGCTAATGAGGCTTGAACTTCCTGATTCTCAAGGCACCATCAGCTTTAAGCAGTGCATACATGAATTTACATGCATTTTATAATGTGTGTTTTCCATAATTTTTGCGTTACATTACTAAGATTACTTTTCCAATGAGTTTCTGAATATGACAAAGACTCCCCTCCACAGCCTGACATTCAGCCACATATAACAGCAAACCAAAAGTCAACCCCAATCCCCAGATATTCTTTAAAAAATAAGACAAAAGAAGAAAAAACGGATGTTGTAGTTGTACAAGCATTTTTGACACTATTTCTCTCAATAAGAAAATTTAAGGATGTGTTGCTCTTTTACTGAATATTTGAAAGACCCTGAAATTAGGGAGTCTCTCATTGTGCTATCCAATGCACTACCAGGCCATACATACATACATATACGAGGTGCAATCAAAAAGTTCCGATAGATACTACAACTATAAAGCAGACAACGTAGCTAATAAAATTTGGCCGCGATACACCTAATAAATATTGACACCATTGGCGTGGAAATATAGAAGGATGATAACTATATGGAGAATGAGACTGTTGATTATTGAGAGCGAAGAAGAGCTGCAAAAACTGGAAAAATAATTAAGTATCCCACTCAGGAGATGCAAGGTAGCAAAAAGTGCTAGAAACCAAAGTGATGGTTATGGATGAAAATGCATAAACCACACAGAGTAAGGACTGCTTGTCAGAAGCAACATGCAATCAAGTTGGGCAGATGAATAAATGAAGAGGTGAATGAAAGAAGTATCCTAGCTCAATCTTATCCAGGCCTGGGAACAAGGAGGGGAACACAGCAGGAAGATCAACCAAGGAAATAGTCAGATAAGATATGAGGAAGAGCCTAACAAGGAATAGCAAAATGCATAAGTAACATGATGAATAGAATGACAGGATATGAACAGGAAGATATGCATATTCCATAACAGTATAACAGTATTATTAACAATGACAAGACATAACATAATATCAAATCAGACTGTTAGAGTTTAAGTTGCAGATGAGCTATGTAGAAAAAAAGTCAAGAAAAGTAGATGGTATAGCAGTGGTGAAGAAATAATGACTTATAAAGATGAGTGTTACCAAATGCTATACCATGCATAGAGAGATAGAGAATGATACTGCAGGCAGAAATACAGGAGTCTCTCAATTTCCTCACTTACAAGTATCTGCATAACTGGCGCAGAACTATGAGTCGTGGATTGTGTGTAATATGTTAATGTATAGAAGTGCTTGTTTAATCTTACATGAGCCACAGAGTTCCACAATTGTGGCTTTTCCAGGCTCTTCAGTTACATCATTTCAACCACATAGTAGTTGCAGTGCAGCTGCCAGTTTTAGGCTTTAACTCCATGTGTATGTATTGTGCCATGCATGTTGCATGGTGTGTGTTGATTAGAGCCACTGAAATGCATGTGAAAGATTCTAAGAACACGAATCGCATCATGTAATGCCAAGGGCAGATCATGCTGCTATATTTACATTCTATACAGTTGAGCGACAGCATATAACATTTCATACGTGATTATGTGAAACTCGTGAGTAATGGACGCAGGCGTTGAGGAAGCGGATATTTTGGGTTCATCGTGGGGCTAGTGAAACGCAGATTCTCAGATTTAGATTGACAAAACTCCTGAGACCCCTCTATATGAAAGAAATGCTGTGGGTTTACAAAAAAAAAAAATATAATTGAGAGGAATCAACAATGTGACTGTGAAAGGACTGGAGTGTACAGAGAGGAATGGGGGCAAGTGCAAGTAGACACACAGAGGTGATGGCACGACCCTCATACTCGCCAAGGATTACAACACCAAGCAAATGCTATCACACACCAATAATATCATCACTCCCACCTTGTCCGCCTAAATCCAGCCTCCAAAAGCATATTCATACTCACCTCACCCACCACTCCAACCAGTCATTCAAGAACAACACTCAGCTGATTCTACGGCCCCTTGACAGTAACATCCTCCTTTCAGTCCTCCCTTACCCGTGAGAAAAATAATAAAATAACACACGTCAACAACACAACATACACTCCACGAGAGCCCTGCAGGAAAACCCAGTACAGGCCATGGCCTTCCTCATGAGCTCGGGGGACATTTTGGCCAGGCAGCTTAAGGCACTTCAACTACAACATCCTTGATAAAGTTTCAGGGAGTGGTGACAGCATAGACAAAAAGGTGCTACTTGAGGCTTAGCTCTTGATGCATAATTCTAGCTTGGACTTGTCATAACTCTCTTCATTTGTAAGGCAATATCACAAACTTGCCCATTAGAAATGCTTTTTCTCAGATGCTTGGCAGTGAATGTATTTTTGTGTCCTACACCCCCATAAATCATGCTTACATATAGAATTAAGTTTTGTACTTACCGAGGTATCCACACAGGAGCATTGTCATTGATGGGAGACCTCTCTTGTGGATGAGACTTGATGGGCAAATTTTTGGTTCTTCTAATGGCTTGTTTGATATCTGCTATCGCTGCTTCTACACTTTCTCGGCTCTGGGGAACTCCTCCGCCTGAAGCTGTCACAAAGAAAATGATTCACATTTTAGTGGTTTACATATTACATAAGAAAGGATAAAGTAGAGATTTACATCATCATCGTTTAATTAAAATCTGACGTTTAACGTCAGATTTTCCCATAATATCTTATGAGGTTAGACGGTCGATGATGCGCTTCCAACTATCTCTACCCATTACCTCAACCTCTTCAATACCCAATACTGCCAGATCCTCTTCAACACACTGCCTCCATGTCTTCCTTGGCCTGCCTGGTGGATGGCGACCTGGCACTTCCATTCCAACAGCTCTCCCCAATGCCTCACAACCTTCTCTCCTCTTCACGTGCCCAAACCACCTCAATCTCCTTACTCCTAGCACTGTATTCAGCTCCTTCAATCCACATCTTGCCACCTCTACACTCGACACCTCAACTCTCCATGTGATCCCAGCCATATATGTCAACAGTCAACATTCTCCGATCACAACCAACCAACACATCTTCCAACTTATTTGTCAAAACCCATCTCAGAACCATACAGCAATAGTGATCTTATACACGTTTCAAATACTCTTCCTTTGTTTTTCAGTGGCATACTCATGTTTATTAGAAGTCCTGCTATCTCTTTCCACTTCATCCATGTAGTTGCTACCCATCTTCTTACTGCTCTCTCCACTCTACCCTCGGAATCTAACATATCACCAAGATAACAAAACTGTTTCACTTCTATTAAACCACCATCAATTTCTATAGTTTCTACCTCTTCCTCTTCTGGCAGTCCCAATAGAGATAAAGTAGCAATTTACACCACATCCCAAAACATTTTAATAAATTTATTTACAAAGAGAAATTATGAATCACCTTTATTAAACAATACTTGGAGGACCAAGGTATCACAGCAGAAAAAAGAAATACAATGTGATACTGAACCACACCTCTGGATGTGGCTGTGATTACAGCCTTGAATTTCGAAGACATTGTACTTAGACAAATAATTGACTAAATCCAACCAGAAATTAATGTACTTTTACCAAACGTGGTAAAATCCTTCTTCAGGATCTTTCCATGTCCTTCTGTGTGGGTGTCCACACAGAAGGACATGGAAAGATCCTGAAGAAGACAAGATGCTTGAGATACTAACTATGTACCGTTTTCTCTATCAGTGTATGATGTGTGGAATCATCCGGACAACGACATAGTAACTGCCAAGAGTATCCATGAGCTTAAAGTTAAGATCGACCAAATGAGGTACAAAGACGGGACCCCACGAGTACAGTATATCTCATTTCACATATATCACAAGAAAGACGAAAAAGAAGGGACTTGATAGCAATGTATAGAGCTATCTCGAATAGAAAAAAATGACAAAGAGGATATGTATGTATGTAGGAGCCACGAGAGGTCATGAGAAGAAACTGAAGAGGACAAGGTGTTTGAAGGACATCAAGAAGTACAGTTTTCCCAATCGGTGCATTGATATGTGAAATAACCTGGACAGTGAAATTATAGATGCCAAGAGTATTCATGATTTTAAAGCTAAGATTGACCAATTGAGACAAGGAGACGGGACCCCATGAGTGTAACTCATTCCCCGTATAATAAGGTAAAGATGGGGCCATACGCTATGCTGCGCGTGGCCTTCGACGCATCGCCGTGGCATTAGCCCTTTGAGCCTGTGGTGGGTGAGGACCCGTTACCCCGGGACACAGGGCTAGTGTGACATCCGGATTACCACAGTTACCTTCCCCAGGTTTCCCCAGGTACCCATTTATCAACCCCGAAAGGGAGGAAGAACAGCTGGTTTGGCTGGTCGCCGACTTGCCCTGGCCCGAATTTGAACCAGGGCCCGCAGATTCGTAGCCAGGCACGCTAGCCACTACACCACGGAGGCGACAAGTATATATTCCTGTATATTACAATTAGGTAAATACACACACACACACACCTGCATTGTGAAGAAGGTCATGTGCTGCGGGGTGGCCCTGAACCATGTGGGGCGCCACCTTATGCTGCACTGGACTGGTGAGGGACCCCATGGCACTTAGGAGGTGAGGACCACTAGTTGGCCCTGAAACTATAGGAAAAATATTCCTTAGTCATAATAACTTTTTTTTTTTTTTTTTTTTTACATCACAAAGAACTGGCCAAGGGCACAACAAAAATGGGTAACACAAAGCCCGCTTAGTTGCCAGTCCCTATAAAGAAGACAGTAAGAGAATAAAATAAAAAAGAGGGGTGAGCCAATTTAGTTCGGGAGGTGTCTTGTTACTCCTCTTTTGAAAAGATTTAAGTCATGGGAAAGTGGAAAAATAGAAACAGGAAGAGAGTTCCAGAGTTTACCAGTGAAAGGGATGAAAGAGTAAAGATACTGATTAACTCGTCCTGCTAGTGGAAAATGCATCTCTATATTTATCAAAATTTTGGTAGCATTTGTCATGTAAGTTTCTTAATGGAGTGGGAGAAATTGTGATCTGAAAAAGGGCACGAATACGAGAGTTTCAGTGAGGGTCCCGAGGAGGGTTGTTCTGCCTCACACATAGTTCAAGATCACATAAACTGGGACTGCAATACTATCACCATAAAATGTTACCCTTGTATGTGCTGTATCATCCATACAATTTATCAACAGGGTTGGGGATCACAGCTTAAACAACATATCAATACATACATATGCTAACTAACGGTAGTCAACGCTGACAAACTATATGACTCCTGTCTTACTAACCCTTCAAATTCATGTGCTTCCCAGTCTGGTGAATTGACAATGACAAATGTAGTTGTAATAAAAATACACAAAACTCTTATTAATTGTGTATCATACATCAATCAAATAACTAAGGGAAACTATAAGTAAACTGACAGACATGCATAAAAAGTTACAGTATGTACGAATGTACTTAAAATGGGAAAAATGGTGAAAGTATGTGGGTGGAAAGAATACAAAATATACAAAAAATGGATGCAACACGTCAAAAAAAATTAACTAAAGCCATGCGAACCAATTGTCTTAAATTCTCACGGGCAAAATTGTTTGTGGTAAATTTTAGCGAAAAAAAAATTGTAGCATCATTCAGGTGACAACTTAACAAGTAGAACAAATTCTGTGATCAGAGTTGGTCTAGCGAGCCACTTCTAAACATTTGACAAGTTTGTCTGATTGACAAGATTATGTTATTACTTGACAGCAATTTTTGTGCAGAGTATTAATGTATCCGATAGTAAGATATATAAGAAAGGAGCCTGAAGTGTTGGTGGTTTGGTGGTAGTAGGTGTATGTGGGTTACAATAGTGACTATTAATGTTATGGAGTGGCTAGAAGGGCAGACACGTGTTTGCTGCCAACAATTCTGGGCAATTTTTAGCAGCCAGAAATCCACAGAAGTATTTTCGTCACAGATACACAAATGAATGAATCAGCCATTTATATAGCTATGAAATAATGTCAGGAATAACAGTAAGCCACGTTATCAATTAATAATAAAGTGACAGAGAACATGAAGAGGGAAATTATCAGATCAAGAAAGCTTTCTTACTGTCTTTTCTATAATATTGCGATTAAAGGCTAATATTGTGCTTTTGTTTGTTCATTTTTATTATAGTGTTGATTAAATCTTTTTGTTGAAGGAAGCCGGTTGCTGGGCCTGGGCGGGGCCACCGGTCATTCTAACGGGTTTAAAAAAAAATCCTTTAGTCTTTGATTTGTGGAATTCTGAAGTTTTATAATTCACTGACGAATTTTTGTGTAATTTCTCTGCATTTATTCATATAAACCTTAAGTCTTTTGAAAACTCATTGTCTTGAATCTGGTGCATTAAATCAAAAGTAAGATGTGCATGTTATAGCTATCTACAAATTTGATAATCTATGGCTGAAATTCCTCTATTTTCTGTCAAGTTGGACAAAAAAGTTCATTCATACATATTTGTCCAGTATTAATAACTGTGTGCTACAGGGTATTATAGATAAACGAAAATAGGTGTGGAGAAACTAAATATAAAACTTAGGATATGAATGCGTGATAATTAAGAAGTGATAAGGAAGCATCTCTTGCTATAAAGTGGTAAATGCAAATATAAACATTGTGAGGTGTGGGGAGAATGTTCAACTCGTCGTTACTCACTCCTGCAGGCGGGCAGGTACTTGCCTCGGCTGCACGCATAACCTGTTCCAAAGCATTCATATTTAATATCTTAATCACAAAAGCCTTTGCAATAAAGATAATACCAAGTCTACTGAGGAGAGCACAATAAATATATTCCAATGTTTTCATTCAAATTTTTTTTTTCAGAAGTAAAATTTGTATTAGTCAAATTTTTTTCTACATGAAAGCACACTTCAAAAAAAAAATTGTTTATAAATAGGATTTGCATTAGTCAAATTATTATTTTACAGGAAAGTACATTGAAATGGTAGATGAAAATATCAGTTAGCCTCAGTCATTGAATTCTATGTCAGGGATTATTCAATAAGTATCCATGGCACTGCCATTAATAGTCCCTCACAATAAATCACTTTGCTTCTTGATTAATGATATGGCTCGCTCAGTGTTTAACCAAATTATTTTTACTAACGTGAAAAATAACCCAAGTGACAAAACAAATTTTGGTCCGTCTTTAAGATAAATGCGATTTGATTAACTTCCTGGGAAAAAAATGGAATTAAACCCGTTTCTAGCGAGAAAAGAAGCTAAAAATCTTCCAGCCTGTAATACTTAAGTATCTTACATAAAAAATACTAAGCAATTGAGAGTCACAAGGCAAGTGTTCATGGTTATAAAATGCCAAAATATGTTGGTAATTTCGAAAGCCGCCACTCTGACCACAAAAACATTGCTTTCTTCTAAATCATTCACAAAATATTCATATTCACATATCACATGGCATCAATTCTCAATGTGATTTAGCACATAAATCAATAGGCAATTTGACCAAAAGTTACTTAAAAAATGTTACACTAACACCTTCACCATCAGTAAACCTTTCCCTAATAATGTGGGTTGTGGCATAAATCAAGATCCAAGAAAGAGCAAATCAGAAGCTATAGGGAAAAAACATCCAATAAGTGAAAATAAGCAACGCATTCATACATTCACAACATACACACACCAGTTACTGCATCCTACGGGCACCTGCAGCCAGCAAGTCAAGGCAAGTCCTGAAAGTTTCTAGTTCAAAGTTTTGTGGCATTTTTCTTAATGGATTGTGAAAAAAGTGGTGTGTGTAATAAGCAGCATCCTGGCAAGGCTTCATCCCCTGACAAGGATGGCTGAGAATGCAATGATAATAAACAGTACATTTTAGATAAGAGGATCACAGATGCTTTAATATTAGGGGAGAGCGGGGCAGGTTGCATCGAGGGTAGGTTGCATCATTGCCTCTAACTCGCATGTTATCACACGTACATCGTCTTAATACTACTACATGTACTACTACTACTACTACTACTATAAACTACTACTACTACAACAATAATAATAATAAAAAAAGTTAATGCGAGTTAGAAGCAATGATGCAACCTACCCTCGATGCAACCTGCCCCGCTCTCCCCTATGATCAAAGACGAAAAGTGGAGTTTGAATACATGAGGGACAAGGTGGTGGGTGGGTGAGTGAGAGGACTGGAGTGTCTAAGGATAAAATGCATGGACTGAACCAGGTATTCTTCTGCCTGCATGTATGGAAGATCTAATGATAATTTTGGTGAAGTTCCTTTAAATATCTTTCACCATTTTTTCAAGTACATAACCATTTCCAACAAAACACGTCGAGTCATTTAACAAGAACTAATGTCCAGATCAATTATCAACTCATTCCACGAACACCCGGGTAATCCTTACACTATTTCTCAATGGACTGATTTCTCCTTACAGATTATATTCACGGCTTGAGAGTTTGAGCTGTTTGTCACCCAAGGAAGAAAAAATCCTTGCATAGTTACTTAATGAATAAAAGAATGATTGAAGGTAAAACAACATCCAACAACATGAACCAAAAATCATATACATACGTACAGCATTTGCTTCCTCAATAACCATCGCTCATGAACCTCATTACCCCTCATTACCTCTAACTATGAACCCAAACTAAATGTTTACGAGAATTACCATGGTGTAAGTCTCACGGCCTCTTGTAGCTTCCTTATTTTCTTATGTTCTTATGTTCTTTACCATATTGTGTTATAGAAAATTCCAGATTGCAGTAATAAAAATTGCAGCAGCCCTAACGTCCCAGACCCGGAGCTCACCTGGAGTGTACTGAGGAGAGTGCAGGTGGCCGAGGACGTGGCTGGGGGACACGGCCGGCATTTGATTTGGGGTTGAGGATGAACTACCATTTTCCACCACGGAGTCAGCCGCTGAGCCTCCTCGGTGCGGGTGAGGAGCGGGCGGAGGAGGCGGCTCGGGCATCTTCTCGTCTATGAGGGAAAGTTGCATAATTACAACTAGCTATGCTTCAATACAGTCATGCTCAAAGGCAGGGGTTTGCATGAAGCCAAGAATAAAAAGTTGCTAAAAAAAGTTATCAAGTGAAAAATTTGTACCAACAGTTACTTATTTATATGACAAATACAGTCAAATCTGCTAAAACTCTACAAAATGTATTTCTACATCATGGAAAAATCGAAATATCTAATCTGTACAACTCTACAAAAAAATATGGCAAATGCATGTTAAAATTGCATGTAAAATTTAGTAACAAAATTTCATGTGGAGCATAATAATCACATTAGCATATTGTGTTCAGTAATAGTACCTACATGAAATGAACAGTAAATTCAGAAAAGAAAAAAAACATAAGATTAGTACAAAACAATTAAGTAGGAGTAATAAATCATAATTATTAATATTAAAAACTAGCTACAATAGTAGTACAATGAAACTTCATTGGAGAAACATTGGGTGCCTAAGTCACGGTGTGAGATAAGTAATATATGCAAGACAAAAATACATCAAGAACATAAAAACCTCATAAAATGTAAATAATTATAGAAAATCATTTGTTTAAATCAAATCAAACATAAGAGCAAATATCAAAAGTAATTTCGTGTTAAAGTCATATCAAAACACCACTTGCTGTTGCTATGAGAATAATTTTTAAGCATGTTATGCTTTAAAAAGGATAAATCAGGGTCAGATGCAATGTTTCACCTGAAAAATACTGTACATAGGCACAAGAATTTCGTGTCATGCAGCCCTGGCACCACAGCTGCCACAGCACACAATCTCCCCCTTGCAGCCTTTGAACTCACTAAGCACAACACAGCTTCCTCCTACTACTGCAACATGGACAAAGGAACAAATCTACGTACAGTGAGTTTGTGCATAGCTTTTTATACCATACTTTTAGGATAAACAAGAATGTCACAAAAAATCTGGCACTTAATGTTTCCAACATTTCATTAATTGGCAGCTGACTGCCGACAACATGGACTCTTGCATGAAGCTGATGACCCAATCATTTGTGCCTTGTGGCTTAATGGAGACATTAGAGCCAATGATTAAGTGAATGTTTGAAATTACTTGGTGAAGAAAGATATAATTGTGGAGGACAATGGGAGAGGTGACAGGGTGAGGAACGATCGGCAACTTACCACCATCAAGCTGAACTCCACATGGAATGAGTTCAATGAAGCTTTGATTGAAATGAAATTTTATTTTATTATGTGTAAAATATTTGCTATCCAATGGTCAATGAGAGTTTTGAAGAATTAGTTTTTTGGGTTTGTTTTTGTTGTGGAATAAAACAAGTGTGCAGAGGATGTGCAATGACTACAGAGCCTCATAGGGGGTGATCAAAGATGTATAGTGTACTCTACTCATAATCTATATTCTAGTTTTGAAGTACCTTACTTAGAATTTTTAAGCTAAATGGATGTATAACTATTCACACTAAAACAGGATACTCATTGATTTGCATAAGACAAATATATGCAGTTCCAAACAGTGATAATATTGTATACAATCAATCTTTAAAGGGCAGTTAACATTGTGATACTGATCAGATTTCTCTACTAAATTTCCATATAACACAAAGAAGCTTTTGAAAACATAAAGGCCAACATATACTTAAAATTTTATCAAAATTAATGATGCCAAGTTATTGCTGGTGAAAATACGATACATATAAATTATAATGTGTATCCTTAACTTACCTCTGTACTTGCATCCCACGGCCACAAGTCACTGAGGGAGGATCACAGCCCACCCCTCCTACGTGTGGGGGTGAGCCCTGTGTGGCCTTGTGGAGTTCTGTCTAGTTTGTATTCTACAGTGTGCTCTATTGTGCTGAGACAGTGATATTAAACAATAGACAATATCGGCAACAAGAATCTAAGCAATGATGCAAAAAGAAATTGACACATTGATAAAAAAAATTAAAAAATACTGCCAAGCCCAGCGGTAACAGGAAAAAACTTCACCGCTGACAGAAAAAACCACCAGAGGCTCAGCAAGAAAAGTATGTGAGATTTTGCAATACTTAAAAGCATATCTCAGTGCCAGAAAAATAAGATACAGGTGCAAATTCCAAAAAAATGCACCAGCACATATAAAAGCCTTGGTAATCCCAGGCAAAAAAAAAATTCTTATAGGATACAAAATACTTACTAAGAGGATCTAGCAGGTGCAGGTCAAGGGGGGGCTGGGGTCCCTCTCCATCATGCCCCCCCCTCCTGGGTCCCCCGTCCGGCCTTCTCAATGCTATCTCCCTCTCAATCTCTGTGATCTGTTTCTTCATGAGTTTGAGTGTTGAAGATGAAGGAGACTGAGTATTATTATGAGAGGAAGTTCGTGAGTGAAGTTTGGTATGGGGTGAACTGGCAGCATTGGGGAGAGGTGAGTTGTGGGAGCTGAGCGTTGGGAGTGGGTGGGGGGGTGGCAGCTCACCCCGGCACAGCTGCTCGTCCAGGGACCGAGCCACAGGCATAGGCCGCTGCTGCTGCTGCTCTTCCTCTTCTAACAATTCAACCTTGAGTTCCTCTTGTTCCTGATCATACAAAGGCTCCTTGCTTTCCTCTTCTTCAGGTACTTCCATACCACTTTCCTCCCCTGAGATCAATGATTAACTGTATCAGAAATGTGATAGCCTAAATAAATCTTTTTTTTTCTCACATATTTTTACAGAAACAGCAATACCCATTCAACACACTACTGCATCAAAATAAAGAAATGTATGATTGTTCTGCAAAGGAAAAAGAAGGAGTAAAGCGAGACATAACAAGAGGTATATCTTGATTTTGATATTTACTCTCAACATTAGTGGGAGTTACAAATGTCACAATCACAGCAACAGGTGGTCACCTTAACTGCATGGGATGAACACTAATCCTGCAGCCTCATGGCAAGATAGACTATCACAGGTCATTTCATAATATTCATACGACATACAACTACATTGTGGGAGACAATTTCTTTTGATATTCATCGGTTTTGCATGAACAACAGTTCATGCCTATACTACACAGTATATGTGGCGCCCCCAGTTGTAGTGAGGTAAGCAACACACATATAAATCTAAGAAAACAGCGTTTGAAGCTAGCTCGCCCCGCCCCGAGCAAACCTGGATTCTTTACCTCACTCCCGCTCTGAGCAGGACCGCTGCAAAGAGCACGGCGCGGTGCCTACCTCACTTCAGAATGCCGGGAGGGTGGTCGGTGCTCCAACCGCATTAGCCGAGAGGATCATGGCGTAGAAAAAATGCTTCGCACTCATTGGCCCAGCACCTCTCTTGGTCGCTTATATCGCTTCACCACGGAGATCACCGATGCATGAAAAATTGCAGGAAATTCCAAAGTTATGTGTGGTTGCATTCGACTTTATGGATACTTCCCTTAGAAATCAGGCAATCCGGTTTTACCTCGGATATTTAGAGACCTTGAGCATACGATGCAACCACCAACTCAGTTTCGAAGGTTGTGTCGTTTACCTCACTACAGCAGGGGGCGCCACATATACAAGTACATAGAGACCAGACAGGTCTGACCTACCTCTTTATGGTCAGTAGAAAAAAAGCATCATAAAAAAAAAAGGAAACAAGGAGGGAGAAGGTAACCAGAATATTCCATGAAAGAAAAGTCAAGGCACACACACACACTCAACATCTACACCTACATAACGGCCTGCCACCCTCAACTACTGCAACAATTTCCATTACAATTCCTTGACTTGCATTCCGTACCTATCTTCTGCTAGGTGAACAGGGGCCATAACATTATAGAAGGCAAGCTCACATTGTCTCCACATGAATGGGAACTAGTATAAAAATATTTGATATGCTAAATATGCCTTTCTCAACTGATGTGTTGAATGAAAAGCTGCAAGTACCAACGAAATTACACACGCACTCTGCATGTGAACATTAGCTTATATCTACCTTTTCATAATGAGATACAATGATATTTTATTAGTACGTATTACAAAGATATACTGCGGAAGTGACAGTCTGTGCTCTACTCACCTGAGGACAAGCCATCCTCTAAGACAGGCATGGCAGAACATATGCCTCTGGACGACGAGTGGACGGACCCCTCAGGATCCACGCCTGAGTAATCACTTTCCACATCCCCGGAGTCGCAGGAGGTCGTCTCAGGGGACAGCGTGAAGTTGCGGGAGAGACCCACCTGTTAAATAGTCTCATCTCAGTGTATATTACATGAATGGATGCCTAGCCTACAAGCACCTCATAACATGTACATGCTTTAATTGTGACAAAACTATGCACAATGGTCCCTCAAATATGTAGCTTATAAACATACTGTATGTTCTTTTGAAATGGCTTCTGATTAGCAATGGTAAAATCGATAATGTTTCCTTCATAAGGAACAATTCCATCTGCTGCATGTTGATGATTGAAATCTGTAAAATTTCATCTTCCTTTACCTAAGTTAAAGATATCTTTTATATCTTTCATATGAACTTCATTAATTTGTTTAAAGTTATTCAGACAAAATATGTTTTTATTGATTTGTTTCAGGCCAGTTTCCAGCTCGAATCTGAGTGGTACATGTAAAACAGCATCATAAAAAATAATTATAATAGTCATACGACATGAAAAGCATTGTAAATGTTAATATGTACTAAAACATTTCTTGTTTTAGGTAAACATAAGCTGGAAGCTCCCCCTCAACAACACAGCCATAATGCGTTCATGATGGCTGGTCAATAGCCTGATAATTGGTGCATTTCAATCCATCCAACATCACTGAAATCTGGTATAAAAGGTAAAGCTTCAAGAGCTCAATGAGTATAGGCTACATGTGCAATATATAGTACTACTTTGAAGGTAAAATGAATGGAAAGAGTAATAGCTACTGTATTTTGTTTTCTGATTATTATTATTCGATATTATTCTGATATTTGGCATTTTCTTTAGAGAATAACTTCCTGAAACAATTTTTTTCGAGACCATTTAATACACTGGTGTTTGACTCCTGAACACATTAAAGAAAAAATCTAAGCAATATTGAAGACTACTTCAGTGATGATGTAGGAATCAGTTTTTGAGGGAGCATTGCATCATTGTTTTGTTAGTCTATCCTTATGACTTCAGCATCAGCTTAGTGGTCTGCCAGTACTAGGTTGTACTGCACTAGGGTGAGTATCACACAAAACTTCACTAGTATACAAGAAAAGATAATAAGATACACTACATATAAAAACAACCAGATTTTGCAAACTGCACATTACTCTGATGTTTACATCTATGAAGCAAAATGTATCACATGGCTACTCAAAAATTTTCACCTACAAAAATTGAGTACGTTTATTTTGTAAAAAAAAAAGTTCTGATGGCATAATACTGATTAATTGGTGCCTGGTAGTCTTCTACTGTAGAATACCAATGATGCAACTACTACTCTGCTACATCTTGTACAACATCTGGATTACCTAATAGAGGGATGGGCGGGAAGAGGTTAAGATATATTCAAAGCACCAAAGCAAGGTGCTCAGGTGTCAGAAGGTTCATACTTCATTGGTTGTTACTATCAGAAGTGTTGCAAAGTTGGGAGACATGGAATGGGTGAGATGGACTTAATAGACAAACACATGTATTTCATTACAGAGACAGAGATCAAGAAGGAACAAATAGTCATAGCACTATTGGTCTCACAGAAAGAGTTTGGATAAACAAGTTATCTAGTAACACTATGGACAGACATGACACACCACCTCAAGGTTGAGAACACTAAACCACTAATAAGTAATTCACATTACAAGACAATTTGCTATAAAAAAATAGATAGTGTCTGGACAGCTTGGGCAGATCATCCAGAAAATTACTGTAAGTCACATACAAAGTAGTAAATATTGTACCAGACCAAAATTGAGCGAAGGAAGGTATCAGGCAAAGAAGTATTAGTGAGTCTTCATGAAAAAAAAGTTACTGCAATAGAAGGCAAGCAAGACCTTTGTACATCTCCACTACACTATAACAGCAGTAGAAGTAAATATCACATGCTGAATCACTTGGTCTTGCCAGCTTTCTCACCTTCCCACCACAACCCCAACCACTAACACCACCACTAAGAATTTTGTGTAGCTAATTTCGTCAGCCTTTACTTTCTTTTCTTTCCAACACAACCCTAGTCAACCTTATACTCTGGTCTTTGATACATTTTTCATGATCTATACTACATTAAAAACCTACAAAATATTGACTATATACATCTATTAATGTAAAATATATACATCTATTGTACCTAGCAATAATGATATTACATTTTACATTTTCATCCCAATACATTATCATAAGGCAAGTAAATACTTACTTTGAATTAAAGAATTTATGTATTAATTAACTTCAGACCGGATCACAATGCGAGGAGTTACAGTGCGCTACTGCAAATGAAGTAAAAAAATTCAATTGTTTCACTGCATTGCAGTCTTGTGCTCACCCTTCAGGGAATTCCAAGGTACTGACGCCAGTTTACATTGTGCATTGGGAGTGTAAGAGGCATAATGAGACAAAAGTGATTAATGCAAAGCATTATGCACCCACCAACAAGTGATTTGACCAATCACTGGCCACTGCTGCAACAGCAATTTAATCATCATTAAATACTAGTGAACAAATAAGCAATAGTGTTAAAATCTATGATTAGTAATCAATTGTCAAATGGTCATCATTTTAATGTAGTTGGTTACAAAAAGAATTCATATGGTTATTCAGATCATGTATATCGTATGAATTCATATACAGCAAGGTCTCGCATCTGGCATGTTCGGATTTGATGAATTCGCATTCGGTGAACCATATCAACTGCTGTCATATTTGCCACATACACCCTTCCATCGCCACACAAAATTTCCCTAACACCACAGAAAATCTCCCTAACTCATATGATCTTTGGTGATGTACGTTCGATAAGGTTTTAAAACTAAATTTTACGTTGTTTAGCTTCCTATACAGAGGAGAAACTCTAGTAAAATGTATAAGAATACCTGGAAACTGCGGATATCAAATACATACGAAGTAGATTCCTCGGCGTAATAAAAGACTTGTGTGGCTCAGTCTGCCAACGCAGTGCCTGTCGCTTAATGTTTGTGAGGTGGCTCCTTTACAGGTTAACTGAGGCTGATCGCACACTGAAACCTTCACAAATGTGCAGCACAGATAGCATGCTATGCAGTGCTGAAATTTCGTTTAGATAAGTTTGGAGGAGTGATTATGCAGGAATGACCTTTGATCATTGACATTTGGCAAACTTTCTCTGGCTTAATTAAGTCATACATGCGAGACCTTACTGTATGTATGTATGTACACACATATGAAGTAATGCTTTATGATTACTGAATATTCAAAAAGGTTTTTGCAAAATCTAAAAAAATACATGTTTATGAATTAGTAGTCCATGCACATACTGAAGACCAGAGTACAGCACTGCGCGAGGGACTTACCCGATGATAAGGAGATATTGGGAAATCCTACCTCAGGCAAGCAGTGAAAAGCACAAATCAATAGGAAATGTAATGTCATTAATTTGACTGAATCATTCCCTGCAAATTTCATGACTGTTGCTCAAGGCTGGTCACACTGGCAAGGTCATTCATCAACTCGCATGAGAAGAGAAATACTAAGAACAACCCAGACAGCGCGAGCCACAACACCAAGCTGTACCTGCCAGCGACCATGCCGTGCACACACAGGCCTACACCCACAATGGTACATGTAAGCCACGGTGGTGTCTTGCATCTCTGACGTGGCTCACCATGTGCAGTCATTCAGTCTGGTAGCTCACTAAACAGTAACACATGCTCACCTAATACTATGTTGTGTCCAAATATCATTCCTTACAAGCACATCTCAATCCAAAACCATGTCCACACACTGGTCTCATTATCCTGGCGGCAACGCTTCCACAGGTGTTACGCAGCAGCCGCCAAGGACTGGCCATGGTCCAGGGCCGTATTATCTATAAGGCTAACTAGGTTGAAGCCTAGGGGCCCGGCAGGAACTAGGGTAAATTTGTAGCGTTTGCCCATACTCTCTCCTTTCTCCCAAACAAGCTTTGGGACCTGTGGGAATTCCGGGTTTTCGGGTGGGGAACAAATAATGCGTCGGAAACATCAATATACTCCAGCCCCATTTAGCTTTTATATTTCCTCACTTTTGTTACATTTTTCAAAACTTTTTGACTTTATTATTAATCAAATTAGGGTAAATTTTTACACTAGAACTGAAATTCCCTACACAATTGGGAGTATGGTTTCTGTTCACCTTAATAGATTCTTAGAAACATTCTCTCTATGAACTTCCGTCGCAAATCACTACTTTCGGAGACATAAGATGTTTTTAATAGGAAGGAGTGTATATGAGATATGAAAGTTAAACTACCTAACCCCACCTTTAGACTCACTAATCTAACCTAACCTATTCCCACGCTTTAACCTCCTAAGTAAAGCCAAATCCTCATTAAAAAGTGTCTGCGGCAAGGGAAGAACAGAGGCGATGCAGGTCACAAGAGGAAGAAGTGTGGGGACGTAAACACTTGTTTCTCGCCTCCCTATAAATAACATGTCATTATCTCCATAAGTAATTATTTGCGACGGAAGCTCATAGAGAGAATGTTTCCTAGAATTCAATAAGGTAAACAGAAACCATACTCCCAATTGTGTAGGGAATTTCGGCTCAATTTATAGTTTCACCCAACCAACGATTTTCTGATACGCCTTATGTTTTTCTGGTGTGTTTTTATGTGTTTTGAATGAATCTGCTAACCGTTTGTCGCAATTTTTATCTTATTTTTTTTTTTTTTCCAAAAAGGACAAAAAAAAAAAAATTAACCTAAACCTAACCTTTACCTATACCTAACCTAACCCATACCTAACCTACCCTAACCCATACCTAACCTAACCCATACCTAACCTACCCTAACCTATATCTAACCTAACCTTTACCTAATTAAAAAAAAAAATAATAATAACCTTTATCTACCTAAAAAAAAAAAAAAAAAAAAAAAAAAAAAAAAAAAAAAAAAAAAAAAAAAATTGCGACCGAAACGGTTAGCAGATTCATTCACAACACATAAAAACACACCAGAAAAACATAAGGCGCATCAGAAAATCGTTGGTTGGGTGAAACTATAAATTATCCGAATTTCGGTCCTAGTGTAAAATAATACCCAAATTAATTTTTGAGTATCATGGGTCGTCAATAGCGAGTCATACCGTGCGAGCAGGCATATTGGCCAGTGTGGGGGCACCTGGGGGTGTTTCCGGATTCTCATGGTGGAGCACGTGCCCTCCCGTAGCTACGCCACTGGCTATGGCTGATCTGATGTTATACAAGGTATAAAGACAGAGACAACAGCCATTACTTTGCAGGGAGGACGAAACAATCTCAAATCTCTCACTCCCTCCCTCCCTCTCCCACTCACAGTAGCACCGCCAGGAAATTTTGACTGAGGTGGCCAAGGTTGGACACAGATCTAATGTGGGGTGGCAATGGCATAACCATAACAAAAGTGTTGAATTATCATTAGATCTCTGAATCAGATCTGTGGTGGCCGTGGCCACCACAGATCCGCCACTACCCACTCATTCCTCTCACTCTTTCTCTCCCTTTCTCTCTACAAAACTTACGCTTCAGAAATATGAAGAAAAGTAACAACATAGTGTCGTTCTGCCAAAAATCATCCTCTTCCTCCTCCCAGCTGCCTGCACACCCGTCCTGCCCCCTCACCGGCTCGCTCTCGACTGCCGCTCTTACCGGATGAGTCAAGGAACTCAACACTGCTTCGAAACACTAAACTTTTCCCTTATTTCCTTGCTACACCCTTACTTGTTGACCTTTGACCAATAATTCTTGACCTGTAACGTTATCTAAGTCTTAAATGTTAGTAAATGTGAGTTAGAAATTGTGTTGGTATTGTTTTGTAGTATTTATTTCAAAGCTTATATTGATAGGGTTCGTTAGTGCTTCGAACTAATTAACAGCTTCGCAGAGGATTGTGGGTCGAATATCTTTTTTCTTTTTTTTGCTAAGTAGTTTGTGGGTTGTTAAAGGACTGGTTTCCTTTGTTACCAGTGGCGTAGCTAGGTAGGCTATCTATCAATGGGGGTGGGGGGGGGGGGGGGGGCACAAGGCAAGCGGAGCTCAAGGGCCACTCTGATGCCACATAGAAGGATATATTCTAGGATCTGATCAGTGGTAGGTATTAGAGCAATATACAGAATACGGTAGCCATGGCCATTAGGGGAGCACCTGGGAGGAGGGGGGGCACAGGATTATCATGGGTGGGCACGTGCCTCCCCATTCCCCCCGTAGCTACGCCACTGCCGGAGGGGCCCCGAAATACCTGAAAGCCTAGGGGCCCGGCCAAGGGTTAATACGGCCCTGTCCATGGCCCTGCTGTGTATGTCAGTGTATGTATATGTTTGTTCGGATAAGGGAGAGGGAAGGAGGGTGAAAGCACCGGAAGGGAATGAAGGAGGGAGGGAAAAAGGGAAGGATGAGGGGGGAGAGGGAAAGGGAGATGGAGGGAGGTGGAGACTCTCTGGACTCTGCTGAGTGATCGACCGCCTCCCAGCGGCCCAGCCCGCGTGGTATGTTGTGTAATGTGTAATGTGTAATGAAATGGTCTGAATCTACTGCTGCTGATGAACACTGATTATTTTATTGATAGTCTTCCCGACTTATTAACTGAACAAGCCTGTGCGGGGATATTGTATTACATTTATCTGTTCCTAATAGCTCTGTTTGTAAATAAGTTTTACTTATGTGGGTAAAGATTTGTTGGTTAATATTCCGCAGGAGTTGGCGGGCTCCACAGGCCTTACAGCTTACTTTTTCTCTTATTATTTTCGGCTCAGTATATTGTGCAGTAGTTATTCATTAGGGAAAACCAAAAATATAACACTTATTTTCATATAATAATTGCTAGGTTAGGTTACGGTTAAGTTTGGTTAGATTAGATTTAGGTTATGTTAAGGTTTCGTTAAGGCTAGGTTAGGTTAGGCTTAAGGTAGGTTTGGGTTAGGTTTTGTTGAGTTATTAAGGCTAAAAAAAACTAATTTGATGTTGTGCGATTGACCGGGTGGTTGGCGCCACCAACTCCTGCGGAATATTTACCGATTCGTTTTATCAAGTGTGTTGTAGTGGTCAACTGTTAGCACACACGCCTCCTCGTTAAGGCAGTACTCACGTGATCTGATGTCAGTAGACCAGCTGGTAACACAAACGCAATCAAAAGTTTGGTAATACATACACTTCAATTAACGAAGGATAAGCTCTAATCCTTCTCAGCCACAGCGGCGTAGCTATGCGGGGGAACGGGTTGGGCACGTGCCGCCCCATGAGAATCCAGTGCCTCCTCACTGGTCATGGCTGCAGTATTCTGTATAATGCTCTAATACCCACCACTGATCTGATCTCAGAATATGCCCTTATACCCTTCTATGTGGATCAGAATGCTCCTGAGCTCCGCTTGCCTAGTGCCCCACCCCCCCCCAGGTGCCCCAACATTGATAGATACCTATATCTACGCCACTGCTCAGCCGGCGACCCTCTACCATTATCCTCTCCATTGATTAATAAATGATAATCAGTAAGCTCATGCGTCTAGCGGGGAGAGGGCGTGCGCCGTGCGGCTCCTCCATCAAGGCTCAAGTTGGCCAGTGTTATGCATGTACTCTGAGACTGAGGGAGAAGGAGCTTGTCCATCACTTTAAACGGAGGAGACGTGAGTGCTGGTGGCTGCCTATCACACTCGGTCCATGGAAGTGCTCGCGACAAGACACTCTTAAGTCTATCCAAACACAACACGAGGAGAGAATCTAAAATATCAGACAAAGTAACACCAAGCAGTTCTAACTACAGCAGTAAAGGCGACGCTACCATCACTTCTGCATCACTAGTGTCACAACCAGAGAGCTTCACAGAGTGGTGTCACTCGGGCCGCGCCATTTTGGATTTTGAACAGGTGGCGCCGCTATGCGGATGGTGCAATCCGTCAAAAGTGTCACAATGCTTATATCATTACTGTGCACGGTGCTGTGCCTTTTCAATACCCTAAGACGCAAATATATGTAGTATTACGTTAAAATAATGAACTGAAGTGGTTACAGGGTTCCCAGAATTGGGAGTTCCCCTAAATTTGGGGGGGGGCTCAAAAGTATCAAAATGCTTATATCATTACTGTGCACGGTGTCGTGCCTTTTCAATACCCCAAGACGCAAATATATGTAGTATTAAGTTAAAATAATGAACTGAAGTGGTATTGATGGATGGATTTTTTTGTTATTACACCTTTTATTCCTTTTGTATTTCATACCGAAGCCCCGTAATTCAAATAAATTGTCTCCAATCTCAATACCCTCTCCCCCCCCACACACATTTTGTTTTGGCTGAAGTCAAAATGGATGGGTGGTGATGGGTAATGGGTGAGTGAATGGGTGGGGGTGATGGGTAATGGGTGTGGGGTGATGGGTGAGTGAATGGGTGTGGGGTGATGGGTAGTGGAAGAATGGGTGGGGGGTGATGGGTAATGGGTGAGTGAATGGGTTGGGGGTGATGGGTAATGGGTGAGGGAATAGGTGGGGGGTGATGGGTAATGGGTGAGTGAATGGGTTGGGGGTGATGGGTAATGGGTGAGTGAATGGGTTGGGGGTGATGGGTAATGGGTGAGTGAATGGGTGGGGGTGATGGATAATGGGTGAGTGAATGGGTGGGGGGTGATGGGTTGGGGGTGATGGGTGATGGGTGATGGGTGTGGGAATAGGTGGGGGGTGATGGGTAATGGGTGAGTGAATGGGTGTGGGGTGATGGGTAATGGGTGAGTGAATGGGTGTGGGGTGATGGGTAATGGGTGAGTGAATGGGTGGGGGGTGATGGGTAATGGGTGAGTGAATGGGTGGGGGGTGATGGGTAGTGGGTGAGTGAATGGGTTGGGGTGATGGGAAATGGGTGATTGATTGATTTAATGCCAAAAAGGTGAATGTGCCAGACAAGGGAAATGGGTGAGCGAATGGGTGTGGGGTGATGGGTAATGGGTGAGTGAATGGGTGGGGGTGATGGTATGGGTGATGAATGGGGGGGGGTGATGGGTAAAGGGTGAGTGTGGTGTGGTGATGGGTAATGGGTGAGTGGAGGAATTCCCTCCCTTCTTTGATTCCTTATTTATTTCCTTGTCAGTTCCTCTTCTGACTCTCTTCATCCCTCCAATTTCTTCCTTA
Source organism: Chionoecetes opilio (assembly GCA_016584305.1). Classification (NCBI taxonomy): domain Eukaryota; kingdom Metazoa; phylum Arthropoda; class Malacostraca; order Decapoda; family Majidae; genus Chionoecetes; species Chionoecetes opilio. The sequence goes on along the minus strand of JACEEZ010008481.1, from coordinate 63,421 downwards.
CTCCTCCTTTCCTTCTTTCATATCTCCTTCCTTCCCTCTCTCCCACCTTCCATTATCACCCCATTATCACAAAAAGAGGAGCGATTCCCCCTCTATCTGCACGGGCGGCACCAACCGCTAGGATCGCTGTCGTCCATGAAATCAAAATGGCGCGCCATGTTATATCGCCCGAGTGACACCTCTCGGTGAAGCTCTCTGTCACAACCACAATCACTCATATAGAAGCACGTGCAAGTTTTCTTTTCAGGGAAAACTGGAATAAAGTTAAATGCCACTGTCATGCGTCCCTTCCACACCTAATGAGGAAGTGATGCCGCCCAGCCTCCACCTCAGCCATCCTGCCGCAGCGAGGTGTGTGGTGAGGGTGGTGGCGAGAGGCAGTAACAACGCAAACGAATGAAGAAAAGATATATATATAGTAGAAAAACCTGATGCAAATAAATCTCACACACCCTTTCATGTATTATTTTTTCCTTTGTGTATATAATCCTTCATCACATTTAAAACTGTTCTGATATTCAAGAGGAACACCGCTCATAACCCAACACCGAGCCCGCCCAACACACACAGTGGGGCTTCTATCTTCATATCGAAACATGCGCCGTTCCTTTAGTCTTATGGTTTTCAGCTGTAAATTCCTCTCCCTCAGTCATAAGGGTATGTGGCGTGACTCAAAACTGTCCACGGCCGTTCCACGTACGATTAAATACAAAAGGCAAAAAAGGCCCCACTCTGGTCACACAAATACTGACAGTGACAAGGGTGGTATACGTACAAACACAAAAATAAGTCGCATTGATTCTTAGCTCCGTGCACCATGCCAGTTACCATCTGTCTCTTCTGCATTTTATTCTTTCTCTACGCCTTGCCTGCACTCCGCGCTGCCCTTCTCTCTGCACCTCACACTCCCGACACCACCTCCCGCCCACCCACCATCATCGACCACACTTCGTAAATTGGCGGAGCATGAAAACAGGTTAACAGTTCAATAGTTCACGAGGTCACACTCCCACTATAGAACAGACAGGCAGATATATACGAGTACATGAGCACCTCCTGGCGATGTCGTGCTGTGCTGAAGTGGTGTGGACGTTAACAGATGTGGAAAAACCTTGCTAACACGCAGTCAGTGCTACACACCCGTCACTGAAGTGGACATGCCTCTGTGGCAACTACACGGACATGTATCAATTAACAAGCAGTGAGAGCACAAAACAAGCTACACACCTTGAGTCACACGTGCACACACCGAGACACACATTGAATAACTAATCTGGTGAAACACATGCAAACTCTTGTCTGCCTACACATACGCAGGCGTTATGTAAAGAGATGGAGGATAGTTATATGAGAGGAAATAACAGGTAATCTAATATGTACGCACCACATAAACACATTGCTCAGAAAGAAGGGGGAAAGGTTAACAATAAACTAAGGGAGTTATAAAGAGACAAAGGTTAGGACTTCTACAAATGAAAGTTCAAATAACGAGGCAGTGTTGAGGAATATTACCCACAAACAGAATGAAGCGTAAATAAAAGAAGGAAGGTAAAGGTTAATGTCCAGGATACATTTAACGGGAGATAAATGGAGAGGCTAACGATTGGTTGGGTAGGAAAATTGAAAAAAACTAAGATAATAAGGAATGGGTGGCCTGCAGAACAGAGACGTGACAGACGACCAGATTAGGACAAGATATTTGAACGGAGGAGATAAAAGAGAAAAACGTGGCGTAACAGATGAAGTCTAAAATGGAAGAAGTGGTCCGAGGAATAGAAAGAGATGCAGACAAAGCGGCAGACAAAGAGCTCAATAAAAGCGAGAGGTGACATGACGCACAGGGTGTTCGCATGCAGCTGATGGGGAGACACGAGCATGCAGGATAGCGAGGGTGAGGTTCAGTTATAGACAGACACTGGAGTTATAAGGGTGAAATTAGGAGTGGCGCCCTAGAAGTGTAGAGGAATGGACTGAGAAAGAAAGCAAGTGCTCCAAGGACGTGAGAAGACTGATCAGGAAGAGCAAGACTTACCTTAGCGAGCAAGAAACCTGACCAGGGAGACTTAAAAGATTGTGATGGAAAGTTAAAGGATCACCTTGGGAGAGAGAGAGATAATATGTCTGCGGAAAGGCCGAAGGGGAGTAGGAAGGTCCGCAGTGGGGAAGGCGGTAAGGTGCTGAAGACAGAAGAGAGCGTTGGGGAGGACAAGCATCATTACCTGGAGTGCCACCTCGGCCTCGGCCAAGTCTTCGGTCTGAGGATTAGTGGAGGCTGTGTCATGATCCCCCTCGGTGGAGAGGTCTAACAGCCCAGGATCCTCGAGACCAGACAGATCCTCAAGACCTGGGTTGTCGTCGCCAGACCTGTCGTCGGGATGACACTCCCGCCCTAAGGCAGCCGCCACTACCTCACTCAGCCTGTCATACAGCTCATTGCTCTCCTGGAGGGGGTCACCACAGGCCTCCAGCAGCTCATCTGGAAGCGGGTCATCGCTCACCCCGCTATGCGTGCTGTTATTGCTCTGAGTGCTGTGATTACTGCTAATACTGAAGCTATCTGGTGCCTGCTGTTGATCTTGTGCTGTACTCTGCTGTGCTTCATAAGACAGGTCGAGGTGGTGGCTGAGGGGACCAGGGGATGCTGAGCTTACCTCGTGCGTGGGGTCCAGCCCGGGGTCGGGATGGACGGTGTGGTCTGGTGGCGGGCCGCTGCAGGGCTCAACTTCACCATTCAGCTGCTCGGTGTCCTTCGCATGATACTCCACACTGCTGCCATGGTGATCCACACTGTTACTGTAGTGTTCTACGCCGTCGGGGTGATGCTCTTCAGGGTCGCTTTGAACATCTAGGGAGTTGTGGTAGTCAGAACTAGTATTGTGGTGATCTGAGCTATTGATATGTTGTTCTGAGGAATTAGTCTGCTGGTCAGAGTTGACCACAGGAGGCTCCTGCTCGCCGCCATCTTCGGCTAACTGCTCCTCGCTATATTCAGCCGCCAGTCTCAGGCCCACATAACTGTTCCCTTGTTGTCGCTTGAGGTGATACTCCAGATCAAGGAACTCGTCTCCACGTGCTCCTTGCTCCTTGAAGAAGTCCTCCAGAACTTTTCTAGTTTCCGACATTTCGTACGAATAATCATACATTTCAGTGTCAGCAGCGGCGGGCTCGGGCTGCGCGGCGAGGCTCCCTGAGTACGAGGATGTGAGAGTGGATATGGCTATGACGGGTGGCGCCGGCGACGAACTATCTGCCTCCGAACAGGAATCTAGCCCCGGCTGGTCACTGCTGGGGTCCTCAGAGGCACCAACTTCTGTGTTCTCTTCGTGGGGTGAGTTGACCTCACTTGGGGCCCCCGCCGGAGGGTCACAGGATGGTTCTCTAGCCGTTCCCTCCTCTGTGGTTATCCGACGGGGGAAGCCCGGCCTTGGCGGTCTTGGTGGAGGTGCATTGTGTCCCCCGCGAGGACTGTGGGTTCTCGGGGAGGGTCGAGGCCCATACCGTCGAGGTGACCCCTCGTATTCGGCGATAGGAACGTTACCTATCTTGGTGACCTTGTGCGTGGCAGACTCTTGGGTGGAGTCTGAGTCGGAGGGTGAAGTAGACCGCTCGTAGGCGGCCAAATACCCTTGGTCGCTGGGATCCGGTGGCCCCACTGCGAGCTGAGTCGTGGGGGAGCTCGGGGAAGCAGGCCGGTCATCCAAGGCCCTTACTGTCAGACCGCGGGCCACCCACTCTCCTATATCGTCAAATACGACCTCAGATGAACCCGCGAGTCGTGTTTCATAGACCATCGGAGACTGGCGCACTGAACACCCGCGGCTCCGCTCTTCACTGCCTTCAGGAGAGTCCGGCCATTGGTGGTCCTCCTGCTGCTGTTGCAGTTGTTGCTGCTGTTGTGTTGTTGTTGTGTTGTTGTTGTTGTTGTTGTTGTTGTTGTTCCTGCTGCTCCTGTTGTTCCTGTGGCTCCTGCTGATGCTGATTTTGCTGCCGCTCCTTCTGGTACTGCTGCTGCTGCTGCCCTCTCCGCCGCTGCGACTCATCGTGTCTGCGGCGAGCGGGGCGAGACCGGCTGTGGCTAAACACTTCTCGGCCGCCAGCTATTTCGATACGCGAGTCTCGGAGGCGGAAGTGTTCGCGGCGCTGAGCATGGGGACGAGAGGTGGGCGGCGGCGGTGGCGGCGGCGCCTCCTCGTAGGAGGAGTCCAGCACAGACGACCTGAGATAACGATCGTCATAATCGTCATAAGCACTGACGACTGACACGTCCACGTCCATGTCAACGTCCTCGGTGCTGCGCTCCATCTTGGCGGACTCAGAGCGGGAGCCCGAATGGGAGCCCGACCTGGAGTCCGGAGTGGAGCCCGAGTGGGAGCCCGAGCCGCTGTCCACCGACATCCGGCCGCTACTCCCGCTGTCACGACTCAGCTTGGCGTTGTCGTAAATCCTGGGCAGGTCACCGGTCGTAAGCTGCGGCTCGTAGTTGTCGTTGTCGTCAGAGTCGAGGACACAATTGAGGTTTACGTCGGAACGGCGGGCGTCAGTGGGCGTGGTGGTGGGCGTGTTGGTGGTGGAGCGAGGCCGGCACTTGGGGAACAGGCGGCTGATCTCCGAGTCCGACCCCTCCACGGCCTCCAGCGGGTCCCCCATGACGCGCCTCCCTGCCCACCTGGAGGAGCACAGGGTCAGTCACCACCCACCTCCATGCCTCTACTTGTCTACGCGCTATGCACACTACCATCCACACTAAACACCCGCTCGCTCACTCAAGCCTGCACTTATGACCTTGCAACAAATCCTAGTCACTAAGCATGAGTATAGCCCGTCACACTACCACTACTGAATTTGTATGCATATGTATAAACCACACACACACACACACA
>JACEEZ010008481.1:46041-53541 GCA_016584305.1 Chionoecetes opilio | reverse complement strand
AAGTTGAAGTTGAAGTTGAAGTTGTAGTAGTAGTAGTAGTAGTAGTAGTAGTAGTAGTAGTAGTAGTAGTAGTAGTAGTAGTAGTAGTAGTAGTAGTAGTAGTAGTTGTACTAGTAGTAGTAGTAGTAGTAGTAGTAGTAGTAGTAGTAGTAGTAGTAGTAGTAGTAGTAGTAGTAGTAGAAGTTGAAGTAAAGTAGAAGTAGAAGTTGAAGTTGAAGTTGAAGTTGAAGTTGAAGTTGAAGTTGAAGTAGTAGTAGTAGTAGTAGTAGTAGTAGAAGTAGAAGTAGAAGTAGAAGTAGAAGTAGAAGTAGAAGTAGAAGTAGTAGTAACATCATTCAGTACAGTTTACACCCAATACATAATATCCAGTGGCGTGGAAAATAACCATATGGAAAGTTGATGGTATTTGGCAAGTTTCCTTTACAATGTCAGGAGCAGCCCCACGCCTCCTCCTGATCCTTAGCCTTGATACCAGGTACTCAGTGAAGGAAGGAAGGAGGGGTAGGAGGAGAATGGAGGGTGGGAAGTATCGGAGAATAGGTAGTGATGGGAGTTGAGCCAAAGGAGCGAAGGAAATATTGTGGGAAAGGATGAGAGGAAAAATAGGGATGGGAGTGAAGGATGGTGAGATGTAAATAAATAGATGATAGAACAGAGGGAGTGAAGGATTGTGAGAAATGAAGGGATAAGAGGAAGAAGAAACAAAGAAAAGAGGTTTGAGGGATGGGAAGGGATGAGAGGATGAAGGGAAAGAGGAGAAGAGAAGAAAGAAAGGAGGAGGGATATGGTCCTCAGAAACTAATAATATCGATTAAGTAGTAGTAGTAGTAGTAGTAGTAGTAGTAGTAGTAGTAGTAGTAGTAGTAGTAGTAGTAGTAGTAGAAGTAGTAGTAGTAGTAGTCGTAGTAGTAGTAGTAGTAGTAGTAGTAGTAGTAGTGTAGTAGTAGTAGTAGTAGTAGAAGTAGTAGTGGAGCAGTAGTAGCAGCAGTAGTAGTAGTAGTGGTGGTGGCAGTAGTAGTAGTAGCAGAAGTAGTAGTAGTAGTAGTAGTACTAGTAGTAGTAGCAGAAGTAGTAGTAGTAGTAGTACTAGTAGTAGTAGTAGTAGTAGTAGTAGTAGTAGAAGTAGTAGTGGAGCAGTAGTAGAAGCAGCAGTAGTAGTAGTAGTAGTGGTGGTGGCAGTAGTAGTAGTAGTAGTAGCAGAAGTAGTAGTTCAGTTCAGTTCAGTACATTTTATTTTCGTAAGAAACTTACATAGTACGTAGAGTAGACGCACGAGATATACAATAAGAAAAAATAAATGTTATTGTTATATACAAACAGCATACTTTGCACATACTTATATGATAAATTTTTCAGGTATGTATTTTTATGTGTTTCACCTTAAGATATCAAATTAAAAATCTCATACATGTACAAATAAAACAAAATGTATGAATAGTCTAACCATTAAAATCAATTGATATAAATTAAAATGATCTATAAAGTATATATATATACAAAACTAAAATATGTAATACATTTGTAAACATAGGAAATATAAAAAAGTTAACCCCTAATCTATGAAGGGATTAATATCCATAAAATAAACAGGGGCCTCGCCTCTCCTCATGTCGCTGTACCCAGACTATCCTGGCCTTAATAACATCCAGAGCCTCTTCAAATATATTGATATTGTAATACTGATCAAATAAATGTCTCACATAAGTCATAAAAAGACCTTTTGTATAAAAATATATATTATATTTAATGATAGGATTGTTTGACCTAATCAGTCTTTTAAAGAATCTAACTTGTATAAGGGCTGTGAGATGCCTTAATAATAATTGATTGCAGTTTTCAGCAGTGATGTGGCTGCTGGCATATGTAGGTACTCCCGACATGAGTTTTAAACCATTATTATATGCTACATTAAACGCTTTAAAAAAACAAGATCTAAAAACTGAGGTATCATTCCATAGGGCCAAGCCATATTCTGGACAGCAGTAAGAGTTAAATAAAAACAAAAGAACATTAAAATCTAAAAACTTAAAATCTCTATATACACTATTAAAAGATGAGTAAAATGAGTTTAACCGAAAATCGATGTCATCACTATCTTTAAAATTGAAGGAAATATTGTGTCCTAAGTATTTGTAGCAGCTCACAACTTTTAGTTCATCGCCATTAAGTTTTATAGTAGTAGTAGTAGTAGTAGTAGTAGTAGTAGTAGTAGTAGTAGTAGTAGTAGTAGTAGTAGTAGTAGTAGTAGTAGTAGTAGTAGTAGTAGTAGTAGTTTTGTTTTGAATAATTTATTTAGTAGTAGTAGTAGAGTAGTAGTAGTAGTAGTAGAGTAGTAGTAGTAGAGTCGTAGTAGTAGAGTCGTAGTAGTAGTAGGGTAGTAGTAGTAGTAGTAGTAGTAGTAGTAGTAGTAGTAGTAGTAGTAGTAGTAGTAGTAGTAGTAGTAGTAGTAGTAGTAGTAGTAGTAGTAGTAAGGAGAGAGAGAGGCCATGCAAATGACTACCCTTTATTCTTACCATTACTTCTACTTCCCATCTATACCATCACCACCACACATCACCACCACCAAAGCAAATCACACACCACCACACACCACCAACCACCCTCACCACCACCGTGCACCCAGCGTCCCCTTCATCCATTCTAAATAACATGCTGCCCCCACCCCCCAATAACTCCCCCCTCCCTCCCCCACTTCAAGACCGAGCAGTAATGTGTTTTAGATACACCGAGTTTAGCATAAGCGTGACGTATTCCGAGGACGTGGGAGACTTGCAAGGGAGGGAGTGGAAAAGAGGAGCATTTTGTTAAGGAGGGGGAGGAGGGGCGTGTAGGGAGGCATTATGAAGACGTGGGGTGCAAAGATGGGGGGAAATAGGAAAATATATATAAGTAATGGGGAGTATATTATGGGGAGACTTGCAATGAGGAAGGTGAAAAAACAGGAACATTTTGTCTCAAGGGGGAGAGGAGCATTATACATATAAGGTTGAGGGTGTGGACAGTATTACAGAAGCATGGAGAAAGATATATGAGAGTGAGGAGCTTAATATAGGGTGTAGCCAGTGTTATGAGAGGTCGTGGGGAGCAGAGTATACTGTAGAAAAAGGGAACTGAGCTAGGAGCATGAAAGGGTCGTGGGAAAATGGTCGTCGGGTCGAGAAAGACAAGACCTAAATATTTCTGAAAACTTTGTACGCGTGTCCCTTTTTTGGCAGAGACGTGATTGCGAGGAGGAAAAAGTGGTAGGACAGAAATTACAGTGGAATTTGAAACGTTATGTGGATGAGGAAGTGGACAAAAAAGGAGAGAGAAAGAGAGTAGGAAGGATAGGGACGAAAAGGGAGAGGAGATTGGGTACGGGAAGAATAAAAATCAGGAAAAGGTAAGGATGGAAAAAGGAGAAACACAAAACTAGGAGTCTGTGAGATGAGATGCGAAAGGGAAGAAGAGGAACATGAAGGAGAAGGAAAAGAATCAATGGAAAGGATGTAACAAGGATACGAGAGGATGGAACGGGAGGGGAACAGGAAGGGTGAATAGAGAACGGAATGCCGGGTTTGAGGAGTTCGCAGAGTGCCTTGGAAACTTGGAAGCGAGGAACAAGGTGAGGAGGGGAGGAGATGGAGAGGGGAAGAAGGGGGAGGTAGTGTGTCTGTTTCCCATGTCAGGCTGCTTGTGACTTTGTCTGATTAATTAGGTGCCTGTCTGCTGCATCTCTCTCTCTCTCTCTCTCTCTCTCTCTCTCTCTCTCTCTCTCTCTCTCTCTCTCTCTCTCTCTCTCTCTCTCTCTCTCTCTCTCTCTCTCTCTCTCTCTCTCTCTCTCTCTCTCCATACAAATACGTGTACACACACACACACACATATACCTACATACACATTCATTATTTTATTTCCTTTCATATTTATAATTTCAATTCAGATTAAAAATAGTAATTAGGTCAGTAGATGTAGTCATCCCTCGACTGCATATTTCAAGCCCCTGACTGCCATGTAAATAAACCGTTTATTACTATCATTATTAATATTGCTATTTACATACACAACACAATCAGAAAGAGAAAGAGAGAGAGAGAGAGAGAGAGAGGAGAGAAGGAGAGAGAAAGAGAGAGGAGAGAGAGAGAGAGAGAGAGAGAGAGAGAGGAGGAGAGAAGAGAGAGAGAGAGAGAGAGAGAGGAGAGAGAGAGAAGAGAGAGAGAGAGAGAGAGAGGAGAGAGAGAGAGAGAGAGAGAGAGAGAGAGAGAGAGCTGTTGTCGCTATATAGTCCTTCACATAAACCAACAAAATGATTCAGTCTCCTTGTCGCTTCCCTTTCCCTTTTCTTTCACCTATCCTTCCCTTCACCTGCTGCCTTCCTCCACGCTCACCTTCAAGCCAACACTTCAAAAAATAATAAAAGAAAAAGAAAAAGACGAGGAAGAGGCTGGACGAGGAAGAAACTGGCAAGGAGCATAGGAGAAGAGAAATAAGAACGACAAAGAAGAAGAGAAGGAGGAATAGGACAAAGCGATAACCTGTTGATTCTGAAGAGTTACAGGAATATGAGTAAATAACAAAGTGAAATAATGAAGCAGTACAGGTGAGAGGAACGGCAGGTGAGACGTGGATGTAATGGTGGATGATTGGAGCCCCTTAAAACTCCACACTCATCCTTCCATCCTTCATCCACTCGTCAATCAATTATCATCCACGTACCTTCCACGCACCTCACCCAATCTTTCCAATACACCCACGTATCATTATCGCTCCCACGCACCTGTCACCTGCCTGCACCACCTGCCTGTACCACCTGTCTGTACCACCTGTCTCTACCACCTGCCGCTACCTGCATGCACCACCTGTCTGTACCACCTGTCTGGACCACCTGCCTGCACCACCTGTATACACCACCTGCTTGTACCACCTGCCTGTTCCCCCTGTCTCTACCACCTGCCGCTACTTGCCTGCACCACCTGTCTGCACCACCTGTCTGTATCACCTACATGTACCACATGTCTGTACCACCTGCCTCATCCACCTCTAAGCCCCACCTGCCTCGTTCATGTCAAGGAGCCGTGCAAGGAGTTCATCAGAGCGGATTACCTTGATACACACCTACAAGCCTTTAGCGATTAGCCCTTCCTAGGAAACACCGGCTTTCTATTAATCTCCCCTCCCCTGTAGTACCCCGTTAATCCCTACTCCCCACCTATCCCCCCCTCCACCTCCTACCGCCTACCTGTCTCCCCTTTACCTCCCAGCTGGCGCCACGTTCACCCAGCACACCGGCAACTTCATCAACATTTTTGTTTAAGTAAAGTTACGTCTTATACAGGGTGGAGGGGAGGGGAAGGGTGGTGGGGGGAGGGAAGCTGCAACAGTGCCATTGTGTTGAGCTTAATTGAGCTAAACAGTTGTATGCAGGGGCCGGCAGGGAAAGTTAAGGGGATGGCTACAGGGGCAGTGTTACAGGAGAGGCGGTATAGGGAATGTTTATAGAATGGCGGCAGGGGAAGTGACAGCAAGAAGTGTAGGGAAAGGTGGCAGAGAGCAGCGGCGCCGCGAGGATATTTTGACTGAGGTGGTCAAGGATGGACATGGATCTAGTATGGGGTGGCCATGGCATTTCAATAAATGGTAAAATTTTCATTATATCTCTAACTCAGATCTGGAATGGCCAATGAAATTTCAGAGTTTACCGTGGCCCCCTCAGGCCACCCCCTTCATCTGTCACTGGGTACCCTACCGGTTTTCGCGAAAATACCTGGTATCTCAAAAAATCTCATATATTTCGAAAATGTATTTTCTATAAAAAAAAATATAATGTCATTTTCTCAATTAATTACATCCCGATTTCTTTTTGCTACAGCTAACTGAAAGGCCTTGATCTAATTTATGTTTATAACGCAATGCATGTTTACGTAACTATCATAGTTTAAGTTATTGAGGAAAAAAATTTATTTTTCAAAAAACCCTTAGGGGATACCCAACCAAATTTCGCGTAAATGCCTGGATCTCTTAATCCATTAAAAAAAAAATTCATAGCAAGACCCGTTGCGCTCGCCCAGAGCGTAGCGCAGGTAACCACCGGTGGAATCTTTGAATGCCTTGTACAATCGTGGTATCTATTATTTTAGTTTTTGCTATTTTAACGCAAAACTATTAGTCCTAGAGGAAACATTAATGGGAAAATAAATGTTAAGCTTAAGGGGTTCTACCTGATTTAATGTTTAGTATCTAAAAAAAACCTTCATGTTTCGAAGAAAAAAAAACCATTTCTTTAAATACCTTTAAATGTCATTTTCTCAATTATTACTATGCGATTTCCTTTTGCTGTTACTCAAATGAAAGGCCTTGATATAATTTATGTTTATCACTCAATACATGTTTCACGTAACTGTCATAGTTTGAGTTATTTAGGAAATAAAAAACACTTGTACCCTCAGTGGCGCCGCCAGGAAATTTTGACTAGGGTGGCCAAGGTTGGATCTAGTGTGGGGGTGGCCATGGCATAACTATTTCAATAAATGTTTAAATTTTCATTAAATCTCTGACTCTGATCTGGGGTGGCGACAGGGGCGGCCAATGAGATTTCAGGGGTAGGCTTCTAGATCCGCCACTGGCAGAGAGGGAGGTAGGGATACGCGGTATAGGGATACTGTAAGTAAGGAAAGGCGGGAGAGGGGCATTGTACGATAGCGGCAGGGGCGGTATAGGGTGTAGCTACAAGGGTTACCGTAGAGATGAGGGCAGGAATAGGGAAGAGCGATCGAGGGTTCGGTAGAGGATGGGGACAGGGGTGTGCGGAATGCGGCAGGGTTAGTGCAGGGAAGGCAACAGGGGCAGTGTAGGATGAAGGCAGGGAGGTGTAGGGAGGTAGCAAGGGGAAATGTAAGATAATGGCAGGGAAAGCGTAAAATGGCGGCAGGGGAGCCAAGGAACTGGGAAAATGTAGGACAAAAGCAGGGAACTGAATGGAAAATCGGCAAAGACAGTGCAGGGAGGCAGAACGGGGAGTACAGGGGATGGCGGCAGGGGGAGTACAGGGGATGGCAGCAGGGCAGGGCATGGAGGACAACCGTGCACAATGGAAGTCAATCAGGAAAATGAGGTGGTCTTGCCGGCACCTGGCTGGTCGCCCTGATTTGAGAGGACACTCAACTCCCGCTCGGAATTAGCGAGATTAAAACCGCTAGTCTCACGGGATGACAGAGAACGAGGAGACCGAGGAACGCAGGGAAGGAAGGAGAGAGGAAAGGGGTGGAGGAGGAAGAGGTAAGGATGTAATAAAAGGAAACTAAAGAAAATGAAAACGATGACAAATAGACGGCCAGTAAAAGAGGAACAGGCAAAGCAGACAGAGAACGAGGAGACAGATAAACGCAGAGAAGGAAGGAAGGAAGGAGAGAGGAAAGGGATGGAAGAGGAAGAGGGAAGGATGGAGTGAGAGCATAAAAAGGAGCTAAAGAGAATGAAAAGGATGAGAAATGCACTGCCAGTAAAAGAGGAACAGGTAAAGCATTC
>JACEEZ010008481.1:22500-27571 GCA_016584305.1 Chionoecetes opilio | reverse complement strand
TTTCTCACATATCCATTTTTTTCTTTTGCGTCATTTCTTTCTCTTCCTTCCTTCCTCCCTACCTCCTTCTTTCTCTTCCTTCCTTCCTCCCTACCTCCTTCTTTCTCTCCATCCCTCTCTCCCCCCACCCACGGCCTAATGTAGCGTTGCCCATAGTAACATCCTTGCCTCCACCATCATGCCTCTCTCCTCTCTCTCTCCTCTCTCTCTCTCTCTCTCTCTCTCTTCCCCCTCTCTCTCTCCCCCCCTCTTCTCTCTCTCCTCTTCTCTCTCTCTCTCTCTCCTCTGTCAGGTCACTCAGTCAGGTGTTAAATTAAAAGGCAATGACCTCTTTTGTCTTGTTATGCCCATTAATCACGTCAGTTCGGGCATCATGTTAACACTTTCGCGGACAAATGGCGCAAAACAAGTGTCCATAAAGAGCTCTTATTGCCACCGGGGCGAAATATGCATCGTGTACCACATTTTACAAGGAATATATATCACGATGTAGAGTTTTTTTAGTTTCCTGATGTATATACGTATGTAGTTTCGTAAATTAGGTCTCTCTCTCTCTCTCTCTCTCTCTCTCTCTCTCTCTCTCTCTCTCTCTCTCTCTCTCTCTCTCCTCTCTCTCTCTCTCTCTCTCTCTCTCTCTCTCTCTCTCTCTCTCTCTCTCTCTCTCTCTCTCTCTCTCTGTGTGTGTGTTGTTTTTCTTTGCATAGAATATTTTTCGGCTTGCTCTTATACCCTTTTCACAGGCCGCACCACCCTCCCCCCAACACCCTGCCCTGTCCTGCCTCCTCCCACACCACGCCCTCCCCTCAATCGACCTACTGCAGCAACCTTTAAACACACACCACACACACACACACACACACACACACACACACACACACACACACACACACACACACACACACACACACACACACACACACACACACACACACACACACACACATAACTAGGTAACTTACAGCAATCTCAGGTGTTCCGTCCATTGCAACTTTCTTACATTCCTACATTTCACCCTTCCCCCCATTCCTCTTTCTCCTCCTTCCCTTCATTCCTCCTTCCCTCCTTCCCTTCATTCCTTCTTCCCCTCCTTCCCTCCCTTGATAGTTTCCTCTGGCAGGTGGGTCACTCAGGAGGAAAGGTTGGAGGGAATGGAGAAAGGTCAAGAAGGAAAGCCATGCAAGGAAGGAGGGAAAGAGAGAAAGGAGGGGAGGTAAGAGGGTCATCAACTTTCCAGAGTAGGATATTCAGGAAGTGTTAAGGATGAAAGAAGGAGAAGGAAGATCAGGAGGTACCACGGGGGAGAAATAAAGAGTTAAGAGTCAAGAAGAATACCACAGGGGAAAGAAAGAGAGACAGTCAGGGAAATGCCACAGGGGATAGAGAAAGTCAGGGTAATGCCACAGAGAAAAGAGAGAGTCAGGGGAGTGCCACAGGGGATAGAGAAAGTCAGGGTAATGCCACAGGGGAAAGAGAAAGAGAGTCAAGGGATAACCACAGGAGATAGAAAAAGAGAGACAGTCAGGGAAATGCCACAGGGGGACGTGATACAGAGGGGGTGTACATACATAGGTTAGGGAAGACCATGAAGGTAAAGTGATGGGTTACTGGGGAAAGTTTGAACCAAGACCCACAGGGAACGGGGGAAAAAGCTGTTCAGGTTGAGGAAATGGCCGCTGGGGGAAGATTTAAAGGGACAGACCACTGGGGGGGGTGGAGGGTGGAGGGCCCAAGGAGACGCGGGGAAGATTTAAAGGGAGGTGAAGTGGAGAAAAAAGGCCATTGGGGGAACGAGATTGGGGGTTGAGATTAAGGGATGAAGAGGGATGGAGAGAAGGAGGAGGAGGGGTGAAAGGGTTCTAGAGATAAAATAAAAGGGGGAAGAGAGGGAGGGAGAGGGGAAGGAGGGGAGAGGGCTAGCAGGCGGGTTCTGCACAGTATCACACTCAAGTATTCACACACACACACACACACACACACACACACACACACACACACACACACACACACACACACACACACACACACACACACACAGACAGACACACACACACTTTGATATTCTTACCGATTCACTTAAAGGAAGTTACGACGGTGCCTCTTAAGGGAGAAGACGAGGGGAGGGAGGCGACCTGACAGACCATTTCAAGGGAGGAAGGAAGAAGAGAAGGAAGGGAAGGAAGGGAAGGAGGAAGGGAAAGTAGAGTAAAGGAGGGATAAGCAGGAATTATTAACTGACGGCACGATACGGTAAGGAGAAGAGGGTTGAAGGATAGATGGGATACGTAGAAAAGGAAGGACACTAGAAAACAAGTTACATTTTTGGCACTCAAAAGTTTTGGCACTCAAAAAATTTAGCAATCAAAACATTTGGGCACAAATTTCTGGAACTCAAAAATGTTGGCACTCAAAAATGTTGGCACTTAAAAAATTTGGCACTCAAAGTATTTTTGGCACTCAAATTGTTGGCACTTAAAAAATTATTGGCACTTCAACTTTTTTGGCACTCAAAATTTTTTGCCACTCAATAAATTTTACCATTCAAAAATGTGTGCCAAAAATTTGAGTGCCAAAAAATCTCGAGTGCCAAAAAAGGCACTCCAAAATTTGTTTGAGTGCCCAAAAAAAAATTGTGCCAAAAAAAATTACGTGGCAAAAATTTTGAGTGCCAACTTTTTTTGAGCGCCAAAATTTTTTGAGTGCCAAATTTTTTTTAGTGCCAACATTTTTTGAGCGGCAAAAAAATTTGAGTGCCAAAAAATTTTGACTGCCAAATTTTTTTTAATGCCAATAAAAAAAATGCCCAAAAAATGAGTGCCAAAAATGTTTGAGTGCCAAACAATTTTGAGTGCCAACAATTTTTGGGTGCCAAAAAATTTTGAGTACCAAAAATGTTTGCGTGCCAAAAAATGTTGAGTGCCAAAAATGTAACTTGTTTTCTTTTGTATAACTACAGTATGTGTACTAACTAACATACACGGAATAGCTATACGTTACTTCATCCTGTGTTGCTTTATCTATGTAGTATGCTAGGTAAAAATATTTAAAAGAATGGTATATCTTTCCATAAATATTTTTTTCCCTCTCTTCCCTTTGCTGGCAGCACTCTGGTAAAGATAAGAAAAAGTTTGCAGGAAGAAATATGTTACTTTTCTGGGGGTTTTCATAATACACCTTTTCACTCTCAAATTAGAACAACAGAACTTCAAAATAAAACAAATTAATTTCAAAATATAATAGATTTTTTTATTTTTTTATTTGAAATTCAATTATTTTAATTTGAAGTTCAGTTATTTTAATTTGAAGTTCAGTTATTTTAATTAGAAGTTCAGTTATTTTAATTTGATGTTGTTATTTTAATTTGATGTTATTTTAATCTGATGTTGTTATTTTAATTTGATGTTATTTTAATTTGAAGTTCAGTTATTTTAATTTGATGATGTTATTTTAATTTGAGAGTGAAAAGGTGTAGAGAGGATAGGAAAGATGAAGAGAGGGAAGGGAAGGAAGAAGGGAAAGTAGAGTAAAGGAGGATAGGAAGTAATGATTAACTGACGGTCCGGTAATGTGAAAATGAGAGGAGGAAGGAAGGAAGGAAGGAAGGAAGGAAGGAAGGAAGGAAGGAAGGGAGGGGGATAGGAAGAACGCTTACGAGGAGGAGAAGGGAAAGGGCTACTTGGAGGAAGGGGAAACGAGGGAAGAAGAGAAGAAATATAAACAAACAAACAAAACTTTCGGCACTGTTTCTTTACTTGCAAGGCACTAAGTATGCTCTCCAATTATTACTTCTTATCATTTTCTTTCTTCTTCTTCTTCTTCTTCTTCTTCTTCTTCTTCTTCTTCTTCTTTCTTCTTCTTCTTACTCCTTTTTTTCTTGTCTTCTTCCTCCGAAGCCTACTCCTCCCTACTCTACCGTGTACCCCTCCTCCACCTACTCCTCCTCCTCCTCCGCTTCCGCCTCCACCTCCACCTCCACCTCCTCCTCCTCCACGCCTTTACAGGATTCAGCTTTGCCGGCAAAATTTGATGCCTGAATTTGCATATTCAAACTGGTGCCCTGCTTGTGTCGGATTCAGGGGGGGGGGGGGGGGGGGGAGGAGAGGAGAGGATAAGGGGAGGAGAGAGGGAAGAGGGGAGGAAAGAAGAAAAGGGGAGAAGGAGTGCTGCAGAGAAGGCGAAGGAAAGGAAAGAGAAAACGAGAGAAGGAGGAAGAAAAATTGCAGTAAGGAAAACCAAGAAGCCTGAATCTGGTTTTTTTTAAATGTTGAAAAAGGGGAGGAGGGGAAAGGCTTGGTAGGGGAGGAAGGAAGGGGGAGTAGGGCAGGGAGGGAAGAGAAGAGGAAGGGGGGAAGGGAAGGGGAAGGGATGCAACTCAGAGCAAAGAAGAACAACACACCAGTTGGAAGAAAAGAAATGAAAACGAAGGGGAGGAAGAGAATGGAGGGTGGTGGAAGGGAAGGAGAGAGGGAGAGTGTTTGAAAGAAAAGAAATGTGGGAGAGAGGAAGGGAGGGAGGGAGGGAGGGAGGGAGGGGGGGGAAGCGAGTTCACTGGAGGAACGTAAACCGAACACACTGGATGGAGAACAGGGAATTCAATTTAAAGAATGAAATATGGAGGAATAAAAAAGCGACTTTTCCAGGAATGCTGTCAGACTTGCGTTGTTCCCTCCCTCCCTCCCTCCCTCCCTCCCTCCCTCCCTCCCTCCCTCTCCTTTCCTTCTCCTCTGTTTCCTTCCTTCCCTCCTTCCCGTGTCTCAATACCTTTCCCTAGAGTCCGTTCTCATTCTGCTCTCTCTTCTCCTTCCATCAATTTCTAACCTATGAACAGTAGAATAAACAGAATAAAGGAACAATACCAGGCAAGAGGAGAAGATAACAAATTGGACAAAAGACTGATTAATCTATACGCTCCACAAGGCACCAAGCAGGGCCGAGGAAGGCGATGGAGGGATGAGGGGGAAAAGTTTGCTGGCAGAACTTGGCAGAAATTGGAACAGGCGCGACTCATGAATAAAGTTGGTGAGGACTTTCTTGAACAATGAATAATATACTGCGGGCTGAAAAAGCGCTCTCT
>JACEEZ010008481.1:10000-17500 GCA_016584305.1 Chionoecetes opilio | reverse complement strand
CTACCTGGCTCCCGTGTTTCCCTAATGATTATTCACTCATTATTGTTGTTCCCCTCATTAGTGCCCCTCATTAAACTCATCGGCCTTGTGTCCCTCTTCCTACATCTAACAATTACTCCTTTATTAACACAGTCTACGTCTCATTTACATATATACAATTTAACTAAAGATTCCACGGGTTTTTACTCTCTCTCTCTCTCTCTCTCTCTCTCTCTCTCTCTCTCTCTCTCTCTCTCTCTCTCTCTCTCTCTCTCTCTCTCTCTCTCTCTCTCTCTCTCTCTCTCATCCTCTTCCTTCTTTAGAATATATCTCTTTTCATCCCGTCCTTCCCTCTTACTTCGTATCAGGACATTCTAACAAAAAAATATACCTTAGGGAATAAACTCTCTCTCTCTCTCTCTCTCTCTCTCTCTCTCTCTCTCTCTCTCTCTCTCTCTCTCTCTCTCTCTCTCTCTCTCTCCTCTCTCTCTCTCTCTCCCCTATGTAGTAAATTGTGTTCGGATGAAGAATAGACACAGAGAAAATTGTCTGTCTGCCACATGAGATATGAGGAAGGTTATGCCGACCTGAGAGCCACAAAAAAAGCCACTTGTTGTAAGCACGTACGTACGAGTAAAGAGCGAAATAAATGTTCTCTTTTTATAGAACCCTACCAAGAATACTAGGAAAAGTTTACAATAATTTTCATGATTTATTATTATTACTATTACCCATCCATCTAGCGGACCTCCCCAACATTCCCTAACCTTCTAAGTAGCTTCCCCAACATTCCCCAACCTTCAAAGTAGCCTCCCCAACCATCTAACTAGCCTCTCAACACTCCCCAACAACCTAACTAGCCTCCCCAACACACCAATCATCTAAGTAGCCTCCCCAACACACCCCAACCATCCATCTAACCTCCCCAACACTTCCTAACCATCTAATTACCCTCCCCAACACTCTGCAACCGTCTCTCTAGCCTCCTCAACCATCTAAGTAGCATCCCCAACACTCCTTAACCATCTATCTAGCCTAACCAACACTCCCCAACCATCTATCTAGCCTCCCAACACTCCCCAACCATCTATCTAGCCTTCAAATACTCTCCAACCATCTAACTACCCTCCCCAACCATCTACCTAGCCTCCCAACACTCCCCAACCATCTATCTAGCCTTCAAATACTCCCCAACCATCTAACTACCCTCCCCAACAATCTATCTACCCTCCCCAACACTCCCCAACCATCTATCTAGCCTTCAAATACTCCTCAACCATCTAAATACCCTCCCCAACCATCTATCTAGCCTTCAAATACTCCCCAACCATCTAACTACCCTCCCCAACAATCTATCTACCCTCCCCAACCATCTATCTAGCCTTCAAATACCTCCCAACCATCTAACTACCCTCCCCAACTATCTATCTAGCCTTCAAATACTCCCCAACCATCTAACTACCCTCCCCAACATCTAATCTACCCCCCCCAACACTCCCAACCATCTATTGCCTTCAAATACTCCCCAACCATCTAACTACCCTCCCCAACCATCTATCTAGCCTTCAAATACTCCCCAACCATCTAACTACCCTCCCCAACAATCTATCTACCCTCCCCAACACTCCCCAACCATCTATCTAGCCTTCAAATACTCCCCAACCATCTAACTACCCTCCCCAACTATCTATCTAGCCTTCAAATACTCCCCAACCATCTAACTACCCTCCTCAACATCTATCTAGCCTCCCAACACTCCCCAACCATCTATCTAGCCTTCAAATACTCCCACCACTAACTACCCTCCCCAACAATCTATCTAGCCTCCCCAACACTCCCCAACCACTTATCTAGCCTTCAAATACTCCCCAACCATCTAACTACCCTCCCAACAATATATCTACCCTCCCCAACAGTCCCCAACCATCTATCTAGCCTTCAAATACTCCCCAACCATCTAACTACCCTCCCAACATATATCTAAACCTCCCCAACCAGTCCCACCCAACCATCTATCTAGCCTTCAAATACTCCCCAACCCACTAATTACCTCCCCAACCTCTATCTACCCTTCAAATACTCCCCAACAATCTAGCTACCCTCCCCAACACTCCCCAACCATCTATCTAGCCTTCAAATACTCCCCAACCATCTAACTACCCTCCCCAACCATCTATCTAGCCTTCAAATACTCCCCAACCATCTAACTACCCTCCCCAACCATCTAACTACCCTCCCCAACCATCTATCTAGCCTTAAATACTCCTCAACCATCTAACTACCCTCCCCAACCATCTAACTACCCTCCCCAACATTCCCCACCCCAAGACCTATCCCTCCCCCACCCTAGTACCCCCCATAACCCTGTTCCCGCGTCCCGTAAGCTCCCGCGTTACTGTATCACATTAGTAGCGACGAGCACAGTATTGCAATCCATTCACTTAATTGATTCTACATCTACACTCGCTTCCAACTCTTGGCCCGGCAGCCACCTCCTCGTTGCCAAGCCTGCTGGGGGAGGAGGTGTCGTACGGCGCTCTCCCTCCTCACCCCTCACACACACACACACACACACACACACACATATTAGACATTATACGACCGATTCCACGAATATCACTGCCATCTAACCCTCCCCCCTCCCCGACTTTTGTAATGCTATTCGAGTCGTGTTGGGCATTGAACCGTCCCATAACTGCCTTCCACCCTCCCCAACACCCACCACAACACCCCCCACCTCACCCACTCCCCACCAGGTTACGTGGGGGGGAGGACTGGGTGAAGGTGCCACGTCAGGAGAAATATCCACATTCTTTACCTGGCGTTATAGTGTCGGCGCGACCGCTCACCTGGGAAAGAATGCCACGGCGCCCACGTAAATATTGGGTGAGCCGCTGCGAACGTGGGAGGGCGTGGCAGGTGGAAAGAAGGAGTGTTGGGGAGGCTAGATAGATGGTTGGGGAGTATTGGGGAGGCTAGTTAGATGGTTGGGGAGTGTTGGAGAGGCTATATAGATGGTTGGGAAGAGTTGGGGAGGCTATATAGATTGTTGGGGAGTGTTGGGGAGGCTAGATAGATGGTTGGGGTGTTGGGGAGGTTAGATAGATGGTTGGGGAGTATTGGGAAGGCTTTATAGATGGTTGTGGGAGTAGTTGGGTGAGGTAGTATATGATGGTTGGGGAGTGTTGGGAGGCTAGATAGATGGTTGGGAGTGTTGGGGAGGCTTAGATAGATGGTTGGGGAGTTTGGGGAGCTATAGATGGTTGGGGAGTGTTGGGGAGGCTAGATAGATGGTTGGGGAGTGTTGGGGAGGCTAGATAGATGGTTGGGAGTGTTGGGGAGGCTAATAGATGGTTGGGAGGTTGGGAGGCTAGTAGATGGTTGGGAGTGTTGGGGAGGCTAGATAGATGGTTGGGGTTGGAGGCTAGATAGATGGTTGGGAGTGTTGGGGAGGCTAGTATAGATGGTTGGGAGTGTGGGAGCTGATAGATGGTTGGGTGTGGAGGCTAGGATAGATGGTTGGTGGGAGGGTTGGTGGGATTGGGGAGGCTAGTTAGATGGTTGGGGAGTGTTGGGGAGGCTAGATAGATGGTTGGGGAGTGTTGGGGAGGCTAGATAGATGGTTGGGGAGTGTTGGGGAGGCTAGATAGATGGTTGGGGAGTGTTGGGGAGGCAAGTTAGATAGTTGGGAAGTGTTGGAGAGGCTAGATAGATGGTTGGGGAGTGTTGGGGAGGCTATATAGATGGTTGGGGAGTGTTGGGGAGGCTAGTTAGATGGTAGCTCGAGAGGAAAAGAAGGAACAGGTGAAGGAAGATGGGAGGAAGGAGGAGACGAATAAAGGAAAACAAGGGTACGCACGAGGCAAGGTGATATAATATTACTAAAACCTTACGTGAAAAATATGTTTACACCTGCCTCGGTGCACACGACCACGCACACACACACACACACACACACACACACACACACACACACACACACACACACACAATCATAACAACGCAAAACACACGACGGAATCATGAAAGCAATTAAATCAACCAGAAATAAAACAACACGATGACGGAGGCGGCGAAGTAGGGAATGATGATGGTCGTGGGTGTTGGGGCTGTCGTCTGAAACTGTAACAACAACACTAACTATATACATAAAGACGTGTTTTGCAGAGATGACGTGCATGCCTCACCGCCTTAACGCCCCTGCCACTTTCCTTCCCGCGGTACAATAAGATTACGCTACACTACGTAAGTTCGCGTCACTTGAATCCCTTGTGACGAGCGCGTAGGGAAAGAGGGATCAGGATTCTCCCCCTTCGGAACAACAGGAAGGAATAGCAACGGACCTTCATCTTGCTAACAAGGGCGAAGGAGAGTGAGGCGAAGGAGAGAAACGGAGGGAGATAATGATGATATGGGTACGGTGTGTGTGTGTGTGTGTGTGTGTGTGTGTGTGTGTGTGTGTGTGTGTGTGTGTGTGTGTGTGTGTGTGTGTGTGTGTGTGTGTGTATTCATCTAGTTGTATTCATCTAGTTGTATTTTACAGGGCCAGAGCGACGCTCGTATGGCGGGTCACAAACCCCGATTAACACTACCCATTCACTGCTGGGTGGACAGGGGCTTAGGATTTAAGAAGACCGCCCGTCTGTCTTCGCTCCGCCCGGGGATCGAACCCGGGACTTCTCGGTTGTGAGCCGAGTGTGCTAACCCTTACACTACGGAGTTCCCTGAAGTAAGTGTGTGTGTGTGGGGGGGGGGGGGTAAGTGTCCCGGTAGGTGTGGCAGTGTGGACTGTGAAGAGTTGTGAAGGTGGTGATTGTGGTGCTGGTATTGATCCACCTGGCAGTACTTGACCCTTTGTGGCACTTGGCGTCGCCTTTCATTGTTCTCACTCCTCAAGGCTTTCCCAGGTGTCATTCCACGGCACTCATCATACCTCCGACTCTCCTTCCTTCCTTCCCTCCATCACTCACACACTTACTTTCCTCACCAAACGTTTTCTTTACCTAGACGTCTCAAGGTCACATGTTTGAAGGACTCTTGCGCTGACCTACTAAAAAGCCCTTCCTTCTCACCTCTATTAGACTATCGCAACCATGTTAAGGGCACGGACAAAAGGGCATGCTGGTAACTGACTTAGGGTAAAGCTTTAAGGCTCGAAAGGCCACAGGGACAGAATTAACGAGGACGAAGTTTGTGTTGGGACTAAGTGGATCATGAACTCAATACAGGATTCGTGGTGTATTGCAGGACTATAGACTGACGCAGACCTACTATTGACGCAGGACTAATGAGGGGAATGTGAAGGAGGGGCGTGGGGGTCAGCTGGATTTTACGCTAACGAGAGACTGATCACCGCCACAAGTGTTGCCTCAATGACTCCCATTACGCAAATGACTCCAGCTCCAACCCCAAAAAAATGTTAATGTATAAATCATTGTTTTCTAATCGTTACAGGGCCACGGGCTGTGAGTGGAGGGGAAGGGGAAGAGGGGAAATGGGAGGGGGAGGGGAAGAGGGGAAGAGGGGAAAGGGAGGTTGAAGAGGAAGGGGAGGGGGAAGGGTACACTAGTCACTCCCCTACTTCAATCACAAGAACATGAGGAAGGAGACGAGAAGAACAAGGAGTGCGAAGACGAGGACAAAGAAGACAAGCAAGATACGATGAAGAAGAGAAGGGTAGGAAGATCATGAGGAGAAACGACATGTGGAAGGAGAATAGGAGGAATTGAGGAAGACAACGAGGACAAGGAGAACCAAGGCGAGGACAAGAAAAAAAAGGAACACAAGGAAGCAGATAAAAAAAAATACAAGAACGACGAGACAGAAACTTACCCATTCCCAGCATAATTCATACGTTCTCTCTCTCTCTCTCTCTCTCTCTCTCTCTCTCTCTCTCTCTCTCTCTCTCTCTCTCTCTCTCTCTCTCTCTCTCTCTCTCTCTCTCTCTCTCTCTCTCTCTCTCTCTCTACCCCTTTTCCTTTCCCATGTCTACTCTATCACACTATGTTATTTTTCCCTTCTTATTTACTCCTAAAGCTTGAAATCGCCTGCTCGAGACCCTTCCCTCACCCCCCTTCTCCCTGCCACCCCCTCCATTCATCCCTCCACAGAACCCCAACCCTCCACCCCTTCTCCCTGCCACCCCCTCCATTCATCCCTCCACAGAACCCCAACCCTCGACCCCTTCTCCCTGCCACCCCCGCCATTCATCCCTCCACCCATCCATCCTCTCACGCCAGGCAAGCATATATGTATCGGGTAACGCCGCTGGTATGGCAGGTATTCGCGGACCCAAATAAGCTTTCTGAAAGAGGCGGGACGTGGGGGGGATGGGGACGGGTAGTAGAGGGGTATAGCTCGATTGGTTATGCAGGTTGGTGGTGCGGGGGATAGGGGACTTAAGGTGGACATATATGCATTGAGTAAAGAAAGCGAAGATGTATTAGTTTCAAGCGATGGTCCTGTTTCTCTTTAAAAATGTTCCTCTATCTCTCTCAAAATGTTCCTCTATCTCTTTAAAAATGTTCCTCTATCTCTTTAAAAATGTTCCTCTATCTCTTTCAAAATGCTCCTCTTCATCTTTTAAATGTACCTTCTCTTGATATAATGGTCCTGTTTCTCTTTCAAAATGCTCCTCTATCTCTTTATAAATGTTCCTCTATCTCTTTAAAAATGTTCCTCTATCTCTCTCAATATGTTCCTCTTCATCTTTTAAATGTTCTTTCTCTTGATATAATGGTCCTGTTTCTCTTTAAAAATGCTCCTCTATCCCGTTATGGTATTCCTTTCTCTTAAAATGCTCCTGTTTCTCTTGTAAACATTCCTCTTTCTTTTTAAAATGTTCATCTTTCATTTTCAAATACCTCTCTTTTTCTTTTCAGTAGCTATGTCCCTCCCTTCCTTTCCCCTTCGTTTCTTCCTCATTTTATTTCCTCCTCCTTTTCCTGCTGTTTCTCACTTTAGCTTAGACATTATATCTTACCACACAGCCTAATATGGACTAATAGGTCTGTTAATGTTTGTCCTTCCTTTCTATTCCTTTGTGTTCCTTTGTGTTCCTTAGTGTTCCTTTGTGTTCTTCCTCCTCCTCCTCCTGACCACGTAAAGTCACTAGAAACAGTAGATCTTCATTCTCGAGGCACGTCAGGTGGTGTTCCCTTCGCCTGCGTTATTGGCAAGCCAAGGCATGGCTGGGCACACAAAAGGGACGTAGGGAGGACGTTGACGAAGGGAAGCAGGGAGGGAGCTAAAAGAAACATGAAGAAAAAGTTCGACTGAGTAACAAAGAAAAAAAACTCGAAGGGTGAAATGAAAGAGTTGGGAAAAATTAACACAGGTAAAAGAATATTGAAAGGGGTTGTAGTAATTAAAGTGAGGTAGAGGTAGGGAGGTAAGGGGGGAAGGGAAGGGGGAAGGGAGTTTGTATAGGCAGGATTAATGGAATGGGATGAATATTGAATTAAGTAAAGACGGAATTGAAGCATAAAAATGAAGGTCAAATATGAATGAGGAAAGTAAACA
>JACEEZ010008480.1:187500-195336 GCA_016584305.1 Chionoecetes opilio | reverse complement strand
TTCTCCTTCTCCTTTCCCTGTCTCCCTCCCCCCGCCCCCGTCTTTTTCCCCTCCCCGTCCCCTCCTCCCCCAAACCCCAAATGCAAATGTGTGCTGGCGGGGAGACATGTGGGGGGGCCGCTGTTTTCGGGCCCGCCCCTTTAACTTTTTAAAAATGGTTCCACTTAAAAAAAAAAAAAAAAAAAACGAGAGGGAGAGAGAGAGAGGAATCAGAACAAAAATTTTATTTCCTTTTACAATGTTATTCTTGTACATCTTATACGATACTACAAAAATGCGAATATCAAATCACAGTAAAATTTTAAACATACAATAAAAACACAAGGTGTACACACATTAAAATAGAAAAATTTTAAAAATGTAAAAATAAAAGAGAGAGAGAGAGAGAGGAGGGAGAGAGAGAGAAAAGAGAGAAGAGGAGAGGAGAAAAGAGGAGAGAGAGAGAAAAAGGGAGGGAGAGGGAGAGAGAAGAGAGGGGGAAAAGGGGAGAAGAGAAGAGAGAGAGGGGGAAAGAAGAGAAAAGAGGAGAGAGGAGAGAGAGAGGGAGAGAGAGGGAGAAGAGAGAGAGAGAGAGGAGAGAGAAAAGGGGGGGGAGAGAAAAAGAGAGAGAGAAAGAGAGTTAAGGGGAAAACTTTTTTTTTCTTTTCCTTGAATTTTTTGTTAAATTTTCAAAAAATTAAATATAAAGACCAAAAATATACGAAGGGGAACAAAAAAATACAAGTAAAGAAAGAGAAAAGGGGGAGAGAGAGAGGAGAGAGGGAGGAGAGAGAGAAGAGAGAAGAGAGAGAGAGAGAGAGAGAAGAGAAGAGAGAGAGAGAGGATTGGGGAGGGGGTTCTCTGGGTTACTCACCTGGCACGAGGCTGGCACAGGTGAGCAGCAGGTGAAGCAGCGTCAGGTAGGTGATGGTGGTGGTCATGTTGATGCACACACACACACACACACACACACACACACACACACGCACGCACGACAACACACAACACACCACACACACACAAAACACGCACACACACACCACCCCACTACCTCTGATGACCTTTAAGTACTCTAACTGCAAAAACACACACTTGCTTTTAATCGTATCAATCAGTGTCGATTCATAAACACGAAACGGCCATAAAAATAACACACAAACACACACACACACACACTCATAAAGAAAAACCTAAAACCAAAAATAAAACACGTCCTCTCCTAACATCAGATTTATAAAGAAAAATAATTAGGACACGATCAAAACGAAGGAAAAATAATAATAAAAAATAACATCAATCAATCCGCGTGAAGTTTTTCGATTGTAGAAAAAAAACCGCACTACTTTTTTTCGATTTCGATCAGTGACGCGTATTTATCAGGTCAAAAATGCGTGGGTGGCAGAGGCGGTGGCTAAAGAGGGCACGGGGACACCAAGCTAAAGAGAGGACAACAGATAGCACATCCACTCCACGCGGTCTCTCTCTTCCGCCTTAGAGCCCCGATGCGCGTGTCCTTCCAACTCGATGTCTGCAGGGAAACTGAGGCTGGACGGAACATGAAACTGCGTCGCTGCTGCGAGTGAGGCAAAAGAAGTGGACTCGAGGAACTGCTGAGTCGGGGTTCCGGTGTTGCGATCAAGGGAAGTGGGAGGAGGAGAGGAAGATTGACAGGGGAAGTAGGGATGAGGAGGATGTATATATATCAGGTAGCAAAGAAGGTGAGATAGGGTGATGAGGGTGGTGTAGATGGTGATGTAAGGTGATGATGGTGGTATAGATGGTGATGTATGAGGGAATGAGAGGTCAGCATTTCATGAAAAAGTTTGATTTCTTCAGCTGGATAGAACAGAGCAGATAACACTTTTACCCCTTGAGGTCCAAAACGTAATTTTCATTGTAATTTGACTACCATTAGACGATTTTAATAGATATAGGCAATATTTTACAGATATGACCTGTTTAGTATCATTGTCCACTAGCTAATTTGGTATATTAATTTTCTAAGTCATTTTTCGTAATTTCATGGCAAACAACAGACGATTTTATATAACAAAGGAAAGATCTGGGCGTTAAGGGGTTAATGATCACTGACCTTTGTATTGGCCTTTTGTTGGTCCTGTACAGTCTGAAGGTATCGAGAGGGAGGTGCATGCTGCCGGGTGAAAATGGGAAAGAGAGAGGGCGAGAGGCCAAATACCTACAGAAGAAGGTGATTACTTAACCTCTTCACACCTTCACATCTTCATATTTCCTTTGCTATAAAAAAAAATGTCTGTTGTTAGCCATAAAATTACGAAAAGTGACTGAATATACCAAATTAGTTAGTCGACAAGGATACTAAACAGGTCATATCTATAAAATGTTGCTTATATTCACTAAAAATCGTCTAATGGTGCTTAAATTATACAATGGACATTACGTTCTGGGCCTCAAGGGGTTAACTCATGTGTTGTCCTATGGTTGAATGTAAGATGCTCTGACTGTCTGACTGTGTGTTAATCTATGTTATGCTGGTGTCTGCAATGAATTACTACGACTATAGGCACATACACATACACATATATACGAGAAGACGGAAGATAGACAGACAGACAGAGGAAGTTACATAGCATTCAGTTGCAGTTTAGCTTTAAAATACGCAACACTATCTAAGAACCCGAGAACCCCCTGACAGTTTCTCTCTCTCTCTCTCTCTCTCTCTCTCTCTCTCTCTCTCTCTCTCTCTCTCTCTCTCTCCCCACGGGCTATTTTGTTTCCTGATAGCGACGCAGAAGGCAGAATACGAGTGCAGAAAATTTAGTGTGCCACAAAATAATAATAACAAAAACAAAACAAAACAATGTAGATCTAAAAAAAATAATGGAAGGAAAACCAAAGTAGCAAAATGTGTGTGTGTGTATGTGTGTGATCAATAAGAGAGAGAGAGAAGAGAGAGAGAGAGAGAGAGAGGAGAGAGAGAGAGAGAAGATGAGAGAGTGAGAAGGAAGAGAGGGAGAGAGATGAGAGAGAGAGGATAACACTACAAGCAATCGCATAATGATATGTAAGAAGAGCGTTGAGAATGGCATCGAACCTCTTGATTTTTACTAACGCTTGATCTCCTCTCCCTCTCTCTCTCTCTCTCTCTCTCTCTCTCTCTCTCTCTCCTCGTTCCACACTCGGCGGCACTCATTTACATGCACGCTACACAAGTATTCGGGTAATTTCCAGCCTCGAGACCCAAGCGTTGAGGAGAATATTAAGACCACGACGGAGACGCAGAAGCAGGGGTGGAGAGGTCCGTGGCTGCACTCCTTATACATATTCCTTTAGTCTAGTGAAAGAATGGAGGCTATTATCAGCGGCCCGGCGGATGCAAGAAGATATAAATGTCTCTAGTGTACGGTCTGGTGAAAGGAAAATGAGTACAAGAACGATAGAACGATCTCCATACAAGTCTTTCTAACCCCTCCCTCCCACAAAGGATATAAATTCTTATGTTTTCAGCTTCTTATCCTCCTTCTCTTCTTCTTGCTCCTGTTCCGGCCACTTATCCTCCTTCTCTTCTTCCTCCTCCTGTTTCGGCCTCTTATCCTCCTTCTCCTCTTCTTCCTCCTCCTGTTTCGGCCTTTTATCCTCCTTCTCTTCTTCTTCCTGCTTCTGTTTCGGCATCTTATCCTCCTTCTCCTCTTCTTCCTCCTCCTGTTTCGGCCTTTTATCCTCCTTCTCTTCTTCTTCCTGCTTCTGTTCCGGCCTCCTATCCTTCTTCTCTTCTTCTTCCTGCTTCTGTTTCGGCCTCTTCTCCTCCTTCTCCTCTTCTTCCTCCTCCTGTTTCGGCCACTTCTCCTCCTTCTCTTCTTCTTCCTCCTCCTGTTCCGGCCTCCTATCCTCCTTCTCTTCTTCTTCTTCCTCCTGTAACTCTTCTGCGCCTCCTTTTTCCCCTTGTTATAGCTGCTCTTAGGGAAGATGCGCCTCCACGCCATAAGACTTTGGGACTTAAAATAACAGATGTGCAAAAAAGTTATCATCGAAGAATTATAAATTTTTGTTGCTGCACTTGATTACTTTGCATGTCCGAATTTTTCATCCGTATTACTTTTTAACAACTTCCACATTGAGTTGGGGTAAAAACTTTGGCAGGAAATTTTCCTTTTTAGATATATAAAACGATTATTCTCTTTTTTAGCTTCAAACTTTTGCTATTTTGAGACCAGACGAGCTGAGTCATGGAGAAGGATGACGTATGGGTTGCTATGATGGGTTGCTATGATGGGTTGCTATGGTGGGTTGCTATGATGGGTTGCTATGATGGGTTGCTATGGTGGGTTGCTATGGTGGGTTGCTATGGTGGGTTGCTATGATGGGTTGCTATGATGGGTTGCTATGGTGGGTTGCTATGATGGGTTGCTATGATGGGTTGCTACGATGGGTTGCTATGATGGGTTGCTACGATGGGTTGCTACGATGGGTTGCTATGGTGGGTTGCTATGATGGGTTGCTATGGTGGGTTGCTATGATGGGTTGCTATGATGGGTTGCTATGATGGGTTGCTATGGTGGGTTGCTATGATGGGTTGCTATGGTGGGTTGCTATGGTGGGTTGCTATGATGGGTTGCTATGGTGGGTTGCTACGATGGGTTGCTACGATGGGTTGCTATGCGTATGGGTTGCTATGGTGGTTGTTGCTTGTGGGTTGCTATGTGGGTTGTATGGTGGGTTTGCTAGATGGGTTGCTATGTGGCAAGTGCAGTGCTGATGTCTTCGTGTGTTGCTATGTAGCAGCAATTGCATGTGGGTCTGCTATGATGGGTGCTACGATGGGTGCATATGGTGTGCTATGGTGGTTGCTATGGTGGGTTGCTATGATGGTTGCATGGTGGGTTGCTATGGTGGGTTGCTATGGTGGGTTGCTATGGTGGGTGCTATGGTGGGTTGCTATGATGGTTGCTGTGGGTTGCTATGGTGGTTGCTATGATGGGTTGCTATGGTGGGTTGCTAGGTGGTGGGTTGCTATGGTGGGTTGCTATGGTGGGTTGCTATGTGGGTTGCTATGGTGGGTTGCTATGGTGGGTTGCTACGATGGGTTGCTATGATGGCCAAGGGCAGGCTGTCGTCTCCGTTGTTTGCCTTTACGACAGCCAATTACAATCCTCTGCTGGGTGACGAGCCTCCAAGAGATGGTGTTCGCCCCTATCACGTCTTCAGGCCTCGGGTTCTTCACCTTATCAAAGCCACACATCTCCAGACGCTGCCTATCCCTGAAACCCTGACCCACTGAGACTTGGAAGCGTGTTATGTGTGTGTGTGGGGGGGGGGGGGCAGGTCAGGCGAGGGTTACCACAGAGAATTGGATGAGGTCATGTGACGCTACTCTGATGATTCGGAAGTTTTGGAATCATCTCGCCCTCTCCCTCGCCTCGACACCACCACCACCACACCACCACACCACACCACCACCACACACCACAACCACCAACTAACCCTCACACCAACGCCGTGATGGAAAGGGAGAAAGAGACGTTTTAAAATCCCATGGTGAAGTCTGATCAAGAGTAATGGCCGTCACTCAAAAGTTCCTGAATCGTTACTTCTACTCTCTTCTTGCTGGAAATGGTCGACTTGATACACTGCCTTTCAAAAATTCCCCTGTCGCACTTATGGAAAAAAAACTCACTTTAAAACACTTAAGACCCAGAACGTAATTTCCATTTGTAATTTGGCTCCTATAGATGATTTTTAGTGAATATAAGCAATATTTTATAGATATGATCTGTTTAGTATCCTTGTCGACAACCTAATTTGGTATTTTAAGTTAGTTTTCGTAATTTTATGGCTAACAACAGACAATGTTCTATAGCAAAGGAAAGATCTGGGCGTGAAGGGGTTAACACACTTGAGCACTGACACCCCTTACTAATATCGAACGCCATAAAATGAGTCTGTCTTACGTCTTCACTTTTCGCACCTGACAAGCGGACGTTTCTATTACTGCGACTAAAATGTTTTTGAGTGAAGGGAAAAGGGAAAGGCAAGGTATCGAGAGCACGCGTCAAGACTGTTCCGCCTCACAGCCTGCGGGACAACCGAGCGACTGCCAAAAATGAGACTGTTGACGGGACGGTTTTCTTTCTATACCTTAGACGTAACTGACATTCGTGTTATTCCAGTTTGACACCGAATTCACTTTGGTGGACGAAATAATTTTTTTCTGGTGAGTTTTTATGTGTTTTGAAGTAATCTGCTAACAGTTTCTATCACAAATCACTTTTTTTTTTCTTTTACTATTTACGCTTAGTACGTACCGCTTCTTTATCGCCTCCTATACGAAGAAGCACAAAAGTATGATGTGTGTTTGTACCTTCCATCTATAGCCATTGTACTATATACCATTATACTATATTACACTATATAACCCTTGATCTATAAACCATTGTAGGCTAAATGTGTCTGTCTGTCTGTCTGTCTGTCTGTCTGTCTGTCTGTCTGTCTGTCTGTCTGGGTGGGTGGGTGGGTGGGTGGGTGGGTGGGTGGGTGGGTGGGTGGGTGGGTGGGTGGGTGGGTGGGTGGGTGGGTGGGTTGTGGTGGTGGGTGTGTGTGGTGTGTGTGGTGTGTGTGTGTGTGTGGTGTGTGTGTGTGTGTGTGTGTGTGTGTGTGTGTGTGTGTGTGGAGGGGGGAGGTCTCTTCATCGTTCAAATGGAGGGAAGGGGAGATTTCGCTGTCCACCTAACACCAGCTGACACAGATTGCAATGTTGTCCCTCTGAAGGTCACATCACAATGGCCTTGACGTGTACCGTACAAGGGGACTTCGTATTGTCCAGGAAATTGCGAAACCCGTGTCTATAAAGTGCAAGCCTTGAGGCGGGATGTTCTTAACCCTTTGAGACCCAGAACGTAATTTCCATTGTAATTTGGCTACCATAAGACGAGTTTTAGTGAATATAAGCAATGTTTTTATAGATATGACCTGTTTAGTATCCTTGTCCACTAACTAATTTGGTATATTCAGTCAGTTTCCGTAATTTTATGGCTAACAACAGACAATTTTTTATAGCCAAGGAAAGATCTGGGCGTGAAGGGGTTAACGTGAAGAATGTAAAGAAGATTGTTGCTGTCACATTTTTTTATTGTTTTCAATCTGATAAAGTGTAATTCGTTGTTACTATATGAAATGCGAGAAATTTAACCCCTTAACGACCAGATCTTTCCTTTTATATAAACAATCGTAGGTTGTTAGCCATAAAATTACGAAAATTAACTTAATATACCAAATTAGTTAGTCGAAAAGGATACTAAGCAGGACATATCAATTAAATATTACTTATATTCACTAAAAGTCGTCTAATGGTACCCAAATTACAATGAAAATTACGTTGTGGGTCTCAAGGGGTTAAATGACATTCACACATATAATTTTTCATTTATTTGTTGATTGATTAATTGATTACTTTGCTTATTTCTTTGTTCAATCATAAAACACTACGAGGTCATCTTTTCCTGGTGTAGTACAGCCCTGCAGGATATTGAGTCAACACACACACGAACGCTCCAGCCTGTCTGATCTTTGTGAATGAAGAATATTTCATAAAAATGTGAATACGTTATTGTTAAGTAAATATGATTTTACCTCCCTCCTTCTTTCTATTCTATTTAATCTTTAGCTATTTTCTGTTATTGTTGAGGGGAAGGAAGGGGGGGGGGAGGGATTGCATCATCTTTATCTAAAACATTTCGACAGAGTATTGTGAATTTGTATCAAGATCACTGCTGTCTTTAGATACCGTTGTTGGCAAAAGAAAACAATAGTAATTGAAAATAGATCATGATTTTCAAACGACCACAGAAAACAATTCAACAGACCGAGAAAGACTTGTTAAAG
>JACEEZ010008480.1:12500-182500 GCA_016584305.1 Chionoecetes opilio | reverse complement strand
AAGTCATCCACGTAAAGGGAGGGCCGGACGCCAGGTGGTAAGGTGGAGACGAGTCCATTTACTGCAATGAGGACAAAGGGAGTGCTGAGGACACTTCCTTGGGGGACACCTTCATATTGTGGGAAGGACGAAGAAGTGGAGGAAGATACTTTGACTCTGAAGGAGCGATCACATAGAAAGGACTTGAGAAAGACCCCCATGTTACCAGCTATGCCGAAAGTGGTTAGCTAGTGGAGGATATGATGTCGCCAGGCGGTATCATAAACTTTCTCTAAATCAAAGAAAACAGCAAGGACTGATTCATGACGGGCAAAGGCTGTGGTAATGTATGTTTCCTGGTGGGCTAAGGGGTCAGCTGTGCTTCGGGCATGTCGGTAGCCAAACTGAGAAGGGTAGAGAAGACTTTTGGATTCCAGGAACCACATAAGACGGAGATTGATCATGCGTTCCAGTAACTTGCATAGGCAACTAGTAAGGGCAATGGGGCGGTAATCTTGCGGGAGGGTACCGGATTTATTGGGTTTGAGGAACGGGAGGACAATGCTTTGTGCCCTGGGGGGGGGGGGGGAAGTCCCCAAGGGACCAAACCCGGTTAAAGAGGGCTAGTAAAAAGAGGAGAGAAACAGGAGGGAGGTGTTTGAGCATTTGGTAGTGAATCCCGTCCGGGCCTTCACATGTGTCGCGGCAAGAATGAAGAGCGGAAGCTAGTTCAGAAGAAGAGAAGGGGGCATTGTAGTATTCAGAAGAGGATAGAGAGAAGGTAACAGGAATGCGTTCCCTGGCAGCTTTGATTCTAGTGAACTGAGGAGAGAGGTGGGATCCACTACTAACGAGACTGAAAAAGGAGCCTAATTCCTCAGAGGGAGGGAGGGGGAGGGAAGGAAAGGGTGAACACAGGGTGAATACTTCCTTTACTCTATAGCGTTTCAGACATGTTTCGTGTTTCAAGGAAAAATTATATTCTCTCCCTTTAAGTTTTACGTTGGGTGCGTTTCCAGTTTTTATTGCTTATAATTCTTGGGGGGGAGGAGAGAGAGAGAGAGAGAGAGAGAGAGAGAGAGAGAGAGAGAGAGAGAGAGAGAGAGAGAGAGAGGGAGAGAGGAGAGAGAGAGACGAGAGAGAGAGAGAGAGAGAGAGAGAGAGAGAGAGAGAGAGAGAGAGGAGAGAGAGAGGAGAGAGAGAGGAGAGAGAGAGAGAGAGAGATAAGATAAGATTTTCATCCTATCTAGACACTTTGCAAGTACCAACTACAAGGTTATTGACTATACAAAGCGCCACCACTTTCAGCACGAACTAGGCGGACTCGAACCGCTGACCGAATGCACAGGGACGCTGCACATTGCGAGCTCACGTCTCTACCAGCCTTGCCACCCTGACGTGCAAGAGAGGAGAGAGAGAGAGAGAGAGAGAGAGAGAGAGAGAGAGAGAGAGAGAGAGAGACTGCAAACAAAAATCCTAAAATTATTTTCAGGCACTGTACACTGTAGATATATACAAAATATATATAAACGTACTTGCGTACACACATACACACAAACACACACACACACACACACACAGTCTGTAAGCCAAATCAATATATTAAAATATTATTTTAAGACGAGGTTACAAAAAAGATATATGCAGTTATGAACGAAATCAAGTTGGATCAGAGAAGAGAACCCTTGTTTTACTGTCTTGCTGTCTTGTCTTGTCTTGCTTGTTTTGCTGTCTTGCTTGTCTTGCTGTCTTGTCTTGTCTTGGAGAACATCTCTTTTTGTCTTCACGTCTGGGTCAGTGTTGGTCGGCCTTTTTTATGTCTAAGTCAAGATAAATCACCTGGCAAACCTGTCAGGAATTTCTGGTCCGATACGATCATGGGTCAAAAACACGTTTATGAATAGTGTTTAGGAATTTCAACGCTTTTATCTGGTACCGGAGTATATTACTTTATTTGGTCTTAGGCACGTGACGTACTATTATTTATTATTGAATCACGGTTGTGTTGGATAGGGGTCGTGAAGGAGAGGGGTCACGGTGCCGTTGTGGTGGTTGTATTAGCTGTGGCGGTTGTAGTAGTGGCAGTGGCAACCGCAGTGGCAGTGGTGGTGGTTGTCGTGGCAGTGGCAGGCCGAGCACTTCTGGCGGGGCGCTGTTGCTGCCGCTGTTGGTGTTGGTGTTGCTGCCACTGGTGACGCTGTTGTTGCCACTGCTGTTGTTGTTGCCGCTGTTCCCGCCACTGCAGCCGCTGTAGTCGCAGCTGTTCCCGCCGCTGCTTTACCTCCAGCAGACGGGCGGCGATGGAGTCCTTGACGGTCGCCACCTGGGCTGGCGGGCCCCTGATGGTGACGGTGTTGGTGGTGGTGTCGGTGGGGGGCGGCACCGTCACCCTCACGCCGGGGTGTTCCTGCGCCAGCTTTAGGAGCGCCGCGCCCCCACCACCCACCACGTGGCGCCGCAGCTCAGGGGCAACCTCCACCACCGCCACGCACACCTGCCTCTGCCGGGGGGCCTCGCGCGTCTTGGCCGCGATGTCCTGCAGGTGCCGCGTCAGGTCCTTGGCGGCAGCGGACACCTGGCTTTTGAGGCCCCGCAGCACCACCTCCTGCGACAGAGTGTCGTGAGGGGGAGGCACGCGCACTGACAACGAAGGGTATTTTTGACACAACTTGTCCAGCGTGTCGCCGCGCGGGCCGATCACGTGTCGGCGCATATTTGGTGCCACGACAAGGACCACGTCCACTGTGTCCTCCAGCCACGACTGTCCCACCGCGTCCCGGGGGACGTGTGGGGGAGGCACAGGGCCGCGGCGCTGCCTCCTGCCCTTGGCCTTGACTGCCGTGGCCTCCGGGGCGGCGGTGGCCTCCGAAGTGGTGGCCTCCGCGGCTTTGGCCGGCTGCTCCTCAATACTCTCCGTGTCAACAATTTTTTCATCCTTGTTTTTCTTGTGTTTTTTGCGGCAGACAACCTGCCAGCCGGCGGAGCTGCCGTCGTCTTGTTCTTGGCCGTCACGTGCACGGCGACGGCGACGACGCACCTTCTTGCACCGCGGCTGCTGGACGAGAAGATGGTCGCCGTTGTCAGCGGATTCCATCAATTCTTGAGGTTTCAGCGCTGGTTCTTTGGTGCGCGCGTCGAGTATTGATTCATCCGAAGTTACATCTGGGGATGTTTGAGCGGGGAGGCAGGTTTCCTCGGGCACCACCAGGCAGGGCTCGGTGATAACCTCGGCACTGTGCTCCTGGTGGCGGCTCGAGTCCTCCTCCGGCAGGGCGGGCGATGCCTGCTGCCCCGTCTTGACGTCGGGCACGAAGACCTCGACGCTCTCCATGCCGGCCGTCGCGTCTTTGTTTTTGTGGCGCTTCCCACGGCACAGCTTGGCCAGGCTCCTGAACGCCTTCTTCAGGCCGGCGCAACACCCACACTGGGCTTCCTTGGCTTCCATGGTCTCTTCACTAACACGTCGCTCAGTCTTGGGAGTCATGACCTAGACTTTCTATACCCACCAGTGTGCCTCGCGTTGACGCAGGTCCCCAATAATAAAAAATTCCTACAATCAGTTTGGAGTTAGCAAATAGGAACAAATCCTTTTTTGGCACACACTCATCATCACACACATCATCACTACTAGTGTCTCTAACTCCAAGTTCACGGTGATTGGCTACTACAGTGTCTGCCTAGATCCAAGCTGGTCCCGGGGTTCCAATATGTTCAACTCCACCCTCCCGCCAAGGAGCCTCTCACGCCACACCCATCATCATCATCAGCACCATTAATACATTATTGTCCTATACTCATGCACCACTGAACGAATCCTGCCCCAGTGCAATACATGATAATATTCCCAAGGTGTTATTCTCTCTCTCTCTCTCTCTCTCTCTCTCTCTCTCTCTCTCTCTCTCTCTCTCTCTCTCTCTCTCTCTCGCCACCCCCCCACGGCTAACAAATGGCCTGTGAGGCAACAAAAGCGAAGCGATAGGTCATAGTGTCAGGTCAAAACAGAAGTGATACAGGTAACTTTATCCCTTACACCTCCCCCTTGAGATCGGTGCGAAGCTGTCACTCGGTGGGAAGGGAAGGAAAGGATGGCGTAGTAAAGACAAATTAAATATATCACCAAAATACTACAAAAGAACCTATTAATCTGTTCACACAAAAAAAAATAATATATTGTCAACCTATACTTAGTCTTCTAATTCTTGTAAATATTCATAGATGACTAATCAATACACGGTCCATATATACTAAAATAAACAATCTACCATTTAAAATAATTTGGAAAAATGATGATACAATTGGTTCAACAACAATTTTTAGACCAATAGAAGAATAAATAATAAATTATAAAAATAAGTATGCAAAACGATAATTATTTTTTCGCTTTCTCGTAAGGATTTCAAATATTTGGAGGAGGAGGAGGAGGAGGAGGAGGAGGAGGAGGAGGAGGAGGAGGAGGAGGAGGAGGAGGAGGGAAGGGTGGTGGTAGAAGAAAACAAAGGTAGAAGAGGAAAATGAATAAAAATTAAGAAGTATTAGAATAGGACGGACATTTTTCCCCTTACTTTGTTTGCGTGTCATTTTATTTTCTTCTCAGACTCGACACTTGCATAAAAGGAGATAGCGTTTATATGTATAGTTATTGTTATCATTATCATCATTATTGTAATCATTGTTTATGTAACTATCCTCCTCCTCCTCCTCCTCTATTCGAGCTTTCAACTCAAGTGACAACAAGAAATAATGGTTTAAAACTAAACGGTCAACGTTGCATCACCGATCTCCGTAAAAATGATTTCAATGTTAGAGTCGTTGATCGATGGAACAAGTTACCAGCAAATGTTGTCGGAGCCAGCACAATAACTACATTCAAAAACAGACTTGACGCGCACTGTAAAGTAAATGGGTATTGATAGTGCGAATTCGTATCTAGTCCCCCGTATCGATTAGTTGTAGTGGTAGTGGTAGTTGTAGTTATTATTTTTCATATCCTATCATTCTGCACTATGAAACTTCCATGTTCCTATCCTCTTTAGGGACATGGTATCATTTTCCAACTGTTTTCTTACAAGTAGTTGATAGTTAGTAGTATGTAGTTCAGCAGATACCCTCGCTATGGACCAATAGGTCTCCTGGTGTCGTTTCCTAGTATGCTAGTATCCTCTTCTCATTCCTCTTCTCTCATATGCCTTCCTCCTCCTTCCTCTTCATAACTGTCATAAACTGTCATTCCTTTGATTACTATTATTACAATGTTTTTTCCCGGGAGTCGGTTTATCTCGTGATCATTAATTCCCTTTTTACTCTCTCTCTCCTCTCTCTCTTCTAACTTCTCATCTTCCTCTGCTTTTCATTTTTCTCCGGTCTTTCTCTCTCTCAATTCTTCTCTCTCTCTCTCTCTCTCTCTCTCTCTCTCTCTCTCTCTCTCTCTCTCTCCTCTCTCTCTCTCTCTCTCTCTCTCTCTCTCTCTCTCTCTCTCTTCTCTCTCTCTCTCTCTCTCTCTCTCTCTCTCTCTCCTCTCCTCTCTCTCTCTCTCTCTCTCTCCTTGTTTCCATGGAAGACACGCATTACTGCCGAGCTGAAAAGTGGCAAACATTCGAGAACAGAGGGATGTACTGAGAACCGTGCGTGCCGTGTACTACAAGTGTTCATAAATATAATAGTTAAATAAATAAAGTTAATAAATGTAGTGCTATTTTCCTGGTGATTATATTATGAGAAGTTTCATGGAAATGCAGTTGCCATTAGATAACAACAACAGCAGCAACAGCAATACTAATAATGATCAAAATAGTATATCAATGGTGCTAATGACAATAATAATAATAATAATAATAATAATAATAATAATAATAATAATAATAATAATAATATCAATAATAGTAATGATAATAAAAACACTATCAACAGCAGCAACAAAGAGAGGTACTTTTAAAATATTCCTTACAAGCCCGCCGCGAGCTCAACCATATACTCTTATATTATCATATAGCGAAGCCACCCACCAACCGACCAACCCACCGACCAACCCACCCCAACCCACCGACCAACCAAGCTCTGCGTCCCTCTCTAGCTCGCCGCCTTGAGCAAGAAGTGAAATCTTTGACTCATAAGCTAGTTCGCCCTCGCTCTCAGCTGTATGTGTGTGTGTATGTGTGTGTGTGTGTGTGTGTGTGTGTGTGTGTGTGTGTGTGTGTGTGTGTGTGTGTGTGTGTGTGTGTGTGTGTGTGTGTGTGTGTGTGTGTGTGTGTGTGTGTGTGTGTGTGTTGTGTGTTTGTTTTCAATAGTCTCCCTACACAGGAATCGATACTCTACTGATATATTAATCGTATGAGGCAGGTAATGGACTTTGAATGCGTCTAGTCAGCCCAATCGTAATTATATTGATGCCAAATCATATATATTCAAAGGGAGCAATTAAACTTCTTCAATTAAACTAGAGTATATTTCTTATCGTAATATTGATGCCTAAACACAAATATTCGAAGGGAACAATTTCTTCTTAACGAAATATTGATGCCAGACATTCTTCCAGTACAGATGCGTAGATATCAAGCTTAAATCACACTTTCCTTGCATGATGTGATAAAAATCATGGTAACTTTTTAAGCCAATCAAGAATCTTCATAAACAATAAAGCTGAGAAATACTTCAGCTTTTCCTTGAGGCCCAGAACGTAATTTCCATTGTAATTTGGTTACCATTAGACGATTTTTAGTGAATATAAGCAATATTTTATAGATATGTCCTGCTTAGTATCCTTGTCAACTAACAAATTTGGTATATTAAGTTACTTCTCGTAATTTTATGGCTCGCCAACATATGATTTTTTATAGCAAAGGAAAGATCTGGGTGTAAAGGGGTTAATGCTATCGCTATCATTAATGGACTGATTTGATTTAATGCCAAAAAAGGTGAATGTGAATAATTAGTCCGTACACTCTAGAAAATTCAATCTTAAAATACAATCATTATACTATGACTTGGAACAACAAAAAATACATGAATGACAGATAAACCCAAAGATCTTTCACAAGCCAAAAAAGTAAAAACTAAAAAGAGAAAACCCCGAGAGAAAATAGAATACCCTCCTGTATACTTAAAAGGTCTGCAGCGCATCCCTAGTAACCAAAACTACAAATATTATGTTTTCATTTTGATAGAGAAATAATTAATGGTTGTGATAAAAAAAAGTCAGCCCCCTTCGTCCACACACATACACACACAAAAATGAGTAATATCATTTTAAATTATTATAAGTTGTAATAGTTAAAGTAAAACTTTAGTGTTGTAAACCATTAAAGAAAACTATTTCTTGAAGCTTCAGAGAAGAATAATGCTTGTCTCTGATTTACAAAGTCACCTATTCTTCTGCACATTCCTTATAGCGGCGCCAGCAACTCAGTGCTCCAGCAGGACCTGCAGGGACAGGACGACCTCGTCGAGGTCAGGCCGCTCTGAGGCAGCCTCGCGCTTCATAGCCTCCATCAGGCGGCCGAGGTGGCCGCGGAGGACCTCCTCGCCGCCCGGAAAGCACACTTCATCGAGTGCCTCCTCCAGCATGGTGCCGAGGCCGAGCACGTCGATGGCGGGATCCCCTTCTTCGCGCGCCAATTCGGCGCCGTACAGTTCATGCAGCTCAACCCTGGCCAGCTCCACCTCTCCCAGGAGCTTGCTGATGCCGAAGTCAATGAGGCGGACCTCACGCACGCCGCTCTAGGAGGGGTCGGAGCTCACCATCACGTTATCTGCCTTGAGGTCGTTGTGCACGACACCCTTCGCGTGCACCTCCTTCAGCCTCATGGCAACGCCCAGGATCACCTCCACGACGCCGAGCTCGCCGAGCTCTTCATCGTCCAGCAGGTCCTGCAGGGTCGCCGAGCCGCTGTGGGTCATCGTGATCCTGGGGTCCTCGGGGGGCCCGAGGTGCAGCAAGCGGGGCGCCCCTCCTGCCCCATCGAGGTGCCGCAGAACCTGCGCCTCGCGGCGGAACTGCGGCGCGTGGTAGTCACCCAGACGCGGGACCTTCACCACGGCCTCCCGCCCCTCGTGCACCGCCCGGAGCACCAGCCCGAAGGCTCCCTCGCCCACCAAATCTGACTCGTCAATCTCGTCTGTCAT
This sequence comes from Chionoecetes opilio, assembly GCA_016584305.1. NCBI lineage: Eukaryota > Metazoa > Arthropoda > Malacostraca > Decapoda > Majidae > Chionoecetes > Chionoecetes opilio. The sequence continues at coordinate 174,403 of JACEEZ010008480.1, read as the reverse complement.
TTTTGATACGTATAAGAAACTGCAGAAGGCTTGGGCAGTTTGTAAGATGCTTTGAATGAGGAAGCGAGGTGGAGGTAGGGGAGCAATATTAAAGATGTATATTGGAGTATTGGAACCAAGGACAAACAGGTAGGAGCTAGGGCGATGCCTCCCTATGTATCATGCCTGCACCTGATTGGCTGAGCTTGTAGTTGACATTCGCTCATTGGTCGACGGAGTCAGGCGGACTTGAAAAGACATTCCTTGGTGGTGTCCAAGAAGTGTGAGGCACAAATTTATTCTTGAAGGAGGAATGCGAGGGATAAAAGAGCAAATGTCAGAGGTGGTTTAAGGCGCAAATGGAGGGGTGTTAAAGGGCAGGAATGCAGCGGAAAAGAGGTAGGGTGAATATTTTGAAGGGACTTGAAATGAAAAAGGATGTGAGGGCGGTAGTAGTAAATTGCTTTGGTCGAGGGGAAGTTAAGAGCATGAAAGCTGTGAGGTAAAATGATACTGATAAAAATTGGATGCTGAGGGCTTAGAATTTATTAAATGAACGAACTAATAGATACATGAATTGATGATGAAGCAACGGTCAAATCCACACAAAACAATATAAATATACATATAAATAACAGCACAGATATTAAAATGTTGTGACGTGTATAAGCGTGATGAACGGTGTGTGTGTGTGTGTGTGTGTGTGTGTGTGTGTGTGTGTGTGTGTGTGTGTGTGTGTGTGTGTGTGTGCTCTACCTATCTATTTATTTGTTTACTTATTCATTAATATTTGATTTATTAATTAACATAACATTTATTTATCTATTTGTTTACTTCACTATTATTGTAAGTGTTATTGTTGAAACTATTGTTATTTTTCGTATATAGTAATAAAGTAGTAGTAGTAGAAGTAATAGTAGTAGTAGTAGTAGTAGTAGTAGTAGTAGTAGTAGTAGTAGTAGTAGTAGTAGTATAGTAGTAGTAGTAGTAGTAGTAGTAGTAGTAGTAGTAGTAGTAGTAGTAGTAGTAGTAGTAGTAGTAGTAGTAGTAGTAGTAGTAGTAGTAGTAGTAGTAGTAGTAGTAGTAGTAGTAGTAGTAGTAGTAGTAGTAGTAGTAGTAGTAGTAGTAGTAGTAGTAGTAGTAACCTGAATTAACATACTAAAAATGCTGAAATAATAATGCAAATTGCTGTGAAAATTATTACTTATTCAAATGTACACAGTGAATTCAACGAAGCAAAAAGGGATGAAAATGTGTGAGTGTGAGGGGAAAGGCCAGTGTGTGTGTGTGTGTGTATGTGTGTCTGACTGTGCTGTTTGTTCTATCAATATATTCCGTTATATATTTAATTTCGCTTCAGATTAAATTCATTTGTTTTACTTTTGCCACCACATAAATATGCAGGAAATGGCTAATCGCTATCAGAAACCATTACTAGCATTACTACTATTATTTCTATTATCATTCTCATTAATCATATCATTATTGTTATCAAAGTTATCATTATTCCATTTATTATTCTACTCGTCTTATCACCTTCTAATTCTTCCCACTTGCTTCTCTCCTCACCCTCATTTATTTTCCATTAGAGTTCCTCCCCTTTCCCTCCTCCACTACTCATCTTCTCCCTCCACCAACACCTCTCATCCTTTAGTCTTTATCTCGCCTTCTCTCACTTCTCACTGTTCTTCCTCTCATCTTTCCTCCACCTCCCCTTCTCGACTCAGCCATCCATCACGTCTCCTTCTCTCCTTCCTTCCCTCCCGTTCTCTTCCTTCATTCTTCTCTAAATACATTCCTCCTACCACACACACACCACCACCACCAACAACAACACCACCATCACAACCAACAACAACAGCACCATCACCACCACCAACAACAACAGCACCATCACCACCACCACCAACAACAGCACCATCACCACCACCAGCAACACCACCACCAACAACAACAACCACCACCACCAACAACACAACAGCACCACCACCACAACCAACAACAACACCACCACCACAACCAACAACAACAACACCACCACCACCACCAACAACAACAACACCACCACCACCACCAACAACAACAGCACCACCACCACAACCAACAACAACAGCACCATCACCACCACCACCACCACAACCAACAACAACAGCACCATCACCACCACCACCAACACCACCACCAACAACAACACCACCACCACCACCACCAACAACAACACCACCACCACAACCAACAACAACAGCACCACCACCACCACAACCAACAACAACAGCACCATCACCACAACCAACAACAACAGCACCATCACCACCACCACCACCACAACCAACAAAAACAACACCACCACCACAACCAACAGCAACAGCACCACCACCACCACAACCAACAACAACAGCACCATCACCACCACCACCACCACAACCAACAACAACACCACCAACAACACCACCACCACCAACAACAACAACAACAACGCTGCTAACAATATAAAAAAAAAAAAACACTAACTGGAAGCTACCAAATCCAAATAAAAAAGGATAAAAACACAAAATAGCTTCTAAAGGTGCAACCCTAAACGCTATCCTTCTCCACTGCCCCCAATTTCCCACGAGCTTCCTTCCCTTACTGCCCTGTTATATTTTTCAGCCTCAACCTTGTCTGCTCCCATGGCCGCGCTTGTGTGTGGGTATGTTGCACGCTTTCCTCTCTTCGCCCAGGGAATAAATTAATATGCATCCGCCTCCCTCTCTCCCCACCCTCCCCACCCACGTTGCATGAACCTTTAAACTGAGCTGCTTCTAAAATTATTCAGTGGTTGGTATTTTTAGGAAGCCGAGAATGTATGTATGTATGTATGTATATAGGTAAAAGGATTCACCGCATTCCTTGTATCCCGTTAGCACACACGTACACGCACACATACATACATGCATACACTTTGCAATATGTTAATGGTGGATACATATTACTACATACTACAAACAAGGCAAATACAACAACAACAACAAAATAAACCTCTATCCTCGTATTCCTCAACACACAATGAAAACACACACGCACGTCACACAAACCAGGCAAATATAACAACAACAACAACAACAAACCTCTATCATCGTATTCCTCACACACCATGACCCCACCTACACACACACACACACACCCACATACACACACACACACACACAGACAGAACACACACACACACACACACCACACACACACACACACACACACACACACACACACACACAGAACACACACACACACACACACACACACACACACACACACACACAGTGACACACACACACACACACACACAAATCCCCCAACCCCCACAAAAAAAAATCACAAAAACTATCTAGTATCACGAAAAGACAAGTACGAAGTGACTCTTTATCATCGGGGACGTATAAGCTCACTGCGCACAGCCAGAGCAATCCCAGCAGGGCAACCACCACAAGAGGATTTGCCCCACAGATACAAACCCCGCGAGTAGACAAAACGTATATATTTTCCGCAGAGGACTTGCACATTATGAACAAGCAAGAGGAAACATTTGGTGAAGTAAAGTTTCGTTATATTCAACTTTTTTTATTTTTAGCTTTTAGAGATGTTTAGGGGAGAGGGTAATGATGGAGGATAAGGAGATAAAAAGGGGGTGAGGATAGCAGGGGGCATGAGAAAAGGGAAGGAGAAAGGAGGAGGTAAAGGATGGGGGAAGGGAGGAGACGGCTGGTAAGGCTTAGATCTAACAGCGTACATATACCTCAACAAGAAGATTAACTTGAAATTACTTTGCTGCAAAAATATAATCTCTCTCTCTCTCTCCTCTCTCTCTCTCTCCTCTCTCTCTCTCTCTCTCTCTCTCTCTCACGCGCGGGGAATGGAGATGCGGGAAGAACTCCATTATTTATGTTTTCTTTTTTATCCTGCAGTAGGAAGGCTCGGCCACGGCAAGGGCTTCTAGGAGGGAGGAACAATGCACGGGAAGCCAAGTCTTATATCATACGAACACACTGTCAAAAATGCCCTTCAATGGAACTCCTTATATCCTCCTCCTCCTCCTCCTCCTCCTCCTCCTCCTCCTCCTCCTCCTCCTCCTCCTCCTCTTCCTCTTCCTCTTCCTCTTCCTCTTCCTCCTCCTCCTCCTCCTCCTCCTCCTCCTCCTCCTCCTCCTCCTCCTCCTAACTGCCCACCACCCCTACTTCCACACTGAGCTAAATCCCATCCCCGATCCTTCTTCACTACTACTTCGTTGCCTTGTTCATTATCCTGACTTTCCACCTCTGATCTAATCCTTTCACTCTGCCTTTTCGGCTCTACATGGTCCATCCCTTCGGAGCTGGGGCTGATTGCTGCTGCCTCCAAATCCCCTGCCCCCCTTTTTAAATTCACCATCTACCTATCTATCAACACTAACCTCCCCCACCTTATTCCTAGTTCATTTTTTTCACTTTCTCTATCTTTTTTTTTTTTTTTTTTTTTTTTTGTTTCACGTCTTGTACCTATCTGTCCTTTTCTGTTTCTTTCCTTTATTCTTGTACTATTCCTTTTATTTCCTCTACTACGTACTACTACTACTACTACTACTCTTACTACTATTATTACTACTATCTACTCTACTACTTCTTCTCCTCCTCCACCTCCACCTCCTCCTCCTCCTCTCCTCCTCCTCCTCCTCCTCCTCCTCTTCTCTCTTTTCCCTCCTTCTTCTTTTCTTTTTCTTCTTCTCTTCTTCTTCTTCTTCTTCTTCTTCTTCTTCTTCTTCTTCTTCTTCTTCTTCTTCTTCTTCTAGAAAGCGCCAGACAAGGCTGCCGCACCACCCTTGAACCTCCAAACTGTGTTCCCACCATTACTAAACACACATAACACGAGCTATCTATCAAGCACTAAACCTACCCCCACAAACTAGTAGTAGTTAGCCATAGATTACAGCTTTCAACTTTCCTCACAAATTCCATGCAATCTTTCTATATTGCATGGTATCACTTCATTTCCGGCCAGCTTCGGCTGGAGGGATGGGTGGGTGGGGAGGAGCCTTCTACTTTCCTATCCTTTCTCTCTTATTATCTAGTTAGTGTAGTGTAGTTAAAGCAAACAGCCTTGTAAGGACCTATCGGTCAGTTGCTGTTTGTGTTTCCTTTGTAATCCTTTGTAATTCTCCTCCTCCTCCTCCTCCTCCTCCTCCTCCAGGTTCCTCCTCCTTCTCCTCCTCCTCCACCTCCTCCTCCTCCTCTACCTTTTCCTTTTCCTCCACCTCACCCCGCGGCAAAGGTTGCATTCCTCAAGTTTTAAATAGGGTTGCGGAGACTATAAGAAAAGAAAACACTGGGAAAAAATGGTTCAGGTTCCTTTTTCCTATTGCCTTGGAACCCACACAGTAGTGTAAGGCGTAATTATTTTGTCTTCCCTGTGATCTTATATATATAGAGAGAGATGCAAAAACGATTCAGAGCTGTGACCGCGGGAGAGAGAAAAAAGGGAATAACAGAATGTGGAAAAGAAGAGTACGTCAAGAAAGAGACACTAAAGGAAGGAGGAAAGAATAAAAAAGGATAACTGAATTGTGGAAAAAGAAGAGAGGGACATCAAGAAAGAGACTAAAGGAGAAAAAAAAGAGGCTGAGAGTTTCCCCTCGTCTTTGATATCGCTTTAACTCGATCTAATGTGTCCTTAATTCTATGGTTAAAATCAATCTTACTCCTGGAACACTCTGGCGTTTTCCCCTCGTTCTTTCCCCTCGGCTCTCTGTCTCGCGAGTTTCCCCTTCGACTTTCCCTTCCCTCACCCTCTTTGCCTTGACGCTACACACGACGCCGAGGTCATAGACACATTATGTAATTTTAAGAATGAATATGAATGAATGAATGAGTGAGTGAATCCATGAATTAATTAATGAAGGGAAATGAATAGAATGAAGCAATAGTAAAGGGGACTCTTATCTTCTCTCTCTCTCTGTTCCTCTCTCTCCTCTCTCTTCTCTCATCTTCTCTCTCTCTCCTTCTCTCATCTCTCCTCTCTCTGCTCTCTCTCTCTTCGCCGCTCGCTTCTTCCCTCTCTCCTCTCTCTCTTCTCTCCCCTTCTCCCTCTCTCTTTCTCTCCTTCCTCTCTCTCCTCTCTCTGCCTCCTTCTCTCTCATCACATTCTTAACATCTTTTTTCACCTCAATTCCTTTTTTCCTTCTCCTCTCTCTCTCTCTCTTCTCTCCTCTCTCTCTCTCTCTTCTCTCTCTCCTCCTCCTCTCTCTCTCTCTCTCTCTCTCTCTCTCTCTCTCTCTCTCTCTCTCTCTCTCTTCTCTCTCTCTCTCTCATCAACATTCTTTAACATACATTTTTTCACCTCAATTTCCCTTTTCTCTCTCTCTCTCTCTCTCTCCCTCTCTCTCCTCTCTCTCTCTCTCATCTCTCTCTCTCTCTCCTCTCTCTCTCTCTCTCTCTCTCTTCTCTCTCTCTCTCTCTCTCTCTCTCTCTCTCTCTCTCTCTCTCTCTCTCTCTCTCTCTCTCTCTCATCAACATTCTTTAACATACAATTTTTTCACCTCAATTTCCCTTTTTTCCTTCTCTCTCTCTCTCTCTCTCTCTCTCTCTCTCTCTCTCTCTCTCTCTCTCTCTCTCTCTCTCGTCCTCTTCTCTCTCTCCTCTCTCTCTCTCTCTTCTTCTCTCTCTCTCTCTCTCTATCTCTCTCTCTCTCTCTCTCTCTCTCTCATCAACATTCTTTAACATACAATTTTTTCACCTCAATTTCCCTTTTTTCTTCTCTCTCTCTCTCTCTCTCTCCTCTCCTCTTCTCCTCTCTCTCTCTCTCCGCCCTCTCTCTCTTCTCTCTCTATCTCTCTCTCTCTCTCTCTCTCTCTCTCTCTCTATCTCTTCTCTCTTCTCTCTCTCTCTCTCCTCTCTCTCCCCCTCTCTCTCTCATCAACATTCTTCAACATACAATTTTTTCCCTCAATTTCCCCTCTTTTTTTCCTACTCTGTGTCTTTCCATTACGAGGGAATTCTGTCACTCGTACCCAAAGGACTCATGATATCCCTTCCCTAAGTCTTGTCTTGTAAATAATGAGTTACTAATGTCCTTTCTTTTAAGCATGGTACTCTCTTTTTCTTATAATAACAACATTAACACCACACTTCCTTTACCTTTCTTTACCTATTCTTTACCCTCTTACTAAGTCGTATCTCGTTATGATGTTACTAATGTCCTTTTTTTAAGCATGGTACTCTCTTTTGTCTTATAATAACATCATTAACACCCACGCTTTCTTTACCCGAGCCTGCCACGCGCTACCTCTGACCCCAACAGGAGAACCGAACCATCGTCTCTGTCCTCTTGTTTATGCCTAAGGCCGCAAGATGTCTCCCCAATGACCTTGAATGGACTGCAAGCGAGGAATCCGAGACAGAGAAGGAAGAGAGGGAGGTTGAGAGCCAGGGTGGGGGGCCAGGAAGGGAGGAAAGAGAGGGAGGTTGAGGGTCGGGGGGAAGAGGAAGGGAGGAAAGAGAGGAAGGTTGAGAGTCAGGATGGGGGGCCAGGAAGGGAGGAAAGAAAAGCTGCTTCTGTGGAAAGGCTGGAAAAAAAAGAAGGAGGAAGAGGAGGACGAAAGCATAGATGAGTGCGATAGGAAAGTGGAGGATAATGGTCAAGAAGATGGATAACTTGGAAGAGGATAAAGAGCTACGAGGAAGAAAGTCTTAGAAGAAACAGGTAAGAAGAATAGAGATAAGTATAGTGTGTATCCGAAGTCAGGGTGATAGAGGACGAAGAAGAAGAAATAAGAAGCAGAAGATAAAAAGACGAAGAAAGAGAAGATAATGGTAATGATGATGATGATGAAAGAAACAAAAAGACGAAGAAAGAGAAGATAATGATGATGATACTGATGAAGAAATTGAAATGCGATGAAATTAAAACTGTCATAACAAGAAAAAAAGACGAAAAAAGAAAAGATAATGATAATGATGATGATGATGATGACGAAGAAACCAAAATGCGATAAAATATAAACTGTCATACCGATTCGAACTTCGTCAAAACTGGAACCACAGTCATTCCAAATCGATCGTAATTTTCTGAAGTATTTAATTGACTTGGTTGCCGATGCCTATACGGGCGGCCCTCTCCCCCCTTGCCGGGTGGGCGGCGTGGGCGTGTGGGCGTACCGTGGCGTGGCGCGGCGATCAGACAACAATAACCATCATAAGGGGGAATTGTAAAATGGGCCCCCTTAAATGCCTTTTTTCATGCTGAGGGTTTTTAAATGGGCGTAAAAAAAGGGGCGCGCCCGCCCGCCCGGCCGCCCGCCCCCCCGCCCACCCCACCCCGGGCCCCCCCCCCCCAAAAAACCCCCACCCACCCACCCCCCCCCACACACACACACACCCCACACCCACACCCCCACACACACCCCCCCCAAACCCCACACACCCACACACCCCACACACCCCAAATTCCCTATACAACTAAAATTGTTTGCGGCCCCTACGTGGCTCTGTTTCCCTCAATAAAACGTTTAAAAATCCTTGAAAATTTTGATTTTAAAAGGGATAGATAGTCGGTTCATCTTGAAAATTTCACTACGGGTCCGTGTGTTGGGTAGGTTTTTTTTTTATTTTTTAACTGCGTTTGTGGGTGTTTGAATTTATTTATGTGTAAATATATATGTGTGTGTGGTGGCAGGGTGTGTAATAGAAATATAAAATAAATGTGAAATTTGGGAATGTAATAGTAATGTGGTGTGTTGTGTGGGTGTGTGAAAAAAAAAAAAAACCAGGTGGGGGGTTGTGGACGTGCCAAGTTGCGCCCCGGGGTTTTTAATAACTTCGAGTGTGAATCTTTGTTTTACTTTGATAAAAATGGGAGGGTTTTTTAATACATTTACCAATGGAAACCTCCACCTCCGGATACTTACTGGGGCAATAGCAACAAAAAAAAATTTTTACTGGAGTTTTGAATGCCAGAAATGAAAATTTTTTTTTTCATGCTGACTGCTCAAACCTCCCTGCTTACCCATATGAACTTCTTTAAAAAAAGGGGTTTCAGTACATTTGTAAGAATGGGGCAAAAAAAACAGCTGGGCGAAGATTGTGCCCGGGTTCGTTTGCGCAGGTGTACCCATAGGAAAAGGGGGAGGGAGGTAAAAACCCAAACAACTTTTTGGGCAAAAGGGTTTTCTTTTAAAATGCGTAAGCGAGTTGATGAGAAAAAAAACGAATTTGACAACGAAAATAAAATGGTGAGGAAAAAAAAGAAAGTAATGGGAAAAAGGGAACCATCCTAAACAAAATCAAAATAAAAAAAATCTACTGGCAAAAAAGGGAAACCCACCCAAATTTAAGGGGGCCGGAAATGGAAACCAGGTTTTAGCGCCCAACGGAAAGGGGAAGGTATGCTACTATTAAAAAAAACAAAAAAGGGTGTAAATATGGATTTGGGGGCCGTGATTGCCCAAAGCCCACCCCGGGAACTGTGCACTGGGAATATAAGAAAACCCGGTTGTGAACCAAAAGGGGGGTTTTAAAAAAAGGAAGGACGGGCGTTTTTTAACTTTCCAAAAAAATTGTTTAGGGGTTCAGAAAAAAAAGCGGGAGGTTTAAATTATGGAATTAAAAAGTTTACTTTTAAAGGGGCCACTCGCCGCTACCCCCATATATCCTATGACCATAAAAAATCCCAAAACCAAAAAACCCAAGGCCCAAAAAGGCACCCCCCCGCCAAAAAAACTACCCGTTTGGGAAAAAAAACCAAAAACCCACCATAAACCCCCAAATCCACCCCAATGCGGGGAAAGGGGGCCCCCAAACCCCCCAGACTGAAAAAAAAAAAATCCTACTACAAAAGTCTTTTTTAATTGCAGAAAAAGCAACAAACCCAACAATTTAAGAAACATATACCCCCAAATGCGAAAGCAGTGCCGGGGCAGTGGGGCCCCACGCAACCGCCTACAAGGATCCCGGGCAACAAAAAGGGGGCCCCTTCAATGCCGACACCCTTTTAAATGAAATAATCACTCTAATATTGCGGGCCTATTACCATACAAATTTAGGGGGCAAAAAAAATTTTTACTCACAAAAAAGGGCACAAACTGAAAATGCCTGTTTTAATCCCCTTTAACAAAAAACCCCCTAACAGAAAAAATCAGAGAAGCTGAAAAAAAAAAATCCCAAAATTTTGGGTACCATATAGAACGGACAGCCCAAAACAAAAAAAAAAAAGGCGGTCTTTAAAACCCAAAGTGGATGACCACTTTGCAGTTAGGACACAATTTCCCCTCCACTCAAAATCAAACTTGTACACAGAATCCCGGGTACAACTTTTAAAGACCTTGAGGGGGTATATAAAATAAAAATACAGGCCACCAGCGTCCCCAAACAAAAAAAATTTAATGCCCAAACAAAACAAAGATTAGAGAAGAAATTTAAATTTCAAAACCACCCCCCCTGCCTACCATTATGCTCACTGGTGATCTAAACTTTCCCGCTCATAGACGGGGAGTTGGAGAGTTTATGGGGGGGAAAGGGGGACATGCGGACTCACAGAAGTGTTTTTAAAATTTTTGCGAGGATTTCTTTTTTACAACAAGTAATCAACACTCCCAAAAGGTGCCCAACATACTGGACATTGTGAGACAAAACTGATGACCTCTTACATAATTTTAAACTGAAAAACAAAACAAATCTCTCAGATCATAACATCAAAAAACCCTGAGGGACCAGCGTATCTACAAATATGCAACCTAAAAATTCCCCAGTGCAGCAAAACCCAAGCCCCAAAATTTTCAGCTGAATGAATTTTCACAGCGAGTCAGTCTGTTTAAAAAGTTTAAGGAGAGACCTCGGGGGGAAGAAAAAAGGGGATTCACCCCAGAAAAGACTGCGCCCCTTTAGGTCCAATTACAAACTTTTACTAAACGACAAAATGTTTGGGAAAAATACAAGAAATAGTACCGTTGAGGAATGCCCTTTTAAGCCCCTCCCCTTTTAAAAGGGGGAACAAAACCAAGGGAGGGGAAAAATTTCCTGATGGGGAAAAGAGAACAAAATTTAAGGGAAAAAACTCAAGAACACCAACAACAGGGGAAATTAACACAAACTGAAAAAAAAATTCCCATTATAGAAAAAAAAACCTTAAAAATCAGTTAAATTAGAAGATGACCGGGAAAAAAATAAAAGGTGTGGCTGTATTAAAAAAACCCAACCCCCAAAAACTTTTAAAGTATGCCGCAAAAAAGTCAGTAATGAAGCGAGTGTTGGGCCCCCTGAAATGACTCAGGGCGGGAGAACCATAAAGAAACCCCAAAGGGGATTTTTGAAGAAAATACTTTCTTCCAGTACAAAAGTGTCCCTTTAGCAACCCCCCCCTTTTTAAAGACAAAAAAATCAACTCCCCATGGACTTTTTTCCCAAGGGGGGGACTGCCGCACATCAAAACTGACGGGCATAACTTTAAGCAGAGACATCATAGAAGGGAAACCCAAATTTAAAAGTTGACTACTAACTCGGCAGCGGGGCCCGAACCCTTCCCTGCTGTGCCCCCTTAAAAGTTGTGGGTAAAGACTGGCGGTTTTCCCTTTTCTTTTCTCTTTATAGAAAATTCATTAGAAACCGGAATAATACCAAAACAATTAAAAAAGGGGGCCAACATCACACCAAATCCACAAAAGGGGGGGTCGAAGAAGAATAAAAAAAATTTTTCGACCAGGTTTCCTTAAAACCCCCCAAAAATTAAATTTAAAATTTTTGGGAGAATAATGGGTTTAAGGGAAAATGGGTCAATATCTCGAACAAAATAAAACCCAAAAGAACCCAAAACCAACATGGCTTTCGCGTTGGGCGTTCAAAGCCTCTCCCCCAATGGGTCGCCCCAAAATGAACAATTTTAGAAAACGGAAAATAACAAAAAAATTTTTATGTGGGGCTATCTTGGGTTTTTTCGAAAAAACCCTTTTAAAGGTAGACCACGGCATTTTACTACACAAGAACGACAAATGGGGGATTACTGGGGAAAATCGGGGTGTGGGTGCACTCGTTCCTTAATGACAGGGGAGGGATGTGTACGGTGGCGGGTTTCATTTTTCTCAGTCGTCAGTGGTCAAAAGTGGATTTCCACAGGGATCGGTCCTTTGGGCCTTGCTATTTTTTTATCCACATCTCCGACAAAAACAGACACTCTTACACTCGTCTGTAGCCCCTTTTGCTTTATGACCCCCAAAGGGACTGAAGGAAGTTTCTTCAGTATCTGAATTTCCGAACAACTACAAACTTTATCGGGGTTCCTTTACTCGTGGGCAGAAACAAAAAACATGTCCTTCAAAGCAACAAATTTTGAGCATATACATTTCAGTTCGGGGGAAATTTAAATACAATGCCCACACGTTTGCAGACCGGGGCGGTTTTAATATAACACCCAAGGGGGATAAAGAGACCTAGGAAATTTCCCTTTAGCTGTGGGCGGGAAAATTATCCAAAATATACCAAAAAGTGGTTTAAAAAAGGCACGAAGCCAGGCTGGCTGGATCCTTCGCAAATTTCCCCGGGCACCCTGAAAGGGGTTTTCCCATTGGGCATTTACAAGTCACTCGTGATAAACCCTTGTTGGGGGTTTGTTGTCAGCTGGGAGGGCCAGGGGAGCAGGAGAGAACATTTACTTTTAACAGTAAAACGATCTTTTACCGATGAATATTTGACGTCCCCACTTTTTAATAATTGGGGGGGGGTTTTCGTGAAAATCGACCTTTACCACTAGAAAGGCGTAGAGAAAAGGGGACGCCATATTAACATCTGCAAAATATTGACCGGAAAATCTGTAAAAAAACTTGAAAGTACCCTTGAAATTTTAACCCCCACGCGGGTCTGCTCTGCCCCCATTGAAAAGGGTATACCCAGAGCAAGGACAAGAGTCAAACGCTCAAAGAAAACGCTTTTTTGCTATAAAAAGGGCCCACCTCTTCAATGCAAATGCCCAGAAAACCCCCGGGTGACTCAACGGAAAAAATAACCTTGAAAACGTTTTTAAGAACCACCTAGGGCAAGTTCTACGGGAAAAAACCCATAAAACCAAAAAAAAATCCTCATTCCACCCCTGCCCCCTGCCAAAACAAAAACAAACCCCCCCATAAAAACCGATGGCAAGAGGAAAGGCAACGGGTTTTTACTTTTGGCGGGGGCAAACGCGTGGCTACGGGCCCAACCCAAATTTTTTTTTTTGCCCGAAATATTTACCACAGGGGAAACCCCCGGTGTGTGGGGTGTGGTGGGTGTGTGTGTGTGTGGGTGTTTGGGGGTGTGTGTGTGTGTTGGTGTGTGTTCCCTGGGTTGAAAAGGGCCATATTGGGAAATGTAAAGGTATCAGTGCTATTAAAAAACCAAAAAAACGGTGGAAAAAATCTAAAAACCTATGAAAATAAAGAAAATATATACACCGGGTCCTCCCATCTTTCGGTACACAAATTTGTACCCTTTAGGGAAACCCAAAGGCCGGCACACAGAGTCACGTTAAATATATATACAAATTATCTAACAATGCACGATACCATAAACAAAAAGATACAGGATTACTCAATGTTGCAAACAGTTTCATTCCACAACCATGAACACCATTGCTTACTCTCTCTCTCTCTCTCTCTCTCTCTCATATCAACATTCTTCAACATACAATTTTTTCCCTCAATTTCCCCTCTTTTTTTCCTACTCTGTGTCTTTCCATTACGAGGGAATTCTGTCACTCGTACCCAAAGGACTCATGATATCCCTTCCCTAACCTAATAACTCAATAACCAAACTAATAACTCTAACTAATGTCTGCCTGCCTGCCTGCCTGCCTGCCTGTCTGCCTGTCTGTCTGTCTGTCTGTCTGTCTGTCTGCCTGTCTGCCTACCTGTCTGCCTGTCTGCCTGTCTGTCTATCTGTCTCTATATGTCTGCCTGTCTGTCTGTCTATATGTCTGCCTGGTCTGTCTGTCTGTCTGTCTGTCTGTCTGTCTGTCTGTCTGTCTGTCTGTCTGTCTGCCTGCCTGTCTGTCTGTCTGTCTCTATATGTCTGCCTGTCTGTCTGCCTGCCTGTCTGCCTGTCTGTCTGTCTGTCTGTCTGTCTGTCTGTCTATCTGTCTCTATATGTCTGCCTGCCTGTCTGTCTGTCTGCCTGCCTGTCTGTCTGGCTGCCTGTCTGTCTGTCTGCCTGCCTGCCTGCCTGTCTGTCTGTCTGTCTGCCTGCCTGCCTGTCTGTCTGTCTGTCTATCTGTCTCTATCTGGCTGTCTGTCTGTCTGTCTGTCTGTCTGTCTGTCTGTCTGTCTGTCTGTCTCTGTCTGTCTCTGTCTGTCTGTCTGTCTGTCTGTCTGTCTGTCTGTCTATCTGTCTGTCTGTGTATCTGTCTGTCTGTTCCCTAACCATTGCTGACGATGTTTTCTGAATTATTCATGAACAATACAATACCCAAAGCTTACGTGGTTTGCTGAATAGTTAATAATATGAAAAAAACTCATATGTAAAAATCCTTAATTATTTCATAGTAGTAGTCAAGAAACATGCATTATAATCCTGGCAAACAGAGAATATGAAAACACATGAAGGAAAACTCCCCTAAAATGGTATGGTAGAAGAAATCGAAAGGGAAAAATGCAATAATTAATAAAAAAAAAGATGAGATAATCCAGGAATTAATTAAGTAAAAAAAAAAAGGATAAACGAGAGAGAGAGAGAGAGAGAGAGAGAGAGAGAAGAGAGAGAGAGAGGAGAGAGAGAGAGAGAGAGAGAGAGAGAAAGAGAAGAGAGAGAGAGAGAAGAGAGAGAAGAGAGAGAAGAGAGAGAGAGAGAGAGAGAAGAGAGAGAGAGAGGGAGAGAGAGAGAGAGAGGAGATGAGAAGAAGAGAGAGAGAGAGAGAGAGAGAGAGAGAGAGAGAGAGAGAGAGAGAGGAGAGAAGAGAGAGAGAGAGAGAGAGAGAGAGAGAGAGAGAGAGAGAGAGGACGTGCATGGGATTAAGACGTCAATTTAAGTCTTGTTCTGATCTCTCTGGCGATTTTCCGGGTTTAGCGAAAGACACGGCTGAGGGAGAGGAGTGAAGGCCCTGAAGGGGAGAGGTGAGGGGAAAAGGAAGAAGAAAGAAACGATGAGAAATAAAGGTAAAGCAAGAAAATGAGACAAAACAATTGGAATGAATAGAAAAGGAAGAAGACGATACATAAGAAGGAGAGGTGAGGCAGGAAGGAGTTAACCCCTTGAGACCCAGAACGTAATTTCCATTGTATTTTGGGTACCATTAGACGCTTTTTAGTGAATATAAGCAATATTTTATAGGTATAGACCTGTTTAGTATCCTTATCCACTAACTAATTTGGTATATTAAGTTACTTTTCGTAATTTTATGGCTAACAACAGACGATTTTATATAGCAAAACAAAGATCTGGGCGTGAAGGGGTTAAGAATGGTAAAGAATGACAATGGACCCTACCCATAACTACGTCACGGTTTGTTTACATCGGTGCATTGTGGGGATAAGGCGGGGTCGCCGCGGGTGGACCTACGAAGGGAAAACTACAGCGATGGAA
Source organism: Chionoecetes opilio (assembly GCA_016584305.1). NCBI lineage: Eukaryota > Metazoa > Arthropoda > Malacostraca > Decapoda > Majidae > Chionoecetes > Chionoecetes opilio. The sequence goes on along the minus strand of JACEEZ010008480.1, from coordinate 158,882 downwards.
GAATTTAGAGTTATTTTGCGCGAATTGATATTCCAGTGTGCTATTTACTGTGCTCTGTTCTCGCTGACAACACTATAGAGAAGACCTGAGGTAATGGCCGTATGTGCAGAGGCTTTTAAACAGAAAACAGAGTCCATACAGAGCCTCGTCAAAAGGTTAAGCAACTGGTAGGTACGTAATGTGTCCCTACCACTTGCTTACTTCTTAATGAGACTCTGATGTGACTGTTTTCCTGGTTTAGAAGCCTTTGCACATCAACCATCACCTCAGGTCTTCTCTATGTTGTCAGCGAGCACGGAAATATAGCACCTGGAATATCAATTTCGCCCAAAACAACTCGAAATTTTTTCATCGTCATAGTCTTCTCTTTGTAGGTTGTACATATTCTGGTTATGATAGTATTAAAATACCTTATTAATTGAGTTCCGTTTGTTGTCTTTCCTCATAATAAGTAGTGGTACATCATGGTTTAAGTGTTACTTGACGAGCCAATGAATACTCTTGAGTCTATACCAACATCACCAACCTTTGCTTTGATTTATCTTATTACTCCATCCATAAATAAGTTGCATAACCACGGTGACATTACCCATCCTTGCCTCAGGTACCTGGTACTGTCGTCTACCGATATTTTTTATCCCTACACAAATTGGGAAAACTCGCCGACGGTAATGGTTAGGTTAGATTTTGCTTTGATTTATCTTATTACTCCATCCATAAACAGTTGCATAACTTGGTTGTGAGGAGCAGTACGAAGTGGGCGGTACAAAGGCGACCCTCGCTTTGCGGAGCTAATCGGATTTGCATCATATTGTTTACCATTCCTGTATAACCTGGAGTCGTTGCGGCTCAGGTACAGTGAAGGTAGCGGCGTGTCTCACAATAAACTAAGTTTTACGCTAGATATTGATCAATTGAAATTAGAATGACCTGCAGCCCGCACTTCGTACAGGTAAATTGATGTGAGGTCGAGGTCAGATAAGATTAGTGCGATTAGGTTACAAGGTACACGCGGGGAAATTGCCGCTATTACCGGGTGGCAGAGGCTGTGTGACCCTTTGACCCTTCAGGACATCTGGACACCTGAGTACAGTCTGTAATACTAATATACGAAACTTCGAACATTTGCAACGCAGCACTCAAGAAAACTCAAAAGATCTCTAATTTATTACTGTTGGTCTGAAAGCCTGTCTCCCTTGACAACGATGGAAATACTTTGGAACTCATCCTTCCGGCTTTGACTGAAATGAACTACCGCACTGTATTGTATGCTTATTGTACTTCACATCTGTAAAGGTTCCAGCGTGCGCTCAGCCTTGGTTAACCCACACGGCCGCTATGAAATATGAGGTGCCTCAAAAAAATTTAAGTCCAGTTAGGTTAGATTAGGTATACTTTGTGGTTAAGGTTAGGTTAGGTTAGGTTAGGTATACTTTGTGGTTAAGGTTAGGTATACCTTGTGGTTAAGGTTAGGTTAGGTTAGGTATACTTTGTGGTTAAGGTTAGGTTAGGTAAGGTATACTTTGTGGTTAAGGTTAGGTTAGGTATACTTTGTGGTTAAGGCTAGGTATACTTTGTGGTTAAGGTTAGGTTAGGTTAGGTATACTTTGTGGTTAAGGTTAGGTTAGGTTCGGTTAGGTATACTTTGTGGTTAAGGTTAGGTTAGGTTAGGTATACTTTGTGGTTAAGGTTAGGTTAGGTTAGGTATACTTTGTGGTTAAGGTTAGGTTAGGTTAGGTTAGGTATACTTAGTGGTTAAGGTTAGGTTAGGTTAGGTTAGGTATACTTTGTGGTTAAGGTTAGGTTAGGTTAGGTTAGGTATACTTAGTGGTTAAGGTTAGGTTAGGTTAGATTTTTACATATAGTGACTTTGATGATTTTTTGGGGAGCCATAAATCATTTATATTTGCTTCCCCCACCCAAAAACCCTGTATTCCCGCCAGTTCCTCAGGCTTGTTGGCTATAGGGGGAAGAAAAAAAAGATAGGGGTGAAGGACTTCTTCCAAAGTCTTACCACAACGATCAACGTGTTTGACTCGCAGGTAATCTAATAAGGAACCACTTTGACCGGCATGAAATATTTGCCTCACTGATGTTGTAGAAGGAATTATGTAGCTTAGCGTGTATCTAACCTCGTGCAGTTGTAGACGTGCCTCCTCCGTCACGATCCTGTTGCTCTCAACGTCATTTTTCTATATTTTTATCTTTGTCTTTCAGGTACCGTAGATAACACTAAAGTCACCACCTGCACTAATGTCGCCAGGCGCCATATATTACGAATTATAGCATCACTACTGATTTGTATGTGCCACTGAAGATGATACACAGTAGTTTATATCATGACCGTATAATCTATCCTGTTTCAGTGTTGTTTTATGCTTTGTATCTGCAAGTATAAACTTTCAAATTTCACTACTGGGTTTTTTTTCACGCGACGACAAACAGTAGCTCATCACCTTTCGGGCTGACAGAGTAGACTGGGAGGGAATATGGGATGTATTGAAGGGTTTAAGAATGTGTATGGAGTGGAGTATGTATGTATAACTAATAAGCTTTTACCTGTGATTATGAATACCTAACCTAACTGACCTAACCTAACTGACCTAACCTAACGGTAACCTAACCTAACCATTACCGTCGGCGAGTTTTCCCGATTTATGTAGGGACGAGCATTTCGGTAGACGAGAGTACCAGGTACCATGAGGCAAGGATGGGTAATGTCATCGTGGTTATGCAACTTGTTTATGGATGGAGTAATAAGATAAATCAAAGCAAAATCTAACCTAGTCATTACCGTCGGCGAGTTTTCCCGATTTGTGTAGGGATAAAAATATCGGTAGACGACAGTACCAGGTACCATGAGGCAAGGATGGGTAATGTCACCGTGGTTATGCAACTTGTTTATGGATGGAGTAATAAGATAAATCAAAGCAAAGGTTGGTGATGTTGGTATAGACTCAGAGTATGCATTGGCTCGTCAAGTAACACTTAAACCATGATGTACCACTACTTATTATGAGGAAAGACAACAAAAGGAACTCAATTAAGAAGGTATTTTAATACTATCATAACCATGAATATGTACAACCTACAAAGAGAAGACTACGACGATGAAAAAATTTCGAGTTGTTTTGGGCGAAATTGATATTCCAGGTGCTATATTTCCGTGCTCGCTGACAACATAGAGAAGACCTGAGGTGATGGTTGATGTGCAAAGGCTTCTAAACCAGGAAAACAGTCACATCAGAGTCTCATTAAGAAGTAAGCAAGTGGTAGGGACACATTACGTACCTACCAGTTGCTTACCTTTTGACGAGGCTCTGTTATGACTCTGTTTTCTTGGTTTAAAAGCCTCTGCACATCGGCCATTACCTCAGGTCTTCTCTATAGTGTTGTCAGCGAGAACAGAGCACAGTAATATAGCACCTGGAATATCAATTTCGCGCAAAATAACTCTAAATTCTTCCATCGCCGTAGTTTTCCCTTCGTAGGTCCACCCGCGGCGACCCCGCCTTATCCCCACAATGCACCGATGTAAACAAACCGTGACGTAGTTATGTCTGGGGCCCATTGGAGAGCATATAAAAAAGATGGAGATAATGTAAAGAGGAAAGAAAGAGTGATTACGGAAAAGGAGTTCAGAAAATAATCACACAAAAAATATCGTGAATGAACGTAGTTATGTAGATAATAAAATAAAAACATTTGTGTATGAAATAAAAAAAAAAAAAAGGTTTTCAGTCATACAAAATAAAATATAAACTATCGAAATACCATCATATACCTTCAAGATTTCTATAAAAGAGTGAATATTTCAAAATTAATCGCAGGTAATCATAAAACGAATCATAAAACCCTTCATCTCTCCTCTCTGCTTTCGTAAAATAAACCAGACACATTTAACCCCTTCACGCCCAGATCTTTCCTTTGCTATATAAAATCGTCTGTTGTTAGCCATAAAATTACGAAAAAGTAACTGAATATACCACATTAGCTAGTCAACACGGATACTAAACAGGTCATATCTATTAAATATTGCTTATAGTCACTAAAAATCGTTTTATGGTAGTCATATTACACCGAAAATTACGTTCTGGGTCTCACGGGGTTAAAAACATTCATGGTAAAAGGCAGAATGACGAGTGAAGAAAACTATGGAAACGACATTAACAAGGTAGAAAAACAATTAAATGAGGTGAGATAATACAAGATAAGAGGGAAGGTACAGATAGATAAGGTAGAGAAAGCGAAGCAATATGAAACGTGGCATTACAAAAACAATTATCGATGACCACAAATTCTCGAAATATTAACACTCACCCTGACAACCAGTGACAGAAGGGACTAGGAGACACGCCAGCCCTTGGGACCACCAGGTAAAAGGGTCCCGTGCTCCTCCCTCCCTCCTGCAGACCCTCCACGCCTCCACCAGGACATCTGTGGAGGAAAGAAGTGGAGGTAAGCCGTGGTGGAGAGAAGGTTTATGAGAGTGACAGAAGGAGAGAAGAAAATGGTGCTGCTTCCCGTCCTCTCTCCTTCACCTTCTCCTTCCTTCCTTCCTCTATCCCCTCCTTTCCTCACCTCCTTCAAAACCACAAAGGTTACGTTATAGTAATGTTTTTTTTTTTTTCATCCAATATCTTAACTCCCTCGACCTCTGATGTCTGGCATATTCCTCTTTTTTTTTGCATTAAATCAATCAATCTTAACTCCCTCTAGAATATTCTCGGAAAATTCATTAAAAGTCGGTGAGAGCAGCAACGTTCTCATTTAACAAGAGTTCAACGCACTCAACCATCCGCCTTCCCCCTGTCTTATAGAGTACACATTTTCCCATGTATCTGATATTACCATCTTATAAATATGAATATTTTCCATCCATATTACAGGGCCCGAGGAGAATAAATGCCCTTTGAAAGTATAATCTATATCCGGGAAGGAGGGGAAAAAAATTCAGGTCAGCACTTTTTTGAAGTATTCTCTTCCATCAGATAGTGCTCGCGCAGTGGAGGTTTCCATAAGCCCTCGTTAGTCTTACAGAGAGGCGGATGTAAGCCTTATTACTCACGGAAATTCACAAAAGCCCACTATAGATGAAAGCGTAGTGGGAAGGAGGCAGCTGGGAAGCGCTTCGCAGTGGGGAAAAGCTCCTCCCTCCCCTGACGTAACTTGTGAGGGAGGGAATCCGGCGATGACACAAAATATTTCCCACGTGTAAACAGAAACATATAACGTGCGGTGATACTAGGGTGTGGGCGGCCTCCCACCCCTCAAGGTCACTCCTGCACCCATTATTATTATCATAATTTGTTTCCCATACCTTACGCCTTTTACTGCCTTTCGTGGTGTAGCGTAGATAATTTCTGAGTTTTCAAGGCAAGGGTCCACACAAACAGTTGAGTGGATGATTTAATTGGTCATGAAGTAGGTTATGCATTCATTTGTGAATTTAGTTTGTTTCAAGAACGTCATTACATGGGGATGAGGTTATGAAATGACGGCGCCTCTGCCTGTTGCCCCCCCCCCCCCAGTGGCGTAGCTACGGGGGGGCATGGGTGGGCACGTGCCCCCCCACGAGAAGCCGATGCCCCCCCAGGTGCCCACCCACTGGCCACGGCTGCCATGTGGCGTGGGAACCGTGTTCCACTAGGTAGGACTGAGGGAGCATGCATGGAGTATTATGAATAATTTCTACTGATGACTTACCCAACACCTATAATACAATAAATATTGTATCCCAATGAGCAAACTAGAGAGCTAAAACGACTTTCAGAAGATGTGCTTGCAGGCATGATACTTGCAAAGTAATGAAAGAGACTGAATGCCGTTGTGCGTGTTCTAGAAGGTTTAGCAAATTACTGCCATGCTGATAGAGCTATTGATGCAAGAGGACTTTTAGGTCAAATAGATGCTGGGTTTGCTATGAAACTAGCCATTATGACACATATTCTTGGTAGGATAAATCAGTTATCAAATTTGCTACAATCAGCCAATCTTGACATGGTAAAAGCTGTAGAATTAATTGAAACTGAATTGAGCCCTAATTGAGCCCACCTTGAAGAGATGCGGTCAAACCCAGCCTCTTTTGATGCTTTGTGGGATGAAGTTGAGAGAAACTCAGCAGCTCATGGCTTTGATACTTCAGAGTGTAGAATGTGTAGATCACCAAGGAAACGGAAACTGTCTACACAATTGCAGGATTTTGTTGTTACTGATTCTATTGGAAAACCGTCAGGGAGCACACACTCTGATTTCAGTGTTAAGGATTCAACACGGATTAACTTCTTCTATCCTATTCTAGATCATATGTTAACAGAAATGACAAGGCGCTTTAGTAATGTTTAAGCATGTGAACTTATGAAACCATTACAGGCACGGAATCCACAAAGTACTGAGTTCTTATCTTTTGAGAAAATGTCTGGACTTATTCATGCATTTCGTGCTAATAAGGAATATCTTAACTATGAGCTGCACTCTGCAAAACGCATGTTAGAAAGACGCTATAAGGATGTAAGTAACAATGAAAAGCCCAAATCAGTTAGATTTAGTGAGAATTCTTGGTCCATATGAAGAATCATTTCCTGAGTTCTACAGACTGGCCAAAATGTATGTAGTTACGTGTGTCATCAGCTTCAGCAGAGAGGAGCTTTTCTGCTCTGAAATTAATCAAAAATACACTGAGAAATACAATGGGCAATGAGAGATTAGGTAATCTTGCTGTGTTGTCAATTGAAAGCAGGCGAGTTAAAAGCCTTGATTTAGAAGTATTTGTTGATAAGTTTGCTGAGAACCACAAGAACAGAAGAATTTTGCTTAAGTGAGGTATTCTCACTTTCTCAGTGGAAAAAAAAAAAAATTCTTTGCCTGCTGCTTTAAAACTAATGCATTTTTCTTTATTTTCAGTATCAATTATGTTATTTCCATTTTGTATAAGTGGTAATATATGTATTTCATTTTTGGTCATGACTGCTCTATTTCGTTCTCCATCAGCAACTGGATGATACCGTACAGTACTAAACACACACTCCTAGAATAAAATCTAATAACCTTCCATAGGCCATACAACATCAGATATACTCTTGATATTGGTCAGAATGCAAAAATATGCAAGGGGTGGGTCTTGGCCCTGTGAGTGAAAGCAAGTCCCCAGTCCTCACCAAACTCCCCAGCTGTATGGGCTTGTTCGGCTCACCTAGTGCCCCCCCAGGTGCCCCCCCAATGATAAATACCTAGCTACGCCACTGCCCCCCCCCCCTCTATCATGGCGAGTCTTCCTTGAAATGCCCCCCCCCCCCCACCCACTAATGTAATTATGTATCAAATGCATCCTACTCATGCAATTTGTGATTCATCTCTGTGTAACTATGGATTTCTTGAATGATTTTGGCATAGGGGGAAAACAGCACAGCTCTGCCAAACATGTCATCTCTAACCTTCATAGAGATTGCTTCAATTCCTTCGCTCACCTTGCTTTGCCTCCACCAGACATGTAGCTACCAGCACCTATAGAACCACCAGACATGTAGCTACCAGCACCTATAGAACCACCAGACATGTAGCTACCAGCACCTATAGAACCACCAGACATGTAGCTACCAGCTACCTATAGAACCACCAGGCAACCTGTCACGCAGTGGCGTATCCAGAAAATTGAAAAAGGGGGGGGGGGGCAATAATGGTAACAGATATATATATACATATATATATATATATATATATATATATATATATATATATATATATATATATATATATATATATATATATATATATATATATATATATATATATATATATATATATAATTTACTATTATTTATTCTTTGCCAAAAGGGGGGGGCATGGCCGCATGCCCCCCCCCCCCCCGGTACGCCACTGGTCACGCACCTCCAAGGAACGCTTTACCTTCTTTATCGACACTGACACTTTTTACCTCCCTTGGACGCACCGCTCTGTAGCGTGTGTAGGCTACAGACACATAGACTTTTGTCGAGCAACCCTTCCACTGACAAACACGCCACGCCGCGCGGCCGCGTTCAATTATATATATATATATATATATATATATATATATATATATATATATATATATATATATATATATATATATATATATATATATATAATATATTAATTTGTTAGTGAGAAATGGTGATCAGTGATCACCATCTTTCTCTCACCACCATGACTTGAGAAGCGCAATAACAGATGACCAGCATGAGCCACTTGATGCAATGCATAATGATAAAAGGAACGAAGGAGACATTACCCATTAACCCGTTATACTACCTAGCTCACTCTGGCAGCATGCTAGTTCATGCAATGTACCATCACACTAAATGGAATGAAACAAATGCCTCTGTAATGCACATATTTATTTAGACTAGATCACATAATATCTTTTGACTTTGACTTATATTTCATTATTGTCCTTGGCAGCCGACAACTGTTTGCGCTAGTCTTGCCGCAGCGGGAAGCCAAGCACAGCACATTCACTTGATCCCATCAAACATACTTGAAACATTGCCACAACTCAGATATAACCATGCCTTCAAATAATGTTATTGTCATGTGATAGATAATAATCGTAATACAAGTTTATGGATTCATTAAGCAATTCATGATTATACTGACATTTGCTTAATCTTGCATAACCAAAAAAATCTTACTTTGACTGCTATGTATATGCATATAAATCATGCTGAACTGTTTAATGCATACAACTATAGAAAAATGACAACTGATTTCAAATTTGATCAAACATTTCAAGATCTAAAGAAAGAGAAAAAAAATTATGCTAGACCCACATAATACCACACGACTAGAATAGATCTTATGTATGACTAGACCCAACAACCTTACATCCGATTGTCACTACGAAAACCAACCATTCTACATCTATACACTCCACTCCTCGACTAGAATGTTGTTCAGTACCTACCAAGGATAGTATATAGAGCAGCATTTCCCAACCTGGGGGAAATTTTAGGATTCTAAGGGGGAAATTTATCCTGAAGGACATCAAAATTACTAGCATTTAGTCGGCAGAAAAAAGTCTCTTAGAATGTGGCTATTGACTTTTCTTAAAGTATATACAGTATAGATATAAATTATAAAGGATAGTGTCTATATACTTGTGTTATTAAGCAAATAAATTTTTTGTGTGTTTTGGCTACATTTTTCCTTATCCACAACTCCACGTGAAGGGGGAAATCCGGATGGTTGAACTGGTTGAAGGGGGAAACAACAGAACAAAGGTTGGGAACCACTGATATAGAGGATACTTTATATATTATCCTTGGTACCTACACTGTTCACTCGGGCACAGAGGGATTGGAAGGGTCACACCAGGCACCGGGAGGGCACCAACCTGCCGCCTCCCTCTGCCGCTACACACACGCGAACGACCACTCCCGATCGTCTTGACAAACCTGAATCACTCGCTAAAACCAGAGTCGTTCCAACACACTTTTGAGATATCTACTGTAAATGCACAAAATATACCTATGTATGTGAGCAGGAAAAAATAAAGTCATGCTTCCAGACAACTATTCCCCCCTCCCATACATTTTTTTTTTTTGTTTCGTGGATGGATCCCATTGACGTGCCACATATTATTGCAAGCATGGAAGGGTAATGGAAGGACATCGGGTTACTTGGGAAAAATATCGAAATAAAGAGCTTTGGAAGATAATATGGAGGATATGTTAAATAATAAGCAATAGATGCAAATGGAAAGGATAAAAAGGATAAAAACATATTAGGATTAGCCATTATGTTGACTGATGAAGAGAGAGAGAGAGAGAGAGAGAGAGAGAGAGAGAGAGAGAGAGAGAGAGAGAGAGAGAGAGAGAGAGAGAGAGAGAGAGAGAGAGGAGAGAGAGAGAGAGAGAGAGAGAGAGAGAGAGAGGAGAGAGAGAGAGGAAAAAGAGAGGAAGAGAGAGAGAGAGAGAGAGAAAATAATTGCAGTAGTAAAATAATGAAATAAGAAAATTTGAAGATAATTCTAGTGATAAATATTATAGGAAGTGACCTGTAAAGCAGTGTCAAATTCATGGCTTCTTGGCTAAATGTGGGCAATAGGATAATCTGTTGTGGCCTCAAAGATGAAGCAAATAGAACACTAACAACCTGACCAAACAGACCTTAAGATCCAAACTTGGTGGTCTGACCTTGATTATCTTATAGCAAATGTAAATGGAAGCAAAATCAATCAAAAGCTAAATGAATCAAAAGTCAATGTGATGAAACAAACAGCCAGCAGGACAATGGATGGTGCAGCCTGATCGGAAATCTTGTTGTAGGAGGCAGTGGTTATATTTTTCAAAGAATTTATTGTGTTTCACTGCACCATGGATTGTGAAAGCTTACTCCACTCTCTAATGACATAATTGATAATGCAAAATTTAATACCCAAGCTATTTGACATATTGCATGGTCGGAAGTTATATACTGCATGTTTCACCAAAAAAACTGGCCAAGCCTTTTAATGTCATATTACGGATGTTTAATGCCATTTTTTTTTTTATTCTAACCCAAATGCAGTGTTCTTGGTAAAACAGAAAATGCAATGTGTAAAACTGTGAAATGCCCCCTGACAAAATGCAATGTGTAAAACTGTGAAATGCCCCCTGACAAAATGCAATGTGTAAAACTGTGAAATGCCCCCTGACAAAATGCAATGTGTAAAACTGTGAAATGCCCCCTGACAAAATGCAATGTGTAAAACTGTGAAATGCCCCCTGACAAAATGCAATGTGTAAAACTGTGAAATGCCCCCTGACAAAATGCAACGTGTAAAACTGTGAAATGCCCCCTGACAAAATGCAATACAACACATGTATCGGTTTTAAGACAAAAACTTTAATATGCATTTGCCCTTGAAGGATTTGGTTTGCCACCACTGTACTGCACTACAGGACGAGGGGAATAATTAATGAGGGTACCTACTCTACAAATGATAAGAGGCAACATGAAATAGGGACATCCAGGAAAGCAATGGATAAATACAGCGTGAAATTGGACCACATACTAATTAAACACATTATTACGGGAAAATTATAGCAATGCAGTGAGTTGAAAGCAATGACATTTTTTTTCCCAAGCTCTATGAGACAACACTAACAAATGTGACTACCACATGGACGACGACTGGGTAAGCTCTGCACAGTTTCCCTAACATCTAACCCACTGCTAGCAACCAGGCAATAGCAAGGCAAATACTGATACACAGGAAGCTTTCAATATTCCTAAGGACACAGCATAACATGCGTATACTTATGCATATGTACAGTAGTATTCATATTGGATCATTGACGGACAGATAACATGGAGCTATTTAATACATGTGACTTTCCAGTACGTATTGTCAAATCTTATGGACTGTTAATCATTACCTTAGGTACAATTGAAGGAGGAATGATGATGCAAATGTCTGCTGAGGAAAAGGGTAAGAAGAGGCAATACAGTATGACTGCGTTAAACGAGCATTCATCAAACGAGAATTAAATTATAGATTCATGAATTTGCAGTCTCATTACGAGCAATGTTTGTTCGATAATACGAGTATTATAAAACCTTCTCGCCTATTTTCTAAGATCATTGTGCCTCTGTAACCTTCAAACAATTCAATAAAGTACTATCATTTTCTTGCTGTTCATCTGAGTGTCTATCCTTGGGAGAGAGCAATACATGTGTCCTCTGTGATGTGCCTAGTGGTGGTGAAGTACAAAAGGGTCAGAGTCACGGCGGTAACAGCGTCATTGAAGGTGCCGCCACAAACCTGTCTAATCTTTCATTATCTATGTATCTATGCTTTCTTGAAATAGCACAATTTCTTTCTATTGATGTTTATACCTTTCTTATAAGTCTTGCTTCTCATTATAAGTTTCTTATTAGTATATCCATATGTCTATAAGGAAACAAGCACACATGTCATGAATCAGTATTGTCTGTGTTCAGGAATGCATTCCCATTCAACACATTTATCGATCCTCTTAATATGAGACTTGTGGTACAAAAGTAAGCTCCATGCAATGCCTCTGCTCGCATCATTGCAATCATACTGTAATGGAAAATAACTGGTCAAAAAAGAAAACTGTTAAGCTGCTTACATGAGAACTGCAAAAGACAAAAAAAAAAAAAGGAACATTTTAGAATTCATACTCAACTTAATAAGTGATCATCACTAAATACCAATGAATAATACTTTTCATATTATTTAAACTAATAAAAAAACTAAGAATTGACAAAGTAAAGGCAAAATGTATGTGTATGTCTAAAATATTGCATTCATATAATGATGTATATGTATGTACTGAGGAACAGTGATTTCCTGCATTCTTAGTGTATACATCTAAAAGTTCTAGCCCCTATTTCACCACCGCCCCAGCCTTGGCAACTCCCACTACACTGTGAGAGGGACTGAGACGGACTGGAATGAAAGGGTTCCTTTACTATCAATGGAAATCATGATGCAGATTCATTACCGTTTGTGCTGAGTAGCTACTACAAATATCAAACCAACAATCCAGAGCAAACAAGGGAGCAAAATATTCAAAGGTACTACAGGTCAACTATGAATGAAGTAAGAAGATACAATCTAAATAAAACAGAGCTGAATAGGAGTGAACAAACTAATTTTTAAATATTTCAAACAGAATGCACTATGTTATAAGCCTACAGGTTTAACTAAACGAGTCAACCCATGCAAACTCTTAAACAAGAGACAAAAAAACTATAAAACTGATAATCTACATGCAGCAATTGAAATTCAAGCACAAACCATGAGAGAAACTTGATTAAATAATAATTCAATGATAAAGAAATACCAACAAATTTCAGAAACAGAAAATTTTCAGAGATAAGCTAAAAACAAAATTCCACTCAATGAAAGTAAATAAATGTCAGCAGAAATTGTTTTCACACAAAATAAATTAATGTGATATGTTCACAATGGTATGTGAAATATGTTTGAGATCTCATTCATAACTAAGTTGCTTCCATCAAAGCTGACTTCAACACTGCACATGAAGAAAAATTCAAAAAAGCATAATCTACTCAACTACCATAATAGAGATATAAGAAAGGTCTTCCATGAATACTCTTCAAGACTATGTACATACTACTGGATACTGCTCCAAAGCAGCTTCACTGTAAACCAAAAGCTTGACCTTCAAACTGTGGTCCGCAGCACCAAGAACACCACCTGGCCAACCCACACCCTTCATGGCAGCCAGACGGCTCTCCTATCTTTAAGTACTGTACATAGTTTATCAACAAATCACACACATTACTTATTGGCTGGGATCAAAAGAGATATGAATAAATTACTGCAAAACTTGTATGGCAATAATGACTCAGTTCTTTAATTTTACAAACCCTGACATCTCTGTGGTCTCTACATTCTAGGCTCTGACATTGCTGAAAATTTACTCACTATAACAAATCGTAAAATTTCCAGCACTAAAGGACTAAAAAAAAAAAACTGTGTACATGAAAAAACTTCTATCCATGCACATAGCTAACAAAAACCCTTCTTATCCGGTGTACAAGCCGCACATTGCCTGTCAGCCACTGCATTGTGGAGGCGGGCAGTACTGTAGTACCATCTGTGCAAATATTGCCAATACTACAAGCAGCGTTTTTTAGTACCACTATAGGAGCGGGCAGTACGTTTTTGGGGTAGCACCATTAGTTGTTCCATCTATAAAATATTTTTCATCATTTCCTTAGCAGTAGCGATTATGAGTACTTTTAGGGTGAGAATATTAAACTTTTAAGTGTCCACCAGCGACAGTGAACTTTGATAGATGCTACCCTTGACTGACAAATTGTTGAAAAGCATAGGACACTCATACCAGTTGAAACATGTTCAGACTACCGTTTCTGATCACACCACTGGTCACTGGCGGCTCGGGGGGGGGGGGGGGTCGTACCGAACCATGACCCCCCCCCCCCAAAAAAAAAAAAAAACTTAGTTTGGCACCCTCCGCAAAAAAGTGTGGCATATACTGTATTATGTACTGCTGACTTCCAATTGTTAATTTTTTTTATCTAGTGATTATCTAGTGCCAGTGTGTGAAATTGTCATTGTGAGTCAGTGACAACCTGGCTAACAGTTCCAGCAGAGCATTGCTTGGTTCTTTCATTACGTTCAACATTCCAATCCAATAGTATTGTAACAGAACAACAACTCTTGATGGGAAAAGATGTCACTGAATCAAAACAAGCAAAATGAAGTGGTGATCACTTCAAAATGCTTGTACTTTTGATGTTTAATAAATAACAATACAGAAGTAGAAGGGTTGTCATGAATATGTGGAAAGCGGTGCACTGGTGACTGACAAGTTGTATAATAGAATACATAATACTTTTCAAATACTATATCAAAACCTTTAAACTCCAACTCATCCCATCCTATGAGTTTTCTATAAGTAGGCTAAAGAAGATTAAAGGGGTTGATAAATATAGAACCGTTTACTAACATCGCTGCCATCAGTGTTTTTCAAAGGTTGTAATCCTATCACCTCTGATGAAACGGTTTTTAGTCAGTACCATTATCGCTGCTGCCGGCATTTCAAGAGTATCGCTCTGCTCCATTACCACACCATTCTTCTTCTTATTTCTGTTTAACGTCAGACTTTTCCATAATATCTTATGAGGTTAGACGGCCGATGATACGCTTCCAACTATCAATCTGTTACCTCTACTTTTCAATGCCCAATGCTGCCAGATCCTCTTCAACACACTGCCTCCATCATACCACCCCAGCTCATGATAATTATAGGACTGGAAGCCAACATACTATCTCTTATGAGCATGTGTCTATCTACCAACAAACATTCACACAAGGAAGGCATGATAAGGATGTGAAATCTAAATATAGTAATGCATGTAGCACCTCTTATGGTTTACCTTGATTGACTTATTATATTCTAGAGTACAAGCTCTGATAACACCTTTCATAACACCAACATCCATGGACGACTTGTAACCATCGTTGTAACAGTAAATGACGATCAACTCACGATTACACTCAACCCTCAGCTTTCACACATTTGGCTATCGCATTTCACAGCTATGACGGAAGCCTCAAAATTTGCATACCTGTGCTATAGTGCAAATAGTACTATATGACGTGGGGAAAAATGCTGTACAATTCGAAATTCCCATACCGTATGTCATCAAGCTTATATGATACAATACTGGCGCCCTAACTGGTCCACGACTCCGGGCCAACGAGCGCTGTGATTGGCCGTCACCCAGCCCTCCCTTCCCACCTTCACACTCATGCACATCCCCAGTACCTAACAGGGATGGCCTTTTATATTCTAGAAAATTTTGTAAAGTTTCAATGCTTATCATTATGTCACATTAGTGTTTAGTGGGAATTATCAGGCAAAAAGTGGCAAAAATACAAAAAATGTGTACCTACTCAAATTCAGCAACCAGGCACAAATTAGAATTATTCCCCAAAGTATTTCAGTAGTATTGGGTTTTCCGGCAATCCTGCTCTGCCTGGACCACCAAGACACCAGAACTGAGGGTTGGCTGTGTATACAAATATAATAAACAAATCTGGATGTATATACATTAATGATTATATACACCATTATTATGCACACACACACACACATCTGCGTGTGTGTGTGTATAGTATATTATATATATATATATATATATATATATATATATATAATAATATATATATATATATATATATATATATATATATATATATATATATATATACACAGTAAGTTGTTTTTTTTTTTTTTTACCGAACTACATCTCTACTTTCATTGATTGTCACAGCCTAGGTTATTTTCTAAACTAAGAATATATTTCTATATATAATTACAAAAACACCTACACGCAATTTCAGATTCGAACTAAGACTCACTACCTGTCACTGTAAGGGCAGTAACCTTCTGACCAATGCTGTCACAGATTTTTCAAGTGTAAATAAAGCACTGATTTCTCAACACCAGGCCACTTGGTAAGATGCACTTTGACTCCTTATACTATATATTTTATCACCAAACCCTGACTAGCATACTTTTGTACACTGACCACAACCAAAAGTTCACCTCACAACACAAAAAAGACTGTCAGTGACACACACGGGCACCTGCATGTGTACAGTAGTGACTCACTCAGTGCAAGGGAAGCAGATGGAGAGGGAGGGAGTATGACAAATTAAAAATTGCAAAAGAGTGGTGGTTTTAACCTTGGTGGTAGTTTTGGACTGCTTTGCTTCTGATTCTTTCTAACCAATAGGGTCACTTCTTTGTCGCCGATCATCCTAGTGTTGTCTTTACTGTTTTTTCTTTGTGTCTTGCTCTATTTTTTACATTTAGTTAATCTGCTCATGCTAGCCTTGCATTCAATGTTTTATGATCCACATACCTTCCTGTTAGTAAAAAATAGTTCTAGAATGCGGTGTATTTCACACCCATACTAGACATGCCGTAGTAAACACAATTATTGTTAAAGTGTAATGCTCTACGACGTAGTGTAACAATTTTTGCATATTTCCACATGATAATGTCACTAAGTCATGTGTGAGAATAATCCCCATTCAAGAGTATGCTTACTACTATTATGACTCGGTGAGCAGACGTCTATCTTTGAATCTACAAACATGATCTACGGGTAAAATTCAGCAGCTTATTGTAAATTGTAATGTACTTAACTACTATGCCATATATTCATCACTGTCTCTACATCATTAATCATCTTAACAGGGAACCTATGGCCCTTGGTCACCTGTTACTAGTAGCACTTTCTAAGAGCACTTGAAGATGTGTTGAAATGAACAGAAGTGGTAATGGCTGCACCACCAACTAATATATGATTATGAATTCTCAAAATGATTAAAAATCATGGTAGCAATGGGAATGTTATTGTCATTATTATTTCCAGTCAGCTACCAGGAACACAACCATGTGGAGGAAAGGAATCTCCCGACTGTGTCCTACAGTGCACTACCCTGATGAACACAAGGCTGGTAAAGACCCTCCCTAGTGGCCACAAAGGGGGAAGCACAGCAAGCATTCATACTGTCCCGTATGAATAGCCATGAATGTGGCTACAGTGAAGTAGCCACCTACATAGAGCAGTGCCATCATTATTGTGCAAGCAGATGACAACTGATTAGAAAGCAGCAGAATGATAAACGTGTCACCAATGAATTTTCACTGTATTACGTAAGTCACTAAGAGGCAGTGTGCATCTGAGAGGTGAGTGTCTACCACACACACATACATACACTCACAGACAGACACACACACACACATACACATACACACCACACACACACACAAACACTGCTTGTTAGCTTAGCGGTTACAGTTCAACCTGCCACTCAGCAGTCCAAGATTCAAGACTTGTTAAAGCCTCTAGGGTTTCTCACTGATGATGAGCACGCAGCTATTGTTCCCCTTTGTCCTATTGTTCACCAAGGGGATGGTGTGTGTGTGGTGTGTGGGGTCCCGACCTTACCCATAGATCAGTCTATGAGCTCTAAGCTCTTTCTGGGATGGTAGTAGCTGGTGATTGCAAGTCCAGCACAAGATCAAATCCCTGGTGAATAACACACACACACACACAAACATACATACATACATACACACCCACACCCACAATCAATCATTGGGGGCATACGCCGGGGGGCGCGTCGCCTCGCCCACCCTACGACGCCACTCCCGGGGGTCACCACGCGCGAGTTCCCATGCAGGCTCCTTTCCCATACCAAGCAGCTCTCGACAAGAAACATCAACTTGCCCCAGCCACGAGCCTTGTGGGAGCCCCCTTGGCCTCCTCCACGCCGGATTGTCTCTTACAGATACAACCCGATGGGAAGGATCGGTTTCAGGGTAGCGTGCCACATGCCCATATAGCCGAAGTTGGCGCTGACGGACTATGCAGGTAATAGGCCTCGATTCAGTCTCACGGTGCAATCGCTGATTTGACACGTAATCATCCCAGCGATACCCCATGATTCTGCGAAGACACTTATTACCAAAGGCATTGATTCGTCTCTTCAAGTCACTATTTAGTGTCCATGTCTCACAACCATAGAGTAAGACAGGGATCACAAGCGACTTGAAGATCCGGATCTTTGTCCTTCTGCACAGGTACCGACAACGCCAAATACTCCCGCTGAGCGAGTCCATAACACCGTGGGCTATGCCAATCCGCCGTAAGACTTCTTGACGTGACCCGCCGTCATTATGGACTGCGCTACCAAGGTATGTAAAACTTTCCAAGATCTCAATGTCCTCGCCACATGCATGAACAGACTGTACTGCTTCATCTAGTAAGTCTCCAAACACCTGGACCTTGGTCTTAAGCCAGGAGACCTCAAGTCCCAAAGGCTTTGCCTCCTCGTGCAGCGCCTCGAGAGCCATCACCAGGACCTCCAGTAACTCAGCAAGGATTACTGCATCATCGGCAAAAACAAGATCAGTGATCTTGGTGTTGCCGAAGGATGCTCCACAATCACTTTGATCTACAACCTTGTCCAATACCCAGTCCATACAAGCGTTGAAAAGTGATGGGGCAAGGACGCACCCTTGCCTCACTCCTGTATTCACAGGAAAGAAGCTGGATACACCTGTCCCACACTTCACAGCACTCTCAGTCCCAGAATACAGACCAGTTATCAAACCAATAGTCCTTGCAGGAATCCCTCGAAGTCGCAGAATATCCCAGAGTGACTCACGATGCACCGAGTCAAACGCCTTCTTGAGATCAACATAGGCTGCAAGCATCCCCTGTCGAAACTCACGTCGGCGTTCCACCAGGACACGAAGCGCTAGGATACGGTCCGTTGTTGACTTACCAGGTTGACACCCACACACTAACCATAATATACAAACAAAAACTGCCAGCATACAAATGATGCATAGCATTACAGAGAGTACATACAATTAAAGAAGGGTCAGTTAAATTAGGATAGTACTATTCAATATCAGAGTTTAACACATTCTCATAAGAATCTTTTGACAGCAGCTCTGATATTTATTCCTACTAGTACTTTGCATTTACCTTAGAAATAAACCTGTGAGTGACTACACTGGACGCAACAGAGAAGCTCATGATATTCATTGAAAAATAAATACTAGCAAGCTAGCCTCAATAAGTACTGGCAAAGATAGCATCTCATCAATACTCAAGAGTTCCTAAACAGCTTCACGGAGCACTTACTTGGTCCCTATCTTCTTCAGCACCATCAGGAGAGGGAAGTGAAGGTTGTGGCTGTAGTGAGGATCCAGCGCACTCTGAAGATACATAGGGATGCTTAGATCTTCCTTTGCTCTCAAGCAAGGGAGGGAATGAATTATTATCAATGACTAACAGAAAATATGGTGATGGAACCTACGTCTGATTTAAATGGTTTAAAAAGAGCTAAATGTCACTAGACCAGGACAAACGTTCTAGACAACCATTATTGATCACAATGCTGAAAACATTGTAAAACCGTATAGGGGTATCTTTAAGAACAGGCAGATGATCCATGGTATGATAGGTGTTCATACTATGACTAATGATAATGTAGTATGTGTCATTGTGTAGCATAAAGATAACACAAGAGTGAAAGCACTGGATGTCAACATGCTGAAGAACACAATCATAAGACTTTGGAGTGAGGTTGGATACATAAGTGTTAGTAGTTTTTGAGTAATCAGAGATGTTCTTGGATGGGACAGTTATAAAGGGAAAGAACTTCCCATGAAATAGAGCTTGCAAATCCATAAAATACATCATGTACTTGTCTTCCACAAAAATGTACACCACACTTAATATCAGGCACATAGGCTATGCAGGTTTTTTTTTCATACCTAAGGCTTTCCCCCAAACACACGGGGTGGCATCTAACACAGAGAAGTTCGCTCACAAACATTAAGGCCCGGTTCATACTTCACGTTTTTGCAGGACGTAGTCTACGTGTGTCTTGTTATAGTGACGTCACCGTGACGTCACGATAACAAGACACACGTAGACTACGTAGAAAGATTTGGGAGCTCCGAATAATGTGAGCTGGGACGCGCATCTCTCAAGGTCAGTGACGTCATCACTGCTCCAGCAACGTGGTCGCGTGAGCTCTGGTTCACTCTACACAGGCAGGGAGTGAAGTCACTGTGACGTACTGTGAGTCACTGATGACAAGACGCACGTAGACTACGTCCAGCAAAAACGTGAAGTGTGAACCGGGCCTAAAAACCTATATCACATTTCAAACATACAAATAATTCTATGAAAAATTGCACATTCCTACATAAATGTTATAAATAAAAAAAAAATTGACAAATTGTAAAAAAATGGTAAATGTACAAAAATGTTATTTTTACAAGAATTGGCATATCTTGCAAATATGTAAAAAAAAAATGTTTTTTTAATAGACCATACCAATAAATTTTGATGACAAACTACCCAAGGAGTCAGTGCACCTCCCCCATACATCCACAGAGGTGTCACACAACACACAAAGCCACAGCACAGCATTACCAGAGCAACATCTCACCTTCTGTGCATGCTGATCCACCACATGGTCATACTTCTCCACAATATGAACTCTGAAGTGTGGCCGACACATAGCGGCAAACCTATGGAAGGTGCCACTCCGCCCCGGGGCCACCACCAGGGCCGTGCCGCCTGGACGCAGCACGGCCAGAAGGGTGAGCAGAAGACTGTCCCGCCCATCGTCAAAAAATAGACTGAAGTCGGATTGAAGATAGAAGTAAGTTTGTCATTCCCCTAAGATTGGTCACTTAACTCTTACTTCTGCCTACTTAAGTGTCTGAAGTGGCTAAATATAAGGTTGTACCTGACACATCATTAGTGTTGTCAGTTACAATCTTTGGTATTAGTATATATGTTAACTTAACCCCTCCAGGTTGGCTGTCATTATATGATCCAGAGTCATTCCTGCTCAACTATTTGAGAGGTCTTGGTGATACTGCACATAGATAGTAATGATGACCCTCTGCCCATGAAGGCACACCCAGCTCCCCTCAGTTGTTGTCCAGACAGCACCATGATTGATTGATTGATTGATTTAATGCCTAAAAAGGTGAATGTGCCAGACATCAGAGGTCATATGGCACTATGGCAAAGCATATAAAGGGGAGGGGTTAAAGAATAATAGTGAAACGATGAGGGAAGGGGAAAGAACGGAATGTTACAGCAGGATGGTTAGAACAGATGTAGGATGTGGATTTGTTGGAGGAAGGAGGTTAAATTTTCCAGGGAGAAGGAGGGGGATTCCGGGAGAATGTCTGGAAGACAGGGAGGTCGGGAAAGCGAGGACAAATGAGGGAAGGAACTGGAACGGGCAGGAGTAAGATGGGGACAGGATATTAGGACATGTTGGACAGTGAGAGGAACTTGACAGGGTGTGCAGATGGTTGGGGAGGAGCGTGACATGAGATAGGAGTGTGTGAGGTTGGTATGGCCTATGCGTAAGCGTGCGAGAGCAGTCTCCCAACGTCTATTAGAGTGGTAAGGATTTGACCATGGAGAGATAGAGGGTTTGATCAGGCGAAGTTTATTGGCAGAGAAAGTGGTCCAGGAGGATTGCCAGCGGTCGAATAGGAAAGATTTAAAGGAAGGGTAGTAGTCGGAGGCTGGCAAGTTTGAGAAATGGGGGCATTGGGACATAGTGGCCGAGCGCGGCAGAGAATCAACGCGTTCGTTGCCCGAGATACCCACGTGACTCGGTACCCAGCAGAAGCAAATTGTTTTGTGGCGTATGGATAGTCGGAATAACCAGTCTTGGATCTCCCGAACAAGAGGGTGAAGTGAGCGAAGAGATTGTATAAGAGAAAGGGAATTGCGGGAATCAGTGAAGATAGTGAAGGAACAGAATGGGTAGAAAAGTATGCGTTTCAAGGCGAAGAGGATGGCGTACAATTCCATTGTAAGAACAGTGGATTCTGTAGGTAGTTGGTATTGATAGTGAAGAGAGGGAAAGAGGACAGCAAAGCCAGAACCAGAGTGGGATTTAGAACCGTTGGTGTAGACGTGGGTGCTAGAGGAATGAGTGGAAAGGTGTTCAAGAAAGTGAGAGCGGAGGACAATGGGAGGAATGGTAGACTTGGGAAAGGTAGTGGGGACATGAGTGGACCCATCCATGACACACACCCTACCCCCCTCCACGTAATGGAGCTCACTAATTCTCCAACTTCCCACACAGCTACCTGATACATAATGGGGAGGACAACGAATAATCACTTATCGGCTGGTTCAACATATGCTCATTCCAACTGTACCAAATTGATGCATGTAGCCTTAATAGTTTGGCTGTAGTACCAATTTAAAATCAATGGATGAGGCAAAAAAATAAAAAAATATATATATATATCGAACACATGCATATGCTAAGCAATGCCGACCGGTAGGGATTAAATCCTGTAGGTCCTGAATGTTAGTTTTGATGTATCCCAAGTGAGAGTAAATCTGGTCTCATATGCAAGTACTGTACTGACATTCCTCACATAATGCAGAAAAGCTTCACCTCTACACCTTCATCACCCTGTATCTGCCATGTCACTCCTGATAGGCTCTACTGTAGGATGCACTTGATCACCACACATAATCTGCCCTAAAATCTACTATATAGTTATAGAAGTTTATAGCAGTTTATTACAATGCAAACTAAATTCAGTTTAAGATAATATGGTTTAAAAGGTTCAGCCAACAGTACAAAGCATTATCATCAAGTGGTATGTCATAATTATTACCCTAGGTTTTGATGAAAAATAATCTTACAAGAATGTTTAGTTCCTTCTTCAAACACATATGGTACCTGACTTACTTCAATGTATTGTTCTCACAATGTTTTCTTTTTGTGTGAACTTAAGAGACTGATAACATACATGTACAGGGAGGTCCCGTTATACGAGCATTCGGTATACGAGAATCCGATGATACGAGATGTGTAAATTAGGGTCTATTTTCAATATACGAGATAGAAAATCCAATGATACGACATTCAAACTGGGGTGAGTAAAATTATCAAGTTCAAAATGCACGCCCTACCATTCCCAGGCTGGACAAAGGAGGATTTGGTTGACCCCAGTGAGGTCACCCCTAGCAAGCCGTGACTTGAAGGGTAAGTAAGCAACTTACCCTTCAATATGGCGCGGCCTGACCTTTAGGGGTAATTAGCAGGTGTGAGTTCCCAACCTTGGGACCGCTACACTACCTTCTTTTGTATCACGCGTCGTCCCCTACATTACAACGTCTTTTTTGCTTGTTATGCATGTTTTATGTTTAATTAATGTGCAGTTATGTTATTTTGTGTGCTATTTTCTCTTTCAGAATGCTTTTTCTACAGAATAGGTAGTACAGTGTGAGTAATATAGATGCTGTGTGTTTGTTGTGTTTGCTATAGTTTATTTTAGCTTGAAAAACATGTCTTTTTTTTTCTTTTTTTTTAATTTTTTATAAAAAAAGGGAACTGGAACCAAACCTATATTTTACCATTAGTTATGTGTTTCGTTATACGAGATTTCGCTTTACGAGTATGCCAGGTGGAACCTAACTGCTCGTATCTTCGGGACCTCCCTGTATTGCTCAAGTCTGAGAGGGATGTCCACTGGTAGCCAGTTTCGTCATGGGACACAAACCATCAAAAGGTTCTACTTTAATTTGTAGGCAAAATCCATGATGATAGAAATGGGTAACACACACAAGTATTGAAGCACAACTAAAGAATGTGTTAGCCAAACTCGTAACACCCGGACAAATGACAAACACAGGATTACTTCTCAATAAGTAGCATACAGTGAGCCACAATTAACATGCAGAAGGAAAGAGACATGATTCTCACCCATACGAGTCTCCCCTGCCAAGGTTCTGGGTCTAACATAAATCATATATCAGCATCATAACACCTCAAAATATCCACACACAATACACAACACTCGCGTCTTATTATAAAACACACACACACACAAGGAAGATGATTGAATAACATGAAGTATAGTTTTCCTCGTAGAAGTATAGATGCCTGGAATGGACAAGAAGTGATAATGAGAAAAAAGTGTGCATCAGTTTAATGGAAAACTTGATAAATTTAGATATGGAGACAGGACCACACAAGTATATAGCTCAGGGTCCTGTATGCTATAACTAGGTAAACACACACACACACACACACATACACACTGATGACTTGATTGAGCAACTGATTAACAGACACCGAAATACCATTGAAGAAAATAAAGACAAAAACATAAAGTGAGTGTATATTCACACTGCCATAGCTCCTACACATGCCACACTAGCATCTCTGACACAAGTCCTTACAGTGCCAAAAGATGAAGGTCTCGGGATGACAGCTGCAGAATAATGTGGTGTCCAAACACATGAAAACATAAATGAATGCTGGGGTGCAGAGAAAGAAAAAAAAAATGTATATATAACAAGCATTCCTAGCACACTGCAGTACAAGTAAGTGCTTGTGAGTATCCAGACTCAACCAGCACAGTGCTGTTAATAGGCCACAAAATGTGCTGCTTAGGGAGGTGCAGAACCTACCAATCAGCACACATTGCCACGTCAAACTTTCCTTGATGTGGAGATATCTCCTCTGTCACCCCCCAACGGAGCACTCTGCAAATATATTTGTCTTCTGCTCTACTATTTTCTGAAGAATATAATACCAAGAAACTCTTTACCAGTCTTTAAGGATACTTCTGTGTACAGGTAGGATGGATTTTCCCACTCTCCTTAATATAAGAAAATAAGGAAGCTACAAGGGGCCGGGAGACCTACACGTGGTAGTTCCTGCAATTGTTTTATTTTCCCTTTCTATTGTGAAATAAATAGTTTGGAGTTTTCCTCCATAAAGATAAGAGATATGGCAAGGCCTTAACTAATCAAGAAAACGAGTAACTATTTGTGTTCCATAAAAGCAGTAGAAGTAGATAAGTAGAAAACCAGATTTCAGATAAGGGAGAAACCCAATATTCCTCAAATAACATCAATATTTCAATCTCCGGATGAAAATCTGTTCTAGATTTTACCAGTAACTGGTAGCAAACTTGACCATCAGGTGATTATAAAGATGTCAAATTTTGCTGTGATATCCTGAACTCAGTAGTCTACTGACATGAAAAATTCCATTGCATACAATATATTAGTTTATGACATCATTAAAACAAAACTAGCTTCTGGAGTAATATGATATGTTTTAAAGGAAATGTCTGGGTGTGATTTTGATCAAATATTTTTGAAACATACAAAATTTAGAGAAACTGCTCATGGTGTCAGCAAGACCTTGAAGTTTCTTTCACGAGGTGAAATTTCACAGCAAAACATCAAGACTACATATCATAGTTAAAGCAAAGTTTAAAAACCTCACTATGTTTTGAAATCGTCTGGTGCATACGTATGCTCATGTGTTATGATTTAGAGGTTGTTAGAGTATATATGTAGAATATGTACAAAACAAATATATTTAGCTTCCTTTGGTGACACTTGGAATCGTTCACACACAGGGGGGAGAGAGCAAATAGCCTTCACTGTCTCGTTCTGTAGTGAGTATTAAAGGCACATGATATAACCTAAAAGTTTCATAGCAATCAAACATATACAGGTGGCCCAACACTGGGGACATGATAACAATCTTTGCCTAACGATGTCTCAAAAAAAAAAAAATTCTTGCTGCCAAAACAACATATGCAATTTTCTTTGGCCTTGTAGCATTTCAAAGAGCAACACAAGTGCAATTTTTTGCAATGATTCGAATCAAACACGTATTCGGATTCCCGCCTTATAATCCAGGTTTATGTGCCATTTATAAATAGGTGTCCTGAAAGAGTCCAATTTATCTGATATCCGGAATAAAGAGGTCCAATTTAGAAAGGGTTTACTGTGTATATATATATATATATATATATATATATATATATATATATATATATATATATATATATATATATATATATATATATATATATATATATATATATATATATAATATAATACGTAAAAAAGTAATGAACCATGAAGTTTGTACATATGCACCATTTTATAAAGACATAATGTATTAAAAAGAAAAAGACCCGGGGCCCAAACTTAGGGCACGTAGATGCTCCCCTTACAAGAAAGTCTTGTATAGTAGAGCCATTGCATCATTTGCATGAAATATTCCCAACACAAAAATCATGAGCAGTGTAGAGTAAGCTGGGTGATGCTAAGGGAGTGAAGTGTTTGAGAATAATATCATTGCATTCAAGGTGTAACAATACATACTAAAAATAACTAGTTTTGTCAAGGGTAAGTGTGACAGGTATGAGTTGACTAGTCATTGTTGCCGTCAAAGAATCAAGATGCCAAAATATGAATAATAAATACCAATGCATACAATATCTAAGAGGGGCACTTAAAATAGAACAAAAACCAAAAGTAAGTTATAATTCATGTAAGAAGAGAGTAACGTCAAACAACTGTCATTTACCTGGCAACGGTTTCCACTGGAAGTCTATTCTTCTGTAAGGACACTTTGACATTGGAGACGGAGAGAGCGTTGCCGTCCGTCAGCACCATTCTGGAGGGCACCCCGCTGGCGGCAACCTGCAGGCAGGGGCACCACAGCTCATTAACACATGGCAACTCAATGCGCCTTGTTTTGTGATGAGACACAGCAATTTGTAAGTTTTAGATGCAATATAATGAATGCCTTACGTTCTAATTAATGAAGGTTGGTTTGTGTGGGTACCTGACACTTCTTATCTGAGGCAATGTTACATTTCATGTTCACATGATAACATGTTCTTACTACAACTTGCACTATTCCACAAATAGTGATATAAGTAAAACAGAAGAAAAATATAAATAAAATAGAATAAGTGCTTAATCAAAAGAAGCAGTTACTTTCCCTTCTAAGATAATCAGAAAAACAAATTTTTTTTGGAAGAGATTCCCAGCATTCGGTGTTTGTCCCTTTGAAGTGAATATGGAGGTCATCATCATCATCATCACCCAACATACACGGGAAACACACTATCATTTTTTCACATACTCCATTCCTGTGGTAACTTAGTAGACTTCTATACTGGTCTTTCATTCTAAACAGCTTTTGGTAGGATTCATCAATTATTTTTAGCCACAAAAATTATTTGGATCTCTTTTGTGTCTTATACAGGGTGTAACACGAGTTTCTGCAAATATTGATACAGGTGAAAGAACATGTAATTCTAAGCACAAAATATTCTATAACCATATGCTTTTTGAAGCTTCCTTTAGACGTGAGATGAAGTTAGAAAAATTAGCGCGGCCAGTAATTTCACCATGGCAGGCGGTTGCCGCTCGGTGACATTTTGAATGATTTAGTCATAATGTTTACTAGTAATGGAGCATTACATTATCTTATAACAACACAATTGGTATTAATAAACATGTTTTTAGTAAATAAGCAGTACATGAGAACAGCAGGGCTGTAATAAACAATAC
This sequence comes from Chionoecetes opilio, assembly GCA_016584305.1. Taxonomy (NCBI): domain Eukaryota; kingdom Metazoa; phylum Arthropoda; class Malacostraca; order Decapoda; family Majidae; genus Chionoecetes; species Chionoecetes opilio. The sequence continues at coordinate 131,414 of JACEEZ010008480.1, read as the reverse complement.
TGTAAAAGCTACATGGCATCGTGTCAGGGAGGGGCAGGATGGAACACGTGGGTCAGCTGATCGGCGTGAGGCCTCGCAGCCTAGTCCCTCCTTCCTCCCCGACGCACTGCCACTTAGCCTTTTACAGTATTGTTTATTACAGCCCTGTTCTCATGTACTGCTTATTTAGTAAATAACATGTCCATTAATACCAATTGTGTTGTTATAAGATAATGTTACTCCATTACTAGTAAACATTATGATTAAATCATTCAAAATGTCACCGAGCGGCAACCGCCTGCCATGGTGAAATTACTGGCCGCGCTAATTTTTCTAACTTCATCTCACGTCTAAAGGAAGCTTCAAAAAGCATATGGTTATAGAATATTTTGTGCTTAGAATTACATGTTCTTTCACCTGTATCAATATTTGCAGAAACTCGTGTTACACCCTGTATTTAGACGTACTGTCTTCTGCAGAGATAAACTAAAGAGCAGATCAACTCCAGGATGAGTATCACACACAGTAAATGTTTATGATGTGCTTCATATTCACTGTGATTTGATTACAATCAAGAGCATATTTGACAGCTGTCACTCACCAGCATCCCAGCCAGACTAGTCATGCCACCTCCCAACTCTAACACAGACTTCTCCGAAAATGTTTTCAGGTTGCTAAGGCAGTAGTAGGTAAGTATCTCTTCTGAAGGCCAGATACCTAAGATGAGGCAGAGAATAACATTATGAAAATACAAATGCATAAAATTATTCTCATAATAGCTATATACATAACATCAACAAATTATGTGGCACTTTAGAACATCAATATAAAAAAAAAATGGATCATGCTACAGAAGTCTTTCAATCTACAGCAATTGTCCGAAACATTCATTAAAAATATCCACTCCAAAATGTGCCTTTGTAGCAACCAGCGGGATACAGTATCATTCTTAGTAAAATGAGCCAAGTTTTCCATACAACAACAAAAAAAAATTAAGTCTATAATTATAATCCATGAATTATGCTGCAATATTTTTTTTAGATATCCTGTTATAAAGCCTGTAGAAAAATGTATGAGATAATATATTATGAATACCTGAGGTAGCAGAATGCATTGAAGACCCTGAGAATTATTCATGCCCAAAGACAAGACAAGATTCATTGAGTCAATAGTGCTTTGTGTAACTACTTGTAGAACCACAGGACAAGAAATATCAGTATCAGAAGAAGAAACAAGATATGGACATTAGGGTGGTCCACCAAAAATATTTTTCTACTTTTATTCCTCCACAAGGTTATTTTTTGTCCATTATCCATAGGTTACAAGCCTATGAAATTTCATGGCGATAAAACTTAATTTAGAGGTCGCCCCATCATCTCGCTTTCTATCATAAGATTTAACCCGGAAAATATCACATACCCGAATTGGAGCACTTCCCGACATCACAGACCCAAATGGTGTTGATTTCTGAATTCTCCGGGGTTGGCAACCCCATAGACACATTTTATCAACTAAAAATTGATATACAGCTGTCTGAATGCTGAATTTCATTATTTGGTTTTCATACCGTAAATTAGGGGTAGGCCATACCCTGGTTAGGGTACTTCTAATAGAGATAGAACAAAATGGTTTGCATTTTTGAACTCAGAAGGGTCGATTTACACATATAAATGCTTTCATATTTCATTTATTTACTAAAACCTGCAAAATATGACAGAAAATTTCAATTTCTCTATTTTCCTATAGAAAAACGATTCTTTTGGCAATATTTTGTGAATTGTCAATAAATCAGTGCCGATGAAACCACTTCTATGTGTAAATTGACCCTTCTGAGTTCAAAAATGCAAACCATTTTGCTTTATCTCTACTAGAAGTACCCTAACCAGGGTATGGCCTACCCCTAAAATTTACTGTGAAAACCAAATAATGAAATTCAGCATTCAGACAGCTGTATATCAGTTTTTAGTTGATAAAATGTGGTCTATGGGGTTACCAACCCCGGAGAATTCAGAAATCAACACCATTTGGGTCTGTGATGTCGGGAAGTGCTCCAATTCGGGTATGTGATATTTTCCGGGTTAAATCCTATGATAGAAAGCGAGATGATAGGGCGACCTCTAAATGTTCACGGATATGGTTCAAATTTCACGAGATCATTACTCTATCATAGTGAACAGAAATAAAGTATGTGGAGATTGGTTTTGAGCAACTTATTTATTTCACCTCGTAGCCGTGGACCACCCTAATGGACATGTTGCTACACTGAAATCTTTGCCTTCTAGATTTTTTACAGATCCTTATGTAAAATGATTAATGCAGAAGTTACTATATATTACATTTGAAGGGACATTTTGCAATCAATGCAAATCAGCAAGGATGTATAAAGCCATAAGTACCATTATGCATCCGCAAAACAAAAGCAAGTCGCTTATCAAGAGCCTATTAATCAAGGTATGAGGTCTGTGCTGAGTCATGTGCATTAGTCATAACACTATTTTTCTCAAACTTGTAATTGTGCAAATACTTATTTCCATGTCCTATTGACAGCCACTGACTGGGCTAACAAATGTGCAATTCAACATATTGAAAAGAAAAAAAAAAGAAAAAATTGGGCAGATGCTTTGTGACTTGTAAAGGTGAAAATCCGTTATATATTTTTTTCTAGTTATTTGATTCTTGTGACAAGTTAATATATATGAAATAATTTATCTGTTTATACATTCAATATGAAATTTCTTCATATACTCTTCTGACTTCATTGTCCTCCAGCACTGTGAAGTCACGGATCAGTCCCTTGAAAAGTCATGGGTTTTTCATGGTTTTTCTTTTTTTCTTAAAAATCTTGTTTAAAAATGGCATGTAGTTTTGTGTGAGCTTCTTTCACACAATCTGACACTAGATGAAAACTTGTCTCCTTAATATGAAAAAAAACTTGTCCATATGAAATTTCTCTTCATGCAGATCTACAACAACCTTTTTGTTTTTACAAATGTCCACAATACTTTTATGAAACTATGCTAATATTCAATGTACTACGCTGTTTAGTTTTTAATAGACTTCATAACATATATATCATATTTGAGAAAAATTTCAGCACACATTATGTTTGTAAACCTCTATTTTACAGCAAGACAGCCCACTGTAACAGTATGTCCATTCCACACAGGCCCAGACAGCCAAGGTTTCAGTGTGCAAAATGTGCATTATAATGTTAGCAGCCACAAAGCTGAATATGGAGGGAAAGTAGAAAATGAGCATCAGATTACAAAACAAGATTCCCAACTTACAAACGTTGCCTGTATTGTTGAAGCCCGTAAGCTGACTGGGGCTGAAGTCTCGTCGCAATAGCCTAGAGACATGCACAGGGAGGAGTTAGCATGCTTGTAGCAATCCATTATTGGGGAAGGTGGCAACTGCTTAGGCTCAAGCCATGACTTCAAGATTTGCCCATTAGTTAATCTAGTAATAAGAGTTAGAATGCCGAACTGAAAGAGTAACTGAAGAAAGGCTCATGTGATATGTTTCCAAGATATAAATCATATATTCTCTGAACTATTAGGAGGAAGAAATGTACGACAATAACCCTTGTGAATGTGGCGAAACCAGAGCTGGGCACTAAATACAATGAATGTATTTAAATACTAAATACTAAATACATGGGAGAAATGTATTTAAATACTAAATACTAAATACATTTTACGAATGTATTTAAATACTAAATACTAAATACATCAATTGTATTTAAATACATTTGTAAATACATTTTAAATACAAACAAATTTAAATATGTCCGAAAAAAATGAATTTCCTTAGGATTTCCTTAGATTTTGGGTTTCCTTAGAAATTTCCTTCTCAGACCTAAATTTCCTTGAAATCAGGACATTTCCTTGCCAGTGGAAGCACTGGTTCACTGTAACATCAGGGTTGCCAGATAGTTGGGCGGGTTTATGGCCAAATTAGCTGATAAAAAAGTATTTACATTTTTATATTAAATGTATTTAAATACATTGTATTTAAATACATTTTATTTACAACTCATAAAAGTATTTAAATACTGTATTTAAATACATGACAACCAATGTATTCATAAATACACAAATGTATTTAAATACGTATTTAAATACAATTGTATTTAAATACTGCCCAGCTCTGGGCGAAACTAACAAGTAATCCTGCAGAATTTATTTTAAAAACGAGTCTTAAGTTTTTTTTTTTTTTTTTTTTTTTGGCTTACATGCTTATGAGAAAACTCTAAAGTCTATACAACAGGTAATACATATAAATATTCAATTGTACATTTGTAGAAATTACTTGTGCAAGATTATAGTAATGTGCATTAGGTTAAAGAATGCAGCAGGAATCATTCAGGATTTAAATAATATATGCCAGATATGTTATATGTAAGAAAAAAAAATGAACATCTTAATGAAAAGGATACCATAAATCATTGATAAAGGAACAAAGTTCAATTAATGCATATGCTCAAAACTATGCTCTACAGGTTATATGCATCAGCCACAATTCCTGGACTGCTGCAGAGAGTCTGCAGGATAGGATGGAGGGCGCTGTTCACAGGTACAATGCAGAATCATTAGATCTCAATAGCAATGATGCTATTATAATTAGCTGAGGAAACAAACTAAGACTATTTGATAACTTACTCACCTCACAATGACTTTGAGATCTGAGTTGATGCAGCTAACGGTGTAGAACTCTTGTCCAAGCACCTCAAAGGACAGGAGGCCAAAGGAATGGAACTTGCGTGTGGAGGCACTGTCAGGCGTGGCGTCCCGGGTGCTGGACCGCTGCAGGGCCTGGAAGACAAGTCATTAATACCATGGAATATGACCAAGGATGTCATTCCATAAATAACATAAGAGAATGATATCTATTTAAGCTTCATTATAATTTGACTATTGAACCATAATCCTCTACACAATTGCTTACTTTTTCTCTATTATTTTCGGCTCAGTATAATGTGCAGTAGCTATTCACTTGCAGAAATAAAAAACATAGCACTTAGTTTTATATAATAATAGCAAGGTTAGGTTACGTTTAGGTTTGGTTATGTTTAGGTTTGGTTATGTTTAGGTTATGTTAGGTTTAGGATAGGTTTGGGTTAGGTTTTGTAGTTATTTAGGTTAAATAAGCGAATCTGATGGTGGGGGATTGCCCAGCTGCCGCGGCTGGTTGGCGACCGCCAACTCCTGCGGAATATTTACAGATTTCTGCAATGCTGACTTGGGCCAAACACTTCAAATTTACCCTAAATTCATTAGGACAATATGCTCCTAAAAGTCAAAGGCAGAAAGTATAGAAGGATATTTTATGCATTGTTGCTGTTGTGCTGTTGTTATTGAAGGGCAGTGAAGAGGAAGCGTTATCATCGGCCGTCTGACGTTAAAAAGAAAGAAGAAGAAAAGTTGTAGGGCAGTGAAGCAGGGATCAATGATATTCGGCCTGGTGTTCCCCTGTGTTATGCCTTGTACTGGTTGACAGACAGGCACAAGATCAAACGACTACATTCTCTATGAAACTATAAATTTCTGGTAAGTTTTGATGTTTTGAATTAATCTGCTAACCATTTCTGTCGCGAATCACCTTCTTTTTTTTCAACAAAAATGACCAAAAGAAAAAAAAAAAATTAATTGAACCTAACCAAACCTATACCTAACCTAACCAAACCTAACCAAACCTATACCTAACCTAACCAAACCTATACCTAACCCAACCTAACCTATACCTAACCTAACCAAATCTATACCTAACCTAACCTAACCTATACCTAACCTAACCAAACCTATACCTAACCTAACCTAACCTATACCTAACCTAACCAAACCTATACCTAACCAAACCTATACCTAACCTAACCAAACCTATACCTAACCTAACCAAACCTATACCTAACCTATACCTAACCTAACCTAGCCTAGCCTAACCTATACCTAACCTATACCTAACCTAACCTAACCTACCCTTTATTTAAAAATAAAATATATATATATATATACGTATATAAAAAAAATATATATTTGCGACAGAAACGGTTACCGGTAGCAGATTAATTCAAAAACTCACCAGAAAAAAAATTGTTTCGTCCACCAAAGTGAATTCAGTGTTCATGTGGAATAATACCCATTCATCTACAACAGGACCCGGCAAATAAAGGACTCCTCCAATATTCAGACTTGTCCTATTAGGTTTTAGAACATGGGGTCACGAGATGAGGGCTAAGGGAGGTCAAGGGTTGGGTCATAGAGTAGGTCACGGGTTGGATCATAGAGTAGGTCACGGGTTGGGTCATAGAGTAGGTCACGGGTTGGGTCACTCACCTCGGCCAGAATCCTCCAGCGGCGCCGAGCCACCGTGCCGCGGCTCTCGCCCTCACCCTCACATGCCTCCGCGTTGGCGCCCGTCATGCTCACCCTTCAGGAGGCCAACGCCACGCACTGGTCACGGAAAGTAAGGACTCTAACTAGATGACGAGCTGAATTAAAAGTAACAAAAAAAAAGGGGTGGGTAGTGAAAAACTTGAGAAGACGGCAAGGGGAGGGAGTGTGGGGACGGTCTCGCCTTCTGCAGTGTCTTCATAAATTACATTTACTAGAACGTTTTTTTCATTGGTTTAGTGATTAAATTCGGTTAAAAATACTTTTTCAAAATATATGTTTTGAAAAACCATTAAATCCTACTTTTTGATTAAAATTAAATGTTTTTACGTGTAGTAACATTATCAAACGAAGATGGTCTCCAGTAAGTAAACAAGTGACGCAATACCTGCCGGGCACATCTACCCTGCCTCTATATAAATGCCTTAAGTTATAGCTATTACATCATTAAGTTCGAATGATACATAAAATAACTGTCTATCAGTCATTGTGAAAGCAAAAAAAACAACTCAATTTTGACATTATTGATGTGGGTAGGTAGTTCCGTTGTAGTGGCAGACTGTTGGCAGTCTCGTGACAAAAGTCTCGTTTAAAGTCTCAACTCTCAGTCAGCTGGCAGCAGGACACTCGACACTGAGCAGCGCATTCAAGAGGAAGGTACCAGACTGCAGACTTGCAACGAAGGTGCCAGACTGCCAGTCGTGTCAGCCCTCACCCAGAGTGTGTCACCCTCGTTGACATCACAAATAGAGTGTGAGTGAACGTGAAGAGCACCTGTGTTTTGTGTTCAACCTTCCATTTCATCACTAATGATACAAGTTGTAAGTAGGGTTTCGTTAAGCTTGTGTTGCATGGATACAACAGGTGTCTCCAGTCTCCACTATGTATAAGCAGAGCTGGGCACTAAATACATTGAATGTAAAAAATACTAAATACATGGGAGAAATGTATTTAAATAATAAATACTAAAAGGTCAATTTATAGTTTCACCCAACCAACGATTTTCTGATGCGCCTTATGTTTTTCTGGTGTGTTTTTTGCTGTGTTTTGAATGAATCTGCTAAGCGTTTCTGTCGCCAAAATTATTATTTTTTTTTTTTTTTTTGCAAAAATTACAAAAAAAACAAAAAAATGAACCTAAACCTAACCTAACCTTTACCTATACCTATACCTAACCTAACCTAACCTTTACCAAACTAAAGAAAAAAACAATAAACTAACCTTTATCTACTACCTAAAAAAAAAAAAAAAAAAAAAAAAAAAATTGCGACAGAAACGGTTAGCAGATTCATTCAAAACACATAAAAACACACCAGAAAAACATAAGGCTCATCAGAAAATCGTTGGTTGGGTGAAACTATAAATGACCCAATACTAAATACATTCTACGAATGTATTTAAATACTAAATACAACAATTGTATTTAAAAACATTTGTAAATACATTTTAAATACACAAATTTTAACATGTCCGAAAAAAAATGGATTTCCTTAGGATTTCCGTAGATTTTGGGTTTCCTTAGAAATTTCCTTCTCAGGTCTAAATTTCCTTAAAATCCGGACATTTCCTTGGTAGTGGAAACCCTGGTTCACTGTAACATCAGGGTTGCCAGATAGTTGGGCGGGTTTATGGCCAAATTAACTGTGAAAAAAGTATTTACATTTTTATATTAGTGCCGGCCGGGGTAATTTGGTCCTGGTTTTGACAAACTTTGATCTAGTTTCCATATCTATTGAAATAAACAAACAAAAAGTTAATACAATCATAGGAGGGTCACTACCTATATGTCATTAAAGTTTGAACAAATTTCCATCATAGCTCTGTTAGCAATACACTGCGAAGTGCGGACCGCATTGTTACACTAAATGGGGTAAATCGGACCTAACTCTGGGGTAAATTGGTCATATATATATATAAAAAAAAAAAAAAAATTTAAATTTGACAAACTTCCAAAAACTTAAACATGTCATACCATGCCCATGGACACTATCAAACATTATGTGAGCTGTTCCTCACATTCTCTGGTTAGGCGGAAAAGATGACCAACACGCACACGTTTGGGTTCCAGTCTTGAGTTCCTAGTCTTTCTTCTTTTTCTAGGTCTATGTTAGTTTTTCTTTTATAATTTCTAAGCATTGTTACTTAATTTAGTAATACTTTACACTAGGGCCAGAATTCCCTACACAATTGGGAGTATGGTTTCTGTTTACCTTATTGGATGCTAGGAAACATTCTCTCTACGAGCTTCCGTCACAAAGCACTTCTTTCGGAGATATAAGATGTTTTTAATAGGAAGGAGATCCGAGTGTATAGGAGATATGAAAATTAAACTAACCTAACCCCACCTTTTGACTCACTAACCTAACCTAACACACGCTTTAACCTCCAAACTAATGTCAAATCTGCATTAAAAAAGTGTCCGCGGCAAGGGAAGAACAGAGGCGATGCAGGTCACAAGAGGAAGAAGAGTCAGGCGCACATAAACACTTGGCTCTCGCCTCCCTATGAACATGTCATTATCTTCGAAAGTAATGATTTGCGACGGAAACTCATAGAGAAAATGTTTCCTAGAATTAAATAAAGTAAACAGAACCACACTCCCAATTGTGTAGGGAATTTCGGTCCTAATGTAAAATAATACCGTTAGGTTACGTAATCAATGCCCATGTTAGGTTAGTTAACTAGCAGGGAGGTATGGGTGGGCATAGCCCCCCAGTTATGTCAGGAGAGTATTGGTTTATAGGAAGTATTGGTTGAAGCTGCACATTTACCGTATCCATTAAGGTAAACAGAAATCATTCTCCCAATTGTGTAGAGAATTCTGGTCCTTGAGTAAAAATTTACCCTTAATTTATATACCAGCACCCTTAAACTAATTCCATATTAGCATTCAACAATCTGAAACAAAAGAAACAAGTGCAAATAAGCAGTTAATCCTCACCGTGATATGCCGTGAGGGGTACATTACACTGGGTCCAATTTACCCCGTGAGTGTTTTTGTCACCGGGGTAAATACGGGCCCAAACTGAGCATTGATCATACGAAAATGAGACAAGATAGAGCATTTCTGATATTTTCATGTTAAAGTAGAGGAAAAGCACTCCATATACGCTTATTTACAAGAATGTACTCCGTCTCGTATTTGAATCCCATGAAAGTTCGCCAAATCAGCTGATTTTGTAAACAAACTTTGCCGCAACGTTTTTTTGCTGTCATTTTATTCATTTTCTATTTTGGTTTCTGGGTTCAGTTACATATCGATATTTATATTCATATTAATACTAGAAATGTTAAAATGGTTGTTTTACTACATGGGATATTCAAAACTGTTACACTCTTATTTATATTGAAACAAACACCAAAGCAAAAATGGCGGTCCGAATAGAACCGGTCCGTTGGAAGGACCAAATTACCCCGGTCGGCACTATAAGTATTTAAATACAATGTATTAAATTAAATACAATGTATTTAATACTCATAAAAGTATTTAAATACTGTATTTAAATACATGATAACCAATGTATTTATAAATACATTTCTAAATACACAAATGTATTTAAATACTGCCCAGCTCTGTGTATAAGCAATACCAAAGGTTATCAAGGCTAATACTCTGGGTCAAAGAAAAACATGCCTTTCTCCTTTATTGAGAAAACTATTTCTTTATATATCATCATGAGTTGTCTGAACATTCATGGGTAAATATGCAGTTTTAACGGTAAAAAATTCGGTAGTGGATTTTACAGTTTTCGAGAAACTTAGTTTTCCTGAATACTTTTGGTTATTATTCCAGATGAACACCCTATTCACTTTGGTGGATGAAACAATTTTTTTCTGGTGAATTTTGATGTGTTTAGAATTAATCTGCTAACCGTTTCTGTCGCAAATATTTTTTTCTTCTTTTTAGTTAGGTAAAGGTTAGGTTAGGTATAGGCTAGGTTAGGTATAGGTTATGAAAGGTAAAGGTTAGGTTAGGTATAGGTTCGGTTAGGTTTATTTTTTTTGTGTCATATTTGTTCCAAATCACACACACAAAAAAAAGTGATTTGCGACCGAAAACGGTTAGCAGATTAATTCAAAACACATACAAACTCACCAGAAGAAAATTGTTTCGTCCACCAAAGTTCATCTGGAAATCTACCTATAGACTACACCTTTTCACTCTCAAATTAAAACAACTGAACTTCAAATTAAAACGACTGAACTTCAAATTACAACAACTGAACTTCAAATTAAAACAACTGAACTTCAAATTAAAACAACTGAACTTCAAATTAAAACAACTGAACTTCAAATTAAAACAACTGAACTTCAAATTAAAACAACTGAACTTCAAATTAAAACAACAACTTCAAATTTAAACAAGTGAATCTCAAATTAAAACAACTGAAGTTTATTTTATTATTATAATTTTTTTTTTTTTTTTTATTTATTTATTTATTTATTTATTTAGTTTTATTTATTTATTTATTATTATTATTATTATTATTATTTTTTTTTTTTTTATACATTTGTGCCTATAGCACCTGTAGGTAGTGGTGTTTCAGGGCTCGGATGGTAGGCTCTGGAAGTTCACTTGAGGGCTGTGATGGTTGGTCCTCGCCCGTGGTGGCGCAAGCAGGATGTTTATAGTGACGCCTGTAGAGGCTCATGCCGCCCCCCTGTGTCCTCCGATGCACTCGCAATCGAAGGTAGAGTTGATAGGCAGGGCATGTGGGTGTTCTTAGGCCACTCGACGGTGCAGAAAGGTTTTTGGTTTTCTTCGGGGATCGAACTCGGGTCACCAAGAACACCAGTCGGGAGATGCTAACCACTCCGCTACCGCCTCCCCTTTAAATTAAATTTAAACAACTGAAGTTTAAATTATAACAAGGGAAGTTTAAATTAAAACAACGGAAGTTTAAATTAAAACAATTGAAGCTTAAATTAAAATAACTGAACTTCAAATTAAAATAATTGAATTTCAAATTAAAAGAAAAAAATCATTATTATATTTTGAAATTCTTTTGTTTTATTTTGAAGTTCTGTTGTTCTAATTTGAGTGAAAAGGTGTATTTTTAAAACCCCCAGAAAAGTAAGATATTTCTTCCTGCAAACTTTTTCTTATCTTTACCAGAATGCTGCCAGTAAAGGGAAGAGAGGGAAAAAAATATTTAAGAAAAGATATACTATTCTTTTAAATATTTTTACACAGCATACTACATAGATAAAGCAACACAAGATGAAGTAACGTATAGCTATTCCGCGTATGTTAGTACACATACTGTAGTTATACAAAAGAAAAAAAAAGTTACATTTTTGGCACTAACATTTCTTTGGCACTCAAAATTTGTTGGTAGGTACTCAATTTTTTTTGGCACTCACACATTTTTGGCACTCAAAAGTTTTGGGCACTTAAAAATTTGGTATTATTCTAGCATTTGCCCATACTCCCCCTCTCCTACAAAACAAGCTTGGGGACCTGAGGGAATGCGGGATATTTGGCTGGGGTACAAAATATGCATCGCAACCACATAGTTTTTGAGTAAGGGGTGTTAAAAAAAACTCCCTAGATCTAGGGAAAATTCATTGGATTTCTTCTGTGTCCAGAGGCGTGTGAACCTGACGATCCTCACAGAATGATGACCGAAGTGTCAAGAACCCCCCCAACCCCCCGCTAGGAGATTTGGTTAGGTTAGGGTTAGGTTATATTTGGTTAGGTTAGATTATATTTGGTTAGGTTAGGTTATCGGTGGATCAAGCCCCCGCTAGGTTAGGTTAATTTTGGTTAGGCAAATTTCTCTAGATATAAGGAAATTACCCTAGAACTAGGGAATTTTACCCCCCTACACAACTCTTAAATTACGTGTTTCCGACGCATAATTTGTTCCCCACCTGAAAACCACGCATTCCCACAGGTCTCCAAACTTGTTTGGGGGAAGTGGGAGAGTATGGGTAAACACTAGAAATGTACCAAAACATTTTTGCACTCAAAAATTTTGGCACTAAAAAAATGTTGGCACTCAAAAAATTTGGCACGCAAATTTTTTTGGCACTAAATTTTTGTTGGCACTGTCAGTTATACCATGACACACCAGTTGCCCATAGTATACACTTTTATATTAGTTTGTATTTATCCAGCAGGTTTGGTGCAACATGCCACAAGTCATCAAGGTTGGCGTGCTGACGGTGAGTGACCGGTGCTCCCGAGGCGAGGCTCAGGATGGCAGTGGGGCCAACCTCAAGGTGCTGGTAGATGCCGGCACTCTCTTCAAGGGAAAGGTAAGGACACCTCATGCCTTGTTCTCTTTAGCCATACATATGATAATGTTGGTCAATATTTCCGTGAACATGTATGTGCATCCATATCTATCTATATATTTATCCTTATAGTTTTCTCAATTTCTCCATCTCCTCAAGCAACACCATACACAGCCTTATACATACATGTGTTTCTTTATGTAAATTTTTTTTAAGTTTCTTGATAAGATTCTGCCATATCAAAGCTCCCACATCCAGTCACCCACTGGGCTACTATCGCTGATCTATAGTGTTTAAATTAATTCAGTGCACTCAGTCCCATGCATGCTTGTCATTCTACTGTATGCTTAGGCCCCGGTGATCCAGCTAGCAGAGCTAACCAGTGGCGGCTCGTGGCATAGGGCTGCAGAGCTGCAGCACCCCCAGATGCTCACTGCCAGGTGTATGATGCCTTTAGAAACACAGCAGAATTGATACACTACTAACAAATATATCCCAATAAAAGTCATTATGTTATTTAAATATTTTTAATACGTTACTAAGTGAATTTTCATTAAAACCAGACCAAAATTTAAGTTACTTTCATATTTGCTGTACGATTCCGTCTGCGCCGCCGCCGCGCCACTTATGAAAACAATGAGCTGCAGTCGAGGCAGCTAAGTCTCGTCCCTCTCGTGTTTACACTGCGTGTAGACGGTGTGGTTAAATCGTGCTTTCTTTCATTACCCTGTGGTGATGGAAAATCCAGTGAAGTATTTGCAAAACATCAACTTATCCCAGCTGACATTAAATGAAAAGACTGAAATCAAGCGGTACCAACTTTATTTTCAAGTAATACTGTAATTCTACCATCACCACCTCAGCCATCCCCTCTACTACCAACACTACCACCCCCACCATCCCTTCTGCCACCACCACTACTACCATGCACTCATACCTGAGATAGGTCAAATTTGTGTATCCTACTGTTGTGTGAAGCTTGCAGTCCCTCCTTTGTATTTTATCACGAGCCGCCACTGGAGCTAACACACCTTCATGGCATCACACATCAGTATCAACGCCCATATATAAAATCTTTGCCAACGGTTTAGTGCTTCAGAACCATGGCAGCCGCTGGATCACCTTGGATCATCTTGCTGCACCATATCACTTTGCTCCTTGCCTTCATCTTCAGTTTCCTATTCTAGTCCAGTATAATATGAAAACTGTTCCTTGCAACTTCTTTAAAGGTTTTGCTGCTTCCCCTTGATGGCCCCCTGACATCAGAAAGGGTAGTACAGGGCTTCTCCGGGAGGGACATAGGGCACAGGCCACTCTTAAAGTCACTTTGATAGTCACTCTACGAGACTAAACAATTTTTCTAGAACATTATATTTTTTTCTTAATAAGTATAAATTAAGTAAATTTCTTAAAGTAATTGTCCAGACCCATTTTTTCTTTGCATAATTATGTTGAATGTTCATTCAAAATACCTAATCCACAAAAAATTATTAATTTCCACGCCTTATTTCCCTAGAAACATGACTTTTGTAAAAAGTTTTTTTACGTTGAAATGCCTGGTCCTGTTCGTAAATTGACCAAGTTGTCCGGCGGTCCGAGCGTCTCCTGTCACCCCTGGTCAGTGTCCGCGCCTCCCGCCAGGTGGCAGCATGCTCAGCGGTCGTATTGTTTACATTTGGGCACACAACATTCACGGTTCACCTGCACAGCCTCCGTTAGTCCCCTGACCCCCACTGCCCCTGGTGCAGGAACGTCTCTTGGGACTATTGAACACTTTCTGCTGCCTCCTGCCAGGTGGCTGCATGCTCAGCGGACGTATAAGTCCGCGGCGGGGTAGTTGATATTGTCGGTTGCCGGACAGTAAATACTAGAGTAGGATAAATGTCACTTTTTTTTTTTTTTTTTTCTTAATTTATTTTTCTAATTTATTATTTTTACTTGCGATTCCCGGACTTTTGCGGTTCCCGGACCAGTGCTCCCCCCTATTAGTCCGGGAAATCGAGGTTTGTGTGTACTTGGGGAATTTTGGGTGTTTCTGATAAAATATTTATTGCGATGTGGCATATACTTGCATCCTTCATGGATACAGCAAGAAAGCTGTGCCTTTGCAGAGAGCTTAGCACCCATTTCTGACCTATTTGACCATGATAATGTCTGTGCAGCGCCTGGCAGTGGCGGGTGAGAGGAGCGCGGTGTGAAGCACATTGTCTAGCTGCGCTCCTCTCACCCGCCACTGCCAGGCGCTGCACAGACATTATCATGGTCAAATAGGTCAGAAATGGGTGCTAAGCTCTCTGCAAAGGCACAGCTTTCTTGCTGTACCCATGAAGGATGCAAGTATATGCCATATCGCAAAAAAAAAATATCAGAAACACCCAAAATTCCCCAAGTATGTACTACATTTTTCTCCGTGTCTCCGTGTATTTGTATCAGGCAGGGCTGGGAGGCTCACTCGTGTGACGTTGCCGAGCCGTGGTGCGTCGTCTGCTGTCCGCCAGTTGTGTTTTGAGAGCTCGGGGAATTTACAGATTTTGAATGCGGATCATTTAAAAACGGGTGACTGGATGCAAAAAGTGACAACATATTGTTGATATACTCGATCATGGCTATATTTTGACTGCATTAAATCAGGAATGATGAAATGGTCTGGACGATTACTTTAAGTACTTAGTTTTCTTAAGGACAGGAACTACCTCGTGTAGGTCTCATGGCCTCTTGTAGCTTCCTTATTTTCTTTTGTTCTTAAATGAAATTAGAGTACAAATACAACTTGATATAATAAATATAATTACAATGTGGAGACCCTGAAATAAGAGAATACATGCTCACCGCCCCCCCTGTTGTCTCCACAGTAAGGCAGTGTGTACTAACAAGGTGTTACAAGGTGTGCCTCGTGAAGGTATGGAGGGACGTCTCTCTGTTTTCCTATCTTCTTACATCAGTATATATCAGACATGGGCATGATTATAAAAAATGATTATGATTTGATTTTGATTATCCGGAATAATTTTTTATTATGATTAGATTATGATTACTCGTTTTTTCCTTTTTATGATTATGATTTGATTATGATTATTTCGCTCTACGTAGTTTTTATTATGATTAGATTTTTTCTATTATTGCTTGATTGTGATTAGATTATGATTATAATCACATTTTATTGTGATTATTTGTACACAGTAATGATTATTATTAAGGTAATTTTTTTGTTCAGTTATACATTAGTCAAGTGTTTTTTATTGCAATTGACACTAGCTTAAAGGAAACCACATCTAATTGGTGCATTTTGCTTCTTTATATTTGAGTAATATAAATAACTACACTGTCGCATTAGTATACATTTATAACTAATGTAAGTACAAGTATACGAAAACAAGGGTTAAGTAAAACAGTGCATAAACGTTTTATCCCACTTGTTTGGCTTCATCACCTCATTGCTCGGCTATATACTTACTTGATACTTGATGTTGTTTAGAGGATAATTCCTCAGAGTCGTAGTGTTCTACCGCTGCAGCCGGTCCTAGCGTCCCTAAACTGTAGGTTCACTTGGTCCAGTAAGGAGTTTGTGGGTGCTCTACATAGCGAAGTGTAACCCGGCACTGGTGGTTCGTCAGGGACTGTCCACAGGTATTCGTCCAGTTGGAATTTTAACTTCTCTACGGAGCAACCGGTGATGTCTCGGATGTTTCTTGGGAGGCTGTTGAAGGCTCTTGGGCCACTGTAGGGTGGGCTGGCTGATAGAAGAGTCTTTATTTTTGCCGGGGCTTGAGTTGGTGGGGCTTTCCTGTAGCATTTCCGACCTGCCCTCTCATTTATGTAAGCTTCCACTTTGTTGATGTTGGAGGGTTGGGTACTTTTTCTTCTAGGATCTTCCAGATGTATAGGGTGGAATATCTCTCTCTGCGTCGTTGCTGGGAATACAGTCCTAGTCTTTTTAGTCGTTCCCAGTAGGAGAGTTCTTTCATCCCTCTTATTTGCCTTGTGAATGACCGTTGTACCGACTCAAGGGCCTGGATATCCATAGCCTTGTGGGGAGACCATAGTTGACTGCAGTAGTCCAGGATGGGCTGGACTAGTGCTTTCCATAGAGTCATCATACACTCTTTTTCCCGGGGGTAGAAAGTTCTAAGTATCCACCCTGCAATCCTTCTAGCTTTTTTGATGGTCTCTTCGATGTGGCGTTGGAAGGTGCCATCAGCATTTAGGTGAATGCCCAGACATTTTACATGTGGGCTAGTGGTTATCACCTGTTTCTCACTTGACTGGAGGGAGGTGTTGTTTAGGATCTCTTGGTATTTACCACTCCTGAGAAGTTGGAATTTTCACCATTGAATTGTTGTTCGTTTTGGCCCATTCATAGATTTTGTCGAGATCTTCTTGAAGAAGGCTGATGTCTTCTCTGGCTCCAATGCTTTTACATATGTTTGTGTCATCAGCAAAAGAAGCCGTTGTTGAGTGGGTCATTTCTTTGTCTATGTCCCCTATCATGATGAGGAAGAGTAGAGGTCCTAGTACAGACCCTTGGGGGACATTTATGATCACATTAAATTTCTAAGCACGTTTCCTGAATCTGCACACTTTTCTGACTATGACGGTATAGGATACGTCCCAGTGTGAAAATATCGATTGTCAAAATAGTCGTTTGATCTTTGTTTTGTCGACATCTCAGCCGCCGCGTCGCCTTCTCATGGAGCAAGCGACGGTCGAACGTTTTCTGCAGGGATACAGCAAGAGAAAAGTGACCGCTTGCAAGCGAAATTTCTCTTGCTCCCCCGCAGAAAATGCCTTTAAGTGTCATGCTTTGCAAACATGCTTGGACCTGGAACATATATATATGAAATTGGCTAATTTATTTAGGAGAAATATAATTGCTAAATTGAAAATACAATGAAATAATCACAATAATCACATTTTAATCATTGATTATTATGAAGAAAAATATGATTATGATTTGATTATGATTAAAGCTGCAGCTTCATATTTGATTATGATTATACCTGTTGCTTAACTTTTGATTATGATTATGTAATCACAGCCTTTGATTATGATTTTTTGATTAATAATCATAAGCATGCCCATGCCTGGTATATATGCAGGACTTTTCACTTGAATCACTCCCAAATACTGATCAGTGAGTAGCTGCTAACAATGCATCTACAGCTTATTCTATCACACTAAGCTATCATTGTTGTACATCAGTGTGCTGGACATGCACTCTATTTCATCTGTATGTAGGTATATTCTTCTACTTTGTAGTTTCATTAAATCAGTGTACGTATTCTAAAAAAATTCATGGTTTTGTCTGTCCATCTTTCGCAATGTGTCTGTCCTTTGCATTTAGATTTCCCATCATCCCACCACTCAAGCAAAACATTCATTTAATATTTCATCTCCATACCTTTCTCCAGGCCAGTAAATGCTGTCCCTTCCCACAACTAATCCTTCATTACAATAAGTACAGTCTTGTGTGCATCCTTTGAGCCACTCCTCACACCTAGGAATAAACCTTTCATGCAGGGTTTTTTTTTCTCAAAATACTTCAATGGCTTCAGATGAACAACGTAATGTATATGTGGTATTGTTTATTATAAAAACATCTATTTGGTGAATGTGTGAAGATTTATAATTAACCCCTTGAGACCCAGAACGTAATTTCCATTGTAATTTGGCTGCCATTAGACAATTTTTAGTGAATATAAGCAATATTTTTATAGATATGACCCGTTAAGTTCCTTGTCGACTAATTAATTTGGTATATTCAGTTATTTTCCGTAATTTTATGGCTAACACCATACATTTTTTTATAACAAAGGAAAGATCTGGGCGTGAAGGGGTTAATTGGTATTATGCCCACAGGTTTGTAAGTATGCCTGTGTCCCTGATGAGTTACTGACGATCAAGGACAAGCTACTGGAGTGGTGTGAGGAGGAGGTGCATCTGATCCTCACCACAGGGGGCACAGGACTAGGCCCGCGAGATGTAACCCCAGAAGCTGTTAAGAAAGTAAGAGTAACTGTTGTCGAGGGTCATAGACATAGGGTCATATAATTATTGAGGTCATCTGATTAATTTATACGCCATAATATTTTCTTTTCTCATGATTGTATATTTTATAGGTTGTAATTGAGTTTTTTTTCATGACTGTTTACGAGTGCCTCCATCTGCTGTTTCTTTCATAATACAGTAAAACCTCTCATATTCGGACTAATTGGGCCAAGGAGTGGTCGAATAATGTCAAAGTCCGAATAATGAGGGTCCGAATACGAGAGGTTTGACTGTATATTCTTTGCTCTTGAATGTATAGGTTGTAATTGGTTGAGGTTTCTTTCATGGCTTTGTTTACGAGTGCCTTTGGGTGCAGGTGATAGAGAGGGAGACGCCGGGGCTGACTGCGTGCATGCTGACCGAGTCCCTGAAGGTCACGGCGCTGGCCATGCTGTCGCGGCCGGTGTGTGGCGTGCGGGGCCGGACCCTCATAGCCACTCTCCCGGGCAGCAGGAAGGGCTCAGAGGAATGTCTTAGGTAAAGGGAATTATATTGTGTAACTTTCTATCATTGTGTTGCATGATGCTTTTTTCCACGTCCTTCATACTTAAACCCACGCCCAGATCTTTCCTTTGCCATATAAAATTATCTGTTGTTAGCCATAAAATCATGCAAAGTAACTTAATATACCAAATTAGCTAGTGGACAAGGATACTAAACAGGTCATATCTATTAAATATTGCTTATAAATCATTAAAATTGTCAAATGATGGCCAAATTACAATGGAAATTACGTTCTGGGCCTCGAGGGGTTAATGTCGTCTGGAACATCTGTCTTAGGTTTGTACATTAGTCTTGCAATTTTAAATATTTGGTGATGACTACAAACTTAAGGAGAAGGTATGTATGCATCATTATTACAAATTATATAATCCCATTTCTTCAACGGATGCTAATACAGGGAGGTCCCGTTATACGAGCATTCGGTATACGAGAATCCGATGATACGAGATGTGTAAATTAGGGTCTATTTTCAATATACGAGATCAAAAATCCAATGATGCGACATTCAAACTGGGGTGAGTAAAATTATCAAGTTCAAAATGCGCGCCCTACCACTCCCGGGCTGGACAAAGGAGGATTTGGTTGAACCCAGTGAGGTCACCCCTAGCAAGCCATGACTTGAAGGGTAATTAAGCATATGGCATGGCCTGACATTTAGGGGTAATTAGCAGGTGTGCGGCCCCAATCTTGGGACCACAGCCAGGTTACCCCTAGCAAGGCGTGACCTGAAGGGTAATTAAGCATATGGTGCGGCCTGACCTTTAGGGGTAATTATCAGGTGTGCGGCCCCAACCTTGGGACCGCTACACTACCTTCTCTTGTATCACGCGGCGTCCCCTACATTACAACGTCTTTTTTGCTTGTTATGCATGTTTTATGTTTAATTTATGTGCAGTTATGTTTTTTTGTGTGCTATTTTCTCTTTCAGAATGCTTTTTCTACAGAATAGGTAGTACAGTGTGGGTAATATAGACGCTGTGTGTTTGTTGTGTTTGCTATAGTTTATTTTAGCTTGAAAAACATGTCTTATTTAAAAAAAAAAAAATTGATGGGGTCCTGGAACCAAACCTATATTTTACCATTAGTTATGTGTTTCATTATACGAGATTTCGCTTTACGAGTATGCCAGGTGGAACCTAACTGCTCGTATCTTCGGGACCTCCCTGTATTTTTTTTTTTTTTTTTCATATTTCGAATGGAAATACAGGAAAGACGTAGAGCTGGAGTGATCTGTCAATTTACCCATTGAATTTAAGAGCAATTTGTGCAACACAAAACATTTCTGCATTTAATGAATTAATTTTTTTCCTTTTTTCCATACCTCTGAATTCGAGGTATCACTGTTAGCAGTTCACCTCACTTCTCGCCAGGTGGCCATAGTGTTGTCTCAAAAATATGTGGACAACTTTAAATCTCTCACTACAAGAACATTTTTCTCTATACATTTAACCAGTGCATTTTTCTCTTTCTTTTTATGTATGTTGGGTAATATATATATATAATCTTTTAATTAAATGATCAGCCGTACAATATCTACCCGCAGGACGCTGCTCGTTACCATGACAACCACACCACATGTTTTCCTCTTAAAATTAGGTTGCCAAGTTGTGTCATTATTGTCGACATACACACACACACACACACACTCTCTCTCTCTCTCTCTCTCTCTCTCTCTCTCTCTCTCTCTCTCTCTCTCTCTCTCTCTCTCTCTCTCTCTCTCTCTCTCTCTCTCTCTCTCTCTCTCTCTCTCTCTCTCTCTCTCTCTCTCTCTCTCTCTCTCTCTCTCTCTCTCTCTCTCTCTCTCTCTCTCTCTCTCTCTCTCTCTCTCTCTGATAGCTATTAACTGGTACTGTTCAGGAGACTTAAAATCTGAAATGAAATGAAATGATAATTAAACTTAAAATATTTAATATGGTACTGAGAGAGAGAGAGAGAGAGAGATTATTAATATGTGAAAGGTAAGAAGGAAGGAAGGGAGGAGAGAAGGAGGGAGGAAGGAAGGGAAGGAGGGGGAGTTGGAGGTAACACGGCTCTCCTCCTCCTCCTCTTCCTCCTCCTCCTCCTACATACAATTTTTTGTAATATAATAAATACTACTACAGGGAGGTCCCGAAGATACGAGCAGTTAGGTTCCACCTGGCATACTCGTAAAGCGAAATCTCGTATAACGAAACACATAACTAATGATAAAATATAGGTTTGGTTCCAGGACCCCATCAATTATATATAAAAAAAACATGTTTTTCAAGCTAAAATAAACTATAGCAAACACAATAAACACACAGCGTCTATATTACCCACACTGTACTACCTATTCTGTAGAAAAAGCATTCTGAAAGAGAAAATAGCACACAAAAAAACATAACTGCACATAAATTAAACATAAAACATGCATAACAAGCAAAAAAGACGTTGAAATGTAGGGGACGCCGCGTGATACAAGAGAAGGTAGTGTAGCGGTCCCAAGGTTGGGGCCGCACACCTGATAATTACCCCTAAAGGTCAGGCCGCGCCATATGCTTAATTACCCTTCAGGTCACGTTTTGCTAGGGGTGACCTGACTGCAGTCCCAAGGTTGGGGCCGCACACCTGCTAATTACCCCTAAATGTCAGGCCGTGCCGTATGCTTAATTACCCTTCAGGTCACGACTTGCTAGGGGTGACCTCACTGGGGTCAACCAAATCCCCCTTTGTCCAGCCAGGGAGTGGTAGGGCGGGCATTTTGAACTTGATAATTTTACTCACCCCAGTTTGAATGTCGTATCATTGGATTTTCGATCTCGTATATTGAAAATAGACCCTAACTTACACATCTCGTATCATAGGATTCTCGTATACCGAATGCTCGTATAACGGGACCTCCCTGTATTACTACCATCATTGGAGAGAGAGAGAGAGAGTTGGTCCAGTTAACACAAACACAAATCATCGTACTTCTAATGTTTACGGCCAGCCGGCCCAGCCGTGACATGCGGACTCTCGTGCGCCTGGCAGCGGGAAAGGCTGCGGCTTCTGATTGCCACTGAAGCCGCAGCCTTTATAATGTATGCCATTATTTCAATAGTTCCAGACAATGACATGTGTTTTCCTTTCAGGAGTTGGCTCAATATAGTCCCTAGTTACATCTCATTGGCATGTCTGTAAGAACTGACTGTTGTAACATTGTAACAGGCCTCACTATTGCTATTTGTTAAATGGCCTTATAATTTTTTTAGTTTTCACACAATGATGAAATTCGTTTATTAATATTAGAGTATGCATATTATGATATACATTGGATACTAAAAACTTCATTGAAGTACAGCATCAGCTGGTAAACAAAACAATAAAAATGCCTAACTGATTACTTTAAAGAACCTTGTCCTCATTTCTGAGAGACGACACTATGGCCACCTGGCGAGAAGTGAGATGAACTGCTAACAGTGATACCTCAAATTTTTGTAAACCAATGTTGCGTCAAGGGAGGAATGGGAAAGAACGTTATGGGAAGGATGAAGACACCTGAGGCCGTCACCCAGAGACTGGATACAGTGTGTGGTCCCCTCCCCAGGCAACAACTCTGAGGCTACTTGAAATTTCATAGTTTTTTATCATAATTTTGAGTGAAGAGAGTGCATGTGGTATTGTGTAGTATTATAGAAAGAGGTGTTGGTTTTAGAGGACAGCCTGCAGCTGCTGTAATGTAACTAAGACACTAAGCCTGACTAAGGGATGTGGTCAGAGAGGACACAGGGAGTGTCAAAGACAAGTTTGCCCCCCCCCCCCCTCGTAGGTACTGTACTTCCCTCGTAGCATTTCACCATGGTGGCTGGTGTCTGGCTGCCTACTCCTCCCCAATCTTTTTCGTCTATGAGATTATTTTAGACGCAAGAGACCACGGCCCTGGCAGAGTGGCGACGGGTTGATCCATGACCACAATGCTCTTACCCTTGCATCGCATCTCATCCAAAATGTTCTAGTAAAACACACCTTTACACAAGTACAGCAGTCCCCCTACTCCCCAGACATGTCTCCTTTTTCAAAGGGGACCAGTTTCTGAACTAAATAGGTACAATTTTTTATTTTTTTCCCCCTAACCTAAGGTCAGATAGTTTTTGATCACCACGTATTATATGTTTTTTTTTTACTCAACCCTTGTAGCTTTGACCGGGAATTCCCTAACTCTGTATTACCCTTAAGAAAGTTAACTAGACCAGCAATGTGTTCACCAAGCACAGTGTTTTTAGGAATCTAGCCCCCGCAGTCAAGGGGGTCATCACTGTATTCATCAACTATGATGATTAACAATTTCTAACCTTCAACAGATTTATTTCTCCCGGCATTCCCCACGCCGTGAGTCTGATCATGGAGTGGAAGGAGGAGGTGGAGGCCACACACACTGTGCTTCAGTCTGAAGGTGTGAAGAGTGGCAGCACCGAAGGCCACCACCACCACCACCTGCAGCACTGCGGTCACCACCACCACCATCACCACCATCACCAGCACCACCGCCAAGAAAGTGATGAGTCAAAGGCAGATGTATCACACGTCTCCCGTCGTCCCAGGAAGTCTCCTTACCCAATGATTCCAGTTTCTGAAGCTGTAGAGACTGTGCTGTCACAGGCAGAACTGTGTATGAAGGAGTACATTGCCACCAAGAATGCCCTGGGACTGGTTCTGGCCGAGGACATCCACGCCAAGGATCCACTGCCCCCATTTCCTGCCTCAATAAAAGACGGCTATGCTGTCTTGGCCTCAGATGGAGCTGGGACACGAGTGGTCAAGGGAGATTCCACTGCAGGAAGTAGCCCAGGGGTGACCACGGTGACCAGTGGTGTGTGTGTACGTGTGAACACCGGCGCCCCCGTCCCCCCAGGAGCGGATGCAGTGGTGCAGGTAAGGTGGTCTTCTCTGAGGAGCATGTTTCTCTTATTCTTATCCTTGGCATGGGCAGTCAGTAGTGATTTTGAACCTCATGAGTCAGCTTATATGACATTTATCAGGGTATAAGACACATCTCTCTTTTCAAGACCATCTTAAAGTAATCATCCAGACCATTTCATCATTCCTGATTTGATGTAGTTAGAGTATAGCCATTATCGAGTGTATCAACAATATGTTGTCACTTTTTGCATCCAGTCAGCCGTTTTTTAATAATCCGCAATCAAAATCTGTAAATTCCCCGAGCTTCGAAAACGCTGCTGGCAACTGGCAGACGATGCGCCATGGCTCGGTGACATCACTGTAGGTGGTCTCCTCTTCCCGCGCTAATCCAGAAGCACGAAAACAGAAGAGATAAATATAGTACTTGAAGAATTTTGGGTGTTTTTGATAAAAAAAAAAATTGTGATATGGTATACACATGCATCCTTGATGGGTGCAGCAAGAAAGCTGTGCCTTTCCAGAGAAGTTTGCACACGTATCAGACCAATAGGCGAGAAAGGTATAAAAAAAAATTGTTGCTTCGGACGGAGGTTGGTGCGTTGGGGTGAAGGTAGGGAAACGGGGCTGGGTGTTGGTGGTGGGGGAAGTGGGTGGATGTTGGTGGAGGGGGAAGTGGGTGGATGTTGGTGGAGGGGGAAGTGGGTGGGTGTTGGTGGTGGAGAAGGGGGTGGGGGAAGGGAGTTAATGGTTGGGGATGGGTGCTGGTGGTTGGGGAAGGGGGTGGGGGAAGGGGATGGGAGTTAGTGGTGGGTGGATGTTGGTGGTGGGTGTTGGTGGTTGGGGAAGGGGGTGGGTGTTGGTGGTTGGGGAAGGGGTTGGTGGTTGGGGAAGGGGTGGATGTTGGTGGTTGGGGAAGGGGATGGGTGTTGGTGGTGGGGGAAGGGGATGGGTGTTGGTGGTGGGGGAAGTGGGTGGATGTTGGTGGTTGGGGTGGGTGTTGGTGGTTGGGGGAGGGGGTGGGTGTTGGTGGTTGGGGAAGGGGGTGGGTGTTGGTGGTTGGGGAAGGGGGTGGGTGTTGGTGGTTGGGGAAGGGGTTGGGTGTTGGTGGTTGGGGAAGGGGGTGGGTGTTGATGGTTGGGGAAGGGGGTGGGTGTTGGTGGTTGGGGAAGGGGATGAGTGTTGGAACTGGATATGTGGGTGGGAACGGGGGTGGGTGTTGGGGATGAAGTAGAGTGAATAATAGCAGATTCTTGAAGGACTCCAGCATCCCCCTCTCTCTCTCTCTCTCTCGGTGAACACCTTCTGTGACGTCATCAATAATATTCGTGGGCCTGTTGGAGGGATGAAACATTTTTCCCCGCACTTTTTACAAAAGTCGTGTTTTTACGGAAATAAGGCGTGGAAATGAATAATTTTTTGTGGATTAGGTGTTTTGAATGAACATTCAACATGTTTATGCAAAAAAAAAAATGGGTCTGGACGATTACTTTAAGGAGGGAGGGGGGGGGAAGTCTTGTTTTTATTTATTTATTTTTCAACATTAGCATAATCTTTTATTATTCTTTAGCACACTTCATAATTGATGTGATAACCCATAGAAAAATTCATGACGCCCATAACAAAATATGGTTGTTACATATTTATATCAAAACACTGGTTTCATTATAAAAACTTTCTAAATATCTTTTTGCATCACCGAATTCACTGAAAAAAGGCTCTGAAAGCTTTTCCTCACTTTAACCTTAAACAATATCATTTTTGGTGCCTTCAAGGCAATTACTTACATCCCATTTTTTTAATTTTTTGTTACAGTTGCCACACTTTTGGTGAGAAAGAAAATGTTTAGTACTTCAGGGGGGCAAAAGTTTTTGACTTTCGGTGTATAGGACGCAGGGTGGTTTTAAGACCAGTTTTCCCCCAAAAGTGCATCTTATGCACCAAAAAATATGGTACATTTATTCAATCATCATGATCAAAGATGAAATCACAGGAAAAATTCCAGATTTTCCATCCTACAAGATGCACCGACATATATGTATGACCCATGTGCAACTAGGCAAGGAATATTTAGGGAAAGATAGAAGTATTGCATTTCATCTGATTAAAGTTAGACTTATGGCTGCAATGCATTTATAGCTTCAAAACATTCCACCCTTGAGTGAAGAATTACAGTTACAGTGCTCCTGTTTTGGGCAACTATACTTTAAATGGGCAGCAAAAGTGTCGGTTTGTTGGGTTTCACTTTTTGTCCAGTTTAGTAAATGTAATACTTTATTGAATTATTTGAAAGTTACATAAGCGCAATGATAATCTAAAAATAAAGGAGCATGTATTGCCATATAGATACTGTACTCATATCATTGAACAAGCATTGCTCTCGCAGTGATGTGAGGATGCAAAGTATCATTGATCTCTTGTATAATGAATGCAAGCATAACTCAATCAGAATATGGTGAAAAGTGTAGCTAAAGAATGTCATGTTTTCAATAGATTTGTGAAACAGAACAATAAAAGTGCAAACATTCCTCAGGTTGAAGACACAGAACTAACAAAAGAATCAGATGACGGCTGCACGGAACTAGAGATTAAGATTGTGAAGACTCCTCATGCAGGACAAGACATCCGGCCTATAGGGTGTGACATGACAGCCGGGGAGAAGATACTGTCCCAAGGCACCCTCCTGGGACCCTCTGAGATGGGACTGCTGGCCACGGCTGGCGTCAGAAATGTTTTGATTGTCAGAAAACCCGTGGTGGCCGTCCTCTCAACGGGTAACCTTAATATTTCTTTTAGTTGCTTGGCAGGCATATACTTTGGTATCAGTCAGGGGTATCTTTCCTTCATTATCACCCCAAATACCATTGTGCAAGCAGCATACTAAATGATATAATTCATCTAGAATATTGAAATATTGATTCATATATTTAAATCGTACTTTGTTGTACATTCATACAGTTGTCTGAAACCAATATTCTGTGGTAAATTTTTCCCCTGTCTACCCACCATCACACATCCTTAGTTCCTTATGTAGAGTAGCCCCGTGACTTACGATCCTAGGGGTGGTTGTCGCATAAATGAGCAAAACAAGCTTCTCAAATCTTCAATGCTTTGTCAGGCACTCCTGAATTCTTGATAGGATCTAGGCAATTATGTTCCAAAAAGGAAACGCAGAGAAAAGGGGCGAGTTTAATAAATCTTGCATTATCCTTATCGTTTAACAATATTCTCAAACGTATACCCAATACCAAGCATAGAACAAACAAAATAGATTATATCGTAATCAAATTTTTTTTGGTGTTTGGAAGTAGTACTAGTGAAACTCCCTTTTCTGTTAAACACACTTTGACCAGTCCACCAATACTCCATCCACACATGCCAGTTAATAAGGGTATTATTTGATATCAGACTTTAATACATCGAGAGACTTGCTTTTTCCACTTTTTGTTTTGTTGTTACTATGAAACTATTTCCTTCCAAGTATGAAACTATTTCCTTCCAAGTATGAAACTATTTCCTTCCAAGTTCTATGGTAGACTGTATATGAATTATATATGTAAGTTTTGATGCTAGAATTTATAGATTGAGCTATGTTCTTTATGATATGAGATAATATGTTTGTATAATTTTGTCCATTGCTTTGACCTCTGCCTATCTGTGCCCAGGTAATGAGCTGCAGGAGCCCGGCGAGGCTCTTCAGAAAGGTCACATTAGAGACAGCAACAAGACCACCATCATGTCCCTGCTGCAGCAACACGGCTTCCCGGTGCTGGACGTCGGCATCGCCAGGGATGAGCCCGTGGCCCTCCTGAAGAGCCTCAGGAGTGCCTTGAGCCACGCTGACGTCCTAGTGACTTCAGGCGGAGTGTCCATGGGGGAGAGGGATATATTGAGGCCTGTGCTCCTCTCTGACTTTGATGCCACAATCCACTTTGCACAGGTAGCTGTCCACAGTTGTCTTCCTTATATTATGTTTTCTATTTCATTATGATTATCATCGATCTGTGGATACATGCACATTTTATGCATTATTACCTTTATGAAACTATTCCATTACAGTGGCAGTGTTGGAAGCTCACCAGCATTATCATGTACACCAAGGTCTCGCATTTGGTGTGTTTGGATTTTGTGAATTTGTATATGGCGACCCAAATTAATTGCTAATTTATTTTTCATTTGGCAACCATATTTCCTATTTTTGCAATCATTTCCCCCCAGGAAACATTGAATCGTATTTATAGACCACTTTCTTGCACAAGCTTTTTATTCTGTTCTTCATTTGTAAGCTTCTGGGTCCCATGGTGGCGGCCAGAAGTAGAGCTGTGGCGCTCCAAAAGCAGCCAAAATTACAGAAACAAGGGGGCAATCAAGCAGTCAATTGTTAGTTTGCTCAGATCGCCAGCTCTGAGCACTGGGGGGGGGTGTGCTTTCTCGCCATGTGTAGTGGTTGCCTCAAACTACATGTGTAGTATCTCGCCACGTGTTGCTATGTTGAAGTGAGCGGTAGAATGGGGCTTGAGTACCGTGGGGATATGACGAGAAGGTACAGGTTGTTACTTGTACATAGGATGGAGGTTTTAACAACTTGGTGAAAAGGATATTAAGTGTAAACATTGGGATGCAGAGTTGTCAGAAGTAGACTGAAAAAGACGTGAGATAAGGTTATATGGAATGATCTTTAAGATATAGGACAAAATGGAGAAACTTGTAAAGAATAAGCCACTTACATTGGAAAGCCACTACTATATAAATTGGTTGGAAAAAGACATTTGTGTGCAAGCATTTAACCCCTTGACGCCCAGATCTTTCCTTTGTTATAAAAAAATGTACATATGTTGTTAGCCATAAAATTACGAAAAGTAACTGAATATACCAAATTAGTTAGTGGACAAGGATACTAAACAGGTCATATCTATAAAATATTGCTTATATTCACTAAAAATCGTCTTAATGGTACCCAAATGACAATGAAAATTAGGTTCTGGGTCTCAAGGGGTTGACTTTCTTTATTTATAAATTTAGATCACCAAACAGAAACAGGCTTACATGACTTTCATTTCACAAAGGTCTCATGTCTGCAGGTGTTTATGAAGCCAGGCAAACCCACCACCTTTGCCACCTGCCACTACGGCCTCAACAAGAAGCTGATTCTTGGGCTTCCTGGCAACCCTGTCTCTGCCACTGTCACCTCTATCCTATACCTGCTGCCACTCTGCCGCAAGATGAGTGGCAGGGCGGCTTGTGAGAACATATGCATCAGAGCCAAGGTATGTATGCTCTTCCAAAGACTACTCTATACTGGACTTGTTACTCATTTTGGGCTATTTCCAGTGGAGGCCAGTTTTGCGATTCCTGCCATTTTCGAACATCACTCCCTTTTCCCTTCCTATGGTTTATCAGTATACACTACCCTCCCGAGTTTCACGCTATGCGAGTTTCGCGATCCTCGAGTTTCGCGCTGAGTCCTAAATTCTTATCATCCCGACTTTCGCGCATTATATCCCCGAGTTTCACTTTTTTTTGCCTACAGCGCCGTTAGGCAGTGACCTCCAGGAGTGGGATGGTAGGCCACCACATGTAGGCCACCACATGTGTGGGTGTTCTTAGGCCACTCAACAGTGCAGAGAAAGATTTTAAGTGGATTTTACAGCCCTCATCAAGGATCAAACTCGGATCACCGAGAACGCCACTCGGAGACTTCTTCTTCTTGTGACCTTTTCTGCTTAGTATCACTTTATAGGTCGTCTTTCAAGCTCGTGCTCGAGCTTGACATATATCTTGACGCTACCCACTCTGCTACCGCCTCCCATAAGAGACGTACGGGACACATCTTCCTTCCTTCCTGCTTAGTATAGTACACACAAACCTCGATTTCCCGGACTAATAGGGGGGAGCACTGGTCCGGGAACCGCAAAAGTCCGGGAATCGCAAGGGGAAAAAAAAAAAAAAAAAAAAAAAAAAAAAAAAAAGTCCGATGCCATTACCCACCCCCGGACGTTTATCCTACTCTAGTATTTACTGTCCGGCAACCGCCAATATCAACTACCCCGCCGCGGACTTTTAAGTCCGCTGAGCATGCAGCCACCTGGCGGGAGGCAGCAGAAAGTGTTCAATAGTCTCAAGAGACGTTCCTGCACCAGGGGCAGTGGGGGTCAGGGGACTGACGGAGGCAGTGCAGGTGAACCGTGAGTGGTGTGTGCCCAAATGTAAACAATACGACCGCTGAGCATGCTGCCACCTGGCGGGAGGCAGCAGAAAGTGTTCAATAGTCTCAAGAGATGCTCCTGCACCAGGGGCAGTGGGAGTCAGGGGACTGACGGAGGCAGTGCAGGTGAACCGTGCATGTTGTGTGCCCAAATGTAAACAATACGACCGCTGAGCATGCTGCCACCTGGCGGGAGGCGCGGACACTGACCAGGGGTGACAGGAGACACTCGGACCGCCGGACAACTTGGTCAATTTACGAACAGGACCAGGCATTTCAACGTAAAAAAAAAAAAAAAAAAAAAGTCCGAGACTGACATATCCCCGGACCTCGGATTTTGTCCGGCAAATCCGATATCCGGGAAATCGAGGTCCGGGAAATCGAGGTTTGTGTGTATAATAATAGGCTTAGTATAGCTGTATGTAGTTTTGCTTTGTTTTTTTCCATTTGTTTGTGTTTTTCTCTACAGGAACAGCCGGTGTCGCATAAGATAGGTAACACCTCGAAATAAGTAGCACCTTACCTTACTATTTACCACAAAATACTCCTTTATAAGTGATTAACCATGACGTGTGTGGTACTGTGGTTTCTGGAGGTACTGGAGGAGACAGGAGAGAAGAGAGGAAGGCATTGTGGCAGTGTTATTGTCGTATAACACTGTCACACAACCATCAGCTGACAAGATATGTGTCAGGCTCACTCACTCAGACCAAAACAGCATCCGCTGGGTGACTCCCAACTCAAGCTCAATCTCAAGCTCCTCACCTCCTTCCTCTTCTCTACGTAGTGTTGGCCGAAGCCACCACCCCGGGAGGCGGGTCACAAACCCTAGGCTAACACCCAGTACCCATTCACTGCTGGGTGGACAGGGGCTTGGGGCATTTTCAGGATATTTTTTGGGGAAAAAAGTGAGTCTTATAAGCTGTAAAATACGGTAGGTACACAGCCCTCAAGTTAACCTCCAGGGCCTACCATCCCACCCCTGGAGGTCACTGCCTAACGGCGCTGTAGGCACACACACCCCCCCCCAAAAAAAAAAAAAAACTAGACTAAATAAGCATTTCTACAGGGTTTATAATACCCGAGTTTCGCGATCTGCGAGTTTCGCGCTATGCCTCCGGAAGAAAGCAAGCGCGAAACTCGGGAGGGTAGTGTACACTACACTACTACCACTACACTACAAACTACCACTTCTTTAGGATGCCACTACCACTACATAAGCCTACACTACACTACTACCACTACACTACAAACTACCACTTCTTTAGGATGCCACTACCACTACCTAAGGCTACACTACACTACTACCACTACACTACAAACTACCACTTCTTTATGATGTCAGTACCACTACCTAAGGGTACACTGCACTACTACCACTACACTACAAACTACCACTTCTTTAGGATGCACATTATAAGTTGTCATTATCAGTCTAATTTATGGAAAAAACTGCCTTAGATCCCCGAAAAGTCATTATCGGTCTAATTTAAGGAAAAAACTGCCTTAGATGCCCAAAAATATCATCTTATATAATATACATACATATACACTGGTGTACGTGACTTAGGACCATAATCCGTTCTAAAATCGCCGTCAGAAGCTGAAAACAGTCGAATAGCAAGACTTTATCCTCGAAAAATCCAGAATAAATAAATAAATAAATTTTTTAATAAAGAATAATTTTTGTCACTTAAAAGTGCAGTAAAACGCGTAAAAACAATGCCTTTTACCCTACAATGCATAGCATAGTGATTACCATTAGCAAATGTATCAGTAAAGTCACAAAAAAAGGATACATTTTGTACTCACCCAAATGACGAGTTATAACTGGCTTGTAGAGTCGATGGTGGTTGAGTGGGTAATGAAGCACCACACTTAGTGCTGCTTCGAAGGAGAGGCTCCTTCCATTATGCCAGGGTCATTAGGGTCGCTGTCGCTGTCACTGACACCCACGAGTGCCTTGCGGGGAAGCTGCCGCGCACTGTCACTAACACTCTGGCCAGGCTCCTCACTGTCACTGTCACTTTCACTGCGGGGAGGCTGGCGCACACTGAAAATACCACTGGGGCTGCAGCTGACTGTCACTGTCAGGAAAACCACTGCGGGCACTTGGGTCAGTGGCAGAACTTGTGCCAGGCTGCGGCTCGCTCACACGTGCACGCTTAGCACTCGGGCCAAGCAGGAACTTGTCCATGGTTTGCTGCCTCACTCGCTTCTTCTTCGCTTCTTTACAGTGGCGGGAGAACAATCGGCTGGGCACTGGACGCGGTCACGCGTGTGGGTGGGTTGGCGGGAAAAGCTCGCTCCGTTGCCTGGCAACCGTGACGTGGTTGGATGCCAAGTTAGCCGTCGTAAGCAAAACAATTAAATAAATATTTTTTGGTTGGATAGCGCATTGGTCATAAGTCAAATACGTCTTATGCCGAGTACCCCACTGTACATATATATCAGCCCTGAGACACGGCATATAATTAGAATGTGTGTCTCCATATTTTCTACATGTCTTCGGAGGTGACTAAAGAGGCCGAGGTGGAGTGGGTTAGATGTGTATAGATGTGTAAGTGTTAGATGTGATCAGAGCTGGGCAGTATTTAAATACATTTGTATTTAAATACATTTGTGTATTTAGAAATGTATTTTTAAATACATTAGTTGTCATGTATTTAAATACAGTATTTAAATACATTTATGAGTATTTAAATACTTATAATATAAAAATGTAAATACTTTTTTATCAGTTAATTTGCCCATAAACCCGCCCGACTATCTGGTAACCCTGATGTTACAGTGAACCCGGGTTTCCACTTTCAAGGAAATTTTCTTAATTATAGTAAATTTAGGCCTGAGAAGGAAATATCTAAGGAAATGCAAAATCTACGGAAATCCTAAGGAAATCCATTTTTTTCGGACACGTTAAAATTTGTGTGTATATAAAATGTATTTACAAATGTATTTAAATACAATTGATGTATTTAGTATTTAAATACATTTGTAAAATGTATTTAGTATTTAGTATTTAAATACATTTCTCCCATGTATTTAGTATTTAGTATTTAAATACATTCAATGTATTTAGTGCCCAGCTCTGGATGTGATACTCCCATTGTACTACTAAATACAACGAAAATGCAAAGCAGAAGAGTAACTATGAAACTCCAAGGAAGAAAGATACTGACATTGTGGTGCCTGAATGGGTGTGTATGTAACCAGCATGAAAAGACTTGAGATATGTGACATTATGTAGGAAAGAAACATGGATGTGATAGCTCTCGGCGAAACCAGTCTAAAAGGAAGGGGTGAAGAAGGTATTCAGCAGTGGTGGGCGCGGTACCAAAATTTTGGGGGTGCGTTACGCGGTACTGCGGTACCTCAGCATGCCCAGTGCGTTACGTGGTACTGCGGTACTTTTTCAGGGGCCCCTGGTGCGTTCCGCGGTACTGCGGTACTGCGGTAGCGTTACCTGGTTTCTAAAGTGGTACTACGATACCAGAAAAAAATAGCTGTGCAATACCAAAAACACCTATATGTTAAAAAAAGACAGTTGAAACACCAAAAATCTCATTTCAATACAAAAACTGACAACTGACAAGTCACACTGTAAAAAAACAAGTCTTCTGTCTTCACTTCCTGCTCCTCCTCAGCCCCCTCCGACGGTTCTGTCGGTACCGCGGAAAGTACCGCGGGAAATTTGACTGCGGTACTTTCAGCGATCCTTTGCGGTACTGCATTATGCGGTACCGGTTTGGTAGTGCAGTAGTACCGCAAGTGCCCAGCTCGGGTATTCAGTACATTGAAAGGGGTATAAGCAGGAGTGTCTCGGAGGATGCGTGTGAGGGAGGTGGTAGATAGTATCCTGAAAGATTTATGAGACACTGTGAAAGAGGTAAAGGAGGTAAATGCAAGATTGATTTGGAACAGATAGAAATAGGTAAAGAGAGGTGGGTGATTGTCAGTGGATAGATACGTGAGAGGAGTCACATTATTACTATCGGCATCATCATTACGGCAGATATGAACAAACTTGCCCATAAATCTGCGTTTTGAATCCCGCAGTCTTTGCCAGGCCAGTAGGATACAGAGACACAGGATGTGAAAGTACAAAAACTGGCAAAAGCTAGAGCAAAGATCTTCCAGTGAATTACACACAACCCTCATTTTCCCGGACCTCCATTTCCCGGATATCGGATTTGCTGGACAAAATCCGAGGTCCGGGGATATGTCAAGAGTCCCAGACAAATGCCTGGTCCAGTCCGTAAGTAAGTCCGTGGTCCGAGCGTCTCCTGTCACCCCTGGTCAGTGTCTGCGCCTCCCGCCAGGTGGCAGCATGCTCAGCTGTCGTATTGTTTACATTTGGGCACACGACACTCACGGTTCACCTGCACCGCCTCCGTCAGTCCCCTGACCCCCACTGTCCCTGGTGCAGGAACTTCTCTGAGACTATTGAACACTTTCTGCTGCCTCCCGCCAGGTGGCAGCATGCTCAGCGGTCGTATTGTTTACATTTGGGCAAACGACACTCACGGTTCACCTGCACCGCCTCAGTCAGTCCCCTGACCCCCACTGCCCCTGGTGCAGGAACGTCTCTTGAGACTATTGAACACTTTCTGCTGCCTCCCGCCAGGTGGCAGCATGCTCAGCGGTCGTATTGTTTACATTTGGGCACACGACACTCACGGTTCACCAGCACCGCCTCCTTTAGTCCCCTGACCCCCACTGCCCCTGGTGCAGGAACGTCTGAGACTATTGAACACTTTTTACTGCAGTGTCCGCTCTTCCACTCCCACCGTGTAGTGCTACGCTATTAACTCCACACCCTGAACGTCACCACCTTTGACCTGCCCACCCTGCTGGCGGCGGCTGGCGTCCACTCCTCCCGTCAACACGCTGTCATCCGCCTCACCTGTGCCTTCCTGAGGAAGACAGGACAACTACAGAGCCTGTGATAGCATCATAGGACATCACCAGGGCTCATAGTGTTCCCCAAGGGATCCTCGCAGCCCTAAATACAACAACAAAGTGACGTAAAAGTCCGCGGTGGGGTAGTTGATATTGGCGGTTGTCGGACAGTAAATACTAGAGTAGGATAAACGTCCGGGGTGGGTAATTGCCTCGGACTGTTGCGATTCCCGGACTTTTGCGGTTCCCGGACCAGTGCTCCCCCCTATTAGTCCGGGAAAACGAGGGTTGTGTGTATTTTGATTTTCTAAAATTTTATAAATCTGTAACTATGAATAGTGTGTTCTTGTGTAATACAACCACTCCTCATCGTCAGCAGGTAAACAATGCTGTACATAATTGGGTATTTGTGGTGTCACAGTTTTCATAGTTTATTGTGGTTTACACAGATACGTCATCTCGACACGTCTCAAAAGGGTTAGAGTGAAGTCACTGGTTGTAGGGATAGGCAAATTACATATAGGTCTGTAACTACCAAGGCAGCGATTAGCCTAGCATCCACCATCACTCTTGCTAACTACTCACTCTACTCCACTGAATTTTAAGGTTCATACAAAGACTACTGTATACTGGACTTGTTACTGGCGCTCCGCGGGGTTGGCGCAGATCCCTATTTATAAAAAAAAAATAGGAATGAGAATGAGTAGAAAGTCTTGTGCAGCGAGGTTGCGGGAGTGGGGGAGGCATGCAGTTAGCAAGTTCAGAAGAGCAGTGAGCATGAAAATAACGGTAGAAGATGGCAAGAGAAGCAAACGAGTAAAATATAGTTTACATCTTTTTATTTAAATCTTTTACCATTTATATAACCATATATTTTTCCTAATTGCTAACATGTTCAAAATTACAGTTGGCAGAAACCCTACAACTGGACCCGCGGCCCGAGTATCACCGAGCCTTTCTGTCATGGCTCCCCGGTGCCGATGTCCCCCTGGCCTACTCCACAGGCAACCAGCTGTCCTCGCGCCTGCTCTCCATGGCTTCAGCCCAAGCCCTGCTCAAGCTGCCTCCTGCTACTCCAGAATGCAAAAGTTTGAGTGAGGGATCGACAGTGGACGCCATCCTTCTGGGAGTGTAGACCAGTGAGTGATTTTGGTTTGGTAATTACAGTTGACTGAGTATTAGATAAATGTTGAGTAAATCTTGACTTGACATTGTAGTTAGTATTGAAGCCTTGATTCGTATCATCAGCATTCATAAAATATAGGTTTATGCTTGTAGTTTTGAGGTTAATGAGCCACATAATTGTAGTGGAAGGCACAATTTCATGGTTCCATGGTTAAAGCCCTTCTCAAAGACCAAACATGATAACTTAAACCTTACATTTCGTGTGTGGACATTATTAATCAGATGATCACTCCGTAGTCTTTTTGCCACCCAATGGACTTCACTTACAGTTTAAGATACTGCTTGATATCCCTAGTCATTTCAATGCAAATGATGATGGTAAGCGGGTACAGGGAGGTCCCGTTATACGAGCATTCGGTATACGAGAATCCGATGATACGAGATGTGTAAATTAGGGTCTATTTTCAATATACGAGATAGAAAATCCAATGATACGACATTCAAACTGGGATGAGTAAAATTATCAAGTTCAAAATGCACTCCCTACCACTCCCGGGCTGGACAAAGGGGGATTTGGTTTACTCCAGTGAGGTCACCCCTAGCAAGCCGTGACCTGAAGGGTAATTAAGCGTATGGCGCGGCCTGACCTTTAGGGGTAATTAGCAGGTGTGCGGCCCCAACCTTGGGACGCAGTCAGGTCACCCCTAACAAGGCGTGACCTGAAGGGTAATTAAGCATATGGCGCGGCCTGACCTTTAGGGGTAATTAGCAGGTGTGCGGCCCCAACCTTGGGACCGCTACACTACCTTCTCTTGTATCACGTGGCGTCCCCTACATTACAACGTCTTTTTTGCTTGTTATGCATGTTTTATGTTTAATTAATGTGCAGTTATGTTATTTTGTGTGCTATTTTCTCTTTCAGAATGCTTTTTCTACAGAATAGGTAGAACAGTGTGGGTAATATAGACGCTGTGTGTTTGTTGTGTTTGCTATAGTTTATTTTAGCTTGAAAAACAGTCTTTTTTTTTTTTTTTTTTTTTTTTTTTTTAAATTGATGGGGTCCTGGAACCAAACCTATATTTTACCATTAGTTATGTGTTTCGTTATACGAGATTTCGCTTTACGAATATGCCAGGTGGAACCTAACTGCTCGTATCTTCGGGACCTCCCTGTATTGCCAGTCCGTAGTAATTGCATACATTATTGAAACGATACAGGATGATGATCGCATGGTACCGCCCATGCGATGGATGCCTTACAATAAACAAAAAAGTATTCAAACAATACTAAGTTTTTGTTCATATGCTATTTGATGTAAATCACCTTTAAAAATATTTATCAGACTTTAAATGAAGTTTTTGATGCGTTCGTTATGGAATGTTTACCATTGCATAGAAGAACTTGTGATACCGTGGGCGTGAAAATCTTAGCCAAGCTGGCGACTCCGCCTTGAAGTAGATTTGCATAAACACTGTACTCGGCTTATATCGTCCACATTACTGCTCACATATAAAATAGTGTGAATGATTAGATTATAACGTGATTTTTTGCATAGCAGGAAGTAGGTGAAGCTATCTTATTCAGAAATATAGCTCATGCATTCGAGAAATATAGTAGCCACCTTCCTGACGTTTCTTACCTGTATTAAATCGTGATTGATGATTATGTAGCTTGGTATTCAGGCTCATGTGCTTAGTTTATAATGATATGTAATTGCAAGTCACCGTGCATCCTATAGTCTATTCACTTAAGCTGGATTCCTGGGCTGGGAGTTGCTCGCTGCTTACCTGAGTTTGTAAGGATGTCGCTGATTGGCTGATAGACTCGGGCTGGGTGGTGATGGTGGTGGTACTTGCCTCGCCGCTCCTAAAACCCTTGCGTTGCCTCAGAAAAATATTCATATTTCTTTGCTTAACTCACCTCTTACACAAGATAGGCCTATTTTGTTTGTATCAGTGGATCAGGCAGTGATTGTTCAACAACAACACGCCATTCATAACTAAATAGGGTAAAAAATAAAGTCATGACTGAGTATCACAAGAGTAGGCGGAAATTTAGGTTTTCAGTGCATTGAAATGTTGTACTCTTACCCAATATTACCAAGCTACCAGATGATATTTATGAAATCTGAGCCTACCATCGTGTTCATAATACATTGCTGCATATCATGAGCATAAAAAAAATACAGTAAGACGACACTAATATTAAGATAATTGAAGGAAAGTAAAATAGTGTATAAACATTTTTTCTTACTTATTTTGCTTCAACTCGCTGTAACTCCATCAGTTTTGGTCGCATTCAATTTTCAAGCACTGTTTCAAAATTCTTATACTTTTCCGCTTCCTGTGGTATGGAGCACGTACCAATAAGGAAAAGAGTAGGTGGTCAAAAGGGCTAAGAAAGTTAAACTGTTTCAAACTGGTGCCGTGACGGGTGGAGCCTCTGATAGCCCTCCCGAGAACTCATCTCTCCTGTACATATAGGGAGCAATGCTCACCCGTCACTGTGCCAGTTTGCAGTAGTAGTTTAACTTTCTTAGCCATTTTGACCACCTACTCTTTTCCTTATTGGTACGTGCTACATACCACAGGAAGCGGAAAAGTAGTTTTAGTTAAAATATCCACAATTAGGAGTTTGGTTTATGTTTACCTTATTGGATTCTAAGAAACATTCTCTCTATGAGCTTCCGTCACAAATAATTACTTTTGGAGATATGACTTGTTCACGGAGGAGAGAGACAAGTGTTTACGTCTGCCTCACTCTTCTTCCTCTTGTGACCTGCATCGCCTCGATTCTTCCCTTGCCATGGACATTTTTTAATGATGATTTGGCTTTAGTTTGGAAGTTAAAACGTGGAGTTAGGTTAGGTTAGTGAGTCAAAAGGTGGGGTTAGGTTAGCGAGTTAAAAGGTGGGGTTAGGTTAGTTTAATTTTCATATCTCATATGTACATGCCTTCCTATTAAAAATATCTTATATAATATATATCTTATACAATTTTTCACATCGGCGGGACTTCTAATTTTTGGCGATAGTTCTAGTTCTTGATCTTGATATTATAGTACTCAGTATATACATTTAATAAGCTTTTACCTGTGTTTCTGCATTCATTGATTAAATACCAGCAATAACTTTATCGGTTAGGTTAGGTAACTAATGTCCATGTTAGGTTAATAAACTAGTGGGGCAGATTCAGTTAAGCTCAGATACGTAACGAATCTCAAAAACACAGTTCAGATTGTTCCAAAATACATCAAATCTACCATAAAAATATAGATTACGAATAAAACATAACTAAACCTAATCTAACATGGGAGGACATGACCCCAAAGGACCCCCTTTCCTTAAACTAACCTAACCAACCTTAAAATTCTCAGGCTTCCCAGTGATGTAACTTATTTTGACTATTACCATACCTTATTGTGATGACTCTTTCATCAAACTCTTCAAAGCAACAATTTCTTGTTTCTGTCAAGGGGGTAAAATAATAACTAGTGATTACCAAGAAAAACAAAGATCAGATTCTTTCAGAACACATCAAAATCTATCGGAAAAATATAGTTTTATTTGAAAAAGGAGAGGGTCACAAAAACGAATTTTTACCCCTTGGGCCAGTTTATGTTACTGTACTCTGGTCTACCGGATTTCTTGTTTCCATCGGCGAGAGTTCCAACTTTTCACGCCGTCGAGTATTACTTTTTTCTAGGGCTCAATATACATATTAGAATTATTCTAGTGTTTGCCCATATTCTCCCCTCTCCCGAAAACAAGCTTGGGGACGTGAGGGAATGCAGGATATTTGACCGGGGTACGAAATAGGCGTCGCAACCATAGTTTTTGAGTTAGGGTTGTAAATATTCCCTAAAACTAGGGTAAATAGTTTGGATTTCTTCTAAATCCAGAGACGTGTGAACCCTACGATCCTTACAAACATAATGATAATCCGAGTGTCAAGAACACCCACCCACCCTCGCTAGGAGGTAAGGTAAACTTTTTTCATGTTACCGAGGGGATGAGGGGGGAGAAGCCCCCCTCATCCCCGTGAAAGTTAGGTTGAATTTGATAAGGTTAGGAGGTTAGGTTAGATTACTGGGGGTTGAGGGAGCCGGAGCCCTCGCTAGGTTAGGTTGGGTTATATCCGCTAGGAGGTTGGGTTAAATTTGGTAAAAAAAAAAAAAAACTCCCTAGATCCAGGGGAAAAACCTAGATCTAAGGAAATTAACCCAGATCTAGGGATATTAACCTAGATCTAGGGAATTTTGACTCCTACACACCTCAAAAATACTTGTTTCCGACGTATTCTTTGTTCCCCACCCGAAAATGTAGCTATACATCTAATAAGCTTTTACCTGTGCTTCTGTATACATAACCTGATCGTAATCTAACCTAACCGTTACTGACAGAAATTACAACTTGGGGGGGCATGATGGGGCGCTCTAAGAAAATATATTGATTCCCGTTATAAACGAGCTGAATTAATTCAAAACACATCAAAACTAATAGAAAATAATAATGTCTTCGAAAAATGTGGTGGCCAATTATGAAAATCCTTTTATTCCTGCTTTTCAACAGTTACAAGTGGAACTGTTGGCGAAAACTTCCCCATCGGCGATACTCCCCTCTCTCCCCTCTCTCCCCCAAAACAAGCTTAATTGGGGACCTGGGGGAATGCGGGGTATTTGGCTGGAGAGATATAATGGACGAGAACTGCGCGGTCGCTATCGCCGTTATTATTTTCTGTATTTTTTTTTCTTCGGTATACTGTGCAGTATCAATCCTCTTCCGCGTAACCTTTAAACTTATATACACATTGAAGAAATGATATAGTTGTCTAATAGCGCATACAGACACTCCCTCCCCATCTGGAGTGCCCACCCCACCCTTTAGGAGGTTAGGTTAAGGTTCGGTTAGGTAAAAAAAACTAGTCCGTGTCTAAGAAGATGACCCCGTAGTCCTCGTCCATTTTTACTATCTGGGGTACAAAATATGCGTCGCAACCACATAGTTTTTTTTAGTTAGGGGTAGCGTAAAACTTCCCTAGATGTAGTGAAAATTGATTGGATTTCTTCTAAGTCCAGAGACGTGGGAACCTTACGCTCCTCACAAACAGAATGATGATCAGAGAGTGTGTCGAGAACCCCCCAACCCCTCCCACTAAGAGGTAAGGTAAACTTTTATTAGGTTACCAGAGGGTCGAGGTTGGGCGGAGTCCCCCCCTCGTTAGAAGGTTAGGTTAGATTATTGGGTGATTATCGCTAGGAGGTTAGGTTAGATTATCGGGGGGTCTAAGGGGGCAGAGCCCCACGCTAGGAAGTTAGGTTTAATTTGCTTTGGTTAGGTAGATTACCGGGGGTAGAGGGGGGCAGAGCCCCCCGCTTGGAAGTTAGGCTAAATCTGGTTGGGTAAATTTCCCTAGCATTAGGGATTTCTGGCTCTCCTACATAACTCCTAAATCTTAAATTTGTAAATTTTCCGCAAGTGTCCGACGCATCATTTGCTCCCCACCCGAAAACCCCGCATTCCCACAGGTTCCCAAGCTTGCTTGGGGAAAGGGGGAGAGTATGAGCAAACGCTAGAAATTTAACTACGTACGCTGATTCATAAAAGCCGTACGCTGGGACCCCTGATATGTATTTAACAAAAAACTGCTGGTCGCATTGTTTACATATCGAGCAGTGTTACAAGCAAGCGGTTGGTACAGCAACATACCAAATACATGTATATGTAAGGGGTAGGCGATATGTATATGATTTATAAATACATATAATAATGCAAATCAAAGGTATATAAGCTTTTTGGTGATAGAAAAAAGTATCATCCTCATAAAATCCATGTATATGTATACAGTCAAACCTCAATATAACGGACCTCGATGTAACGGACTTCGGATGTAACGGACTCCATTTGCGTGACTTTTTGTTTTTCTTTTGTTTTGTTTTGCATATTAGACCGCTTATCGCCGCTTTAATTGTCAACTCAACATAATTATATTATTTTCTCATTTTACTTTGGAATGCTTGGGTTTTAAGGAGTTTTGATGTATCACATATTAAGATATAATATTATAAGGAAGGAGCCTGTGTTGCTAGTGATTTAGTGGTAGAAGGTGTGTATTGTTTAAAATAGTGACTATTAGTGTTATGGCGTGGCCGCTGCTACGTCTCCCTGTCACCTCAACACCCTAAATCACCCTTATCTAAGGTGACACGCAGTGCTACACTGACCTAAATACAGGAGAACCTCGTTTAACCGGCATTCAAAACAACGGCAGCCTCAAAACAACGGCACTAATCGACCCAGGCTCTTTTTTTTTTTTTTTTTTTTTTTTTTTTTTTTTTTTTCCCCGTTTTTTTTTTTTTTTTTCCTTTTTTTCTACTGATAAACTCTGGAACTCTCTTCCTGTTTCTATTTGTCCACTTTCCTATGACTTACATCTTTTCAAAATAAGAGTAACAAGACACCTCCCCAACTAAATTGGCTCACCCCACTTTTTTATTTTATTCTCTTACTGTCTTCTTTATAGGGACTGGCAACTAAGCGGGCTTTGTGTTACCCATTTTTGTTGTGCCCTTGGCCGGTTCCTTGTGATTTTGGGCGATTCCATAAGAGTAACTCTCAAAACAACGGCAAAATGAGTTATCCGGTATGCGCTCCCCCCCGTGGGTGCCGGATAAACGAGGTTCTCCTGTAGTGACACGTGTATAGAACTGCACTTCACAACCATATAATATATATAATAATGAGCATTAGTCATGATAATAAGCAATACCTTTGGAAGCCACGGCTGAATCAGTTTCGTAGTAATTTGTTTAACTTTCACTAGAGCTTGAACTTGACTAGCTACAGTCTGGTTGTGCTTGTGATTATTTCTCATTTATTTCACGTGTAGGAGCGGAATTCAGCATGTAGTGCCAGTCATTGTTTACCTCCCAACATAGCTACACAGTCTGGTTGTGTTTGTGATTATTTCTCATTTATTTCACAAATTTTCCGTTTTTTTCATATATTTTTCCACCCTTGGGAAAATACCCTCGCTATAACGGACAATCGGCTTAAACTCCTCCCCCCCTTTAGTCCGTTATATCGAGGTTTGACTATTATCATTTGTACCGCTGCTGTAAGCAGAGCGTATAATTTCAGGCCTGCCACCCACGGTTGATACATTATGATTTAAAATATATCCATACAAAACAGTGAGA
Organism: Chionoecetes opilio; assembly: GCA_016584305.1. Lineage (NCBI taxonomy): Eukaryota > Metazoa > Arthropoda > Malacostraca > Decapoda > Majidae > Chionoecetes > Chionoecetes opilio. Next base: position 87,968 of record JACEEZ010008480.1, on the reverse strand, counting down.
CCCCCAAAAACTACATATTATAATCGTATGTATGTAATTTAGCATGATTGTATAGTAATAGCTGCGGTAAAGAGACTATTTATGTAATATTTTCCTCTGCCATGTGCATGTTCTGCATCGGTTTGTAATCTTGCCTCAGGCCTGCCCACTACATTTAAGCTCCGCCCCTTCTCGATGACTAGAGATACCATCGTGGTATTTGATGATCGCAATAGCGACGGTAGTATTTACATCATGGTAATCGCAATTGCGATAGACTAGGAATATGAGCCACTATCCTACATAGATTTTTCAATGACTTACCCTGATTTATAACTTTTGTCATGCATTCAGTATCATTTGATTTTAAAGGTCCTGCCATGTTACTCTTAAAATTATGAGGTTTATCATAGAACAGAACTGTGACCAATAAAGTAAATTAAACAGTAAATTATTTGGTGCCACATGTCTGCTGATTTTATGACATCATGATGAAGACAGTTAATATATATTTAATGAGAAATTAGTGGTAGGCGGTGCAGTTGACCAGCCAAGAATGATTGAGGCACACCTTGCTTAACAACAGTGTGTTGAGGTACACAGCAATATGTGGTGGTGAGTCTATGCCTCTATTAAGTGTCAGTCAAAACTATTTAATTGTTTTACTGTATTCTTTTGGGAAAGTTAGTCCTGCACACACACACACACATATTATAATGGAATATAGGATTTTGGAGGAATGAAAGAAACAATTAAGAAATGGAGAGAAGACTACCTGATACAAAGATAAATGAGAACGGTGGTTAACAGCATCCCTCGGCCCAGTTACTGAGAGCCAATCACAGGTGCAGACTTAGTGTAGGCCTAGGGTTGGGCCTTGGCCTTTGCCAGGCCAGTAGGATACAGAGACACAGGATGTGAAGGCAGTTACAGTACTCTAGGAACCGTTGGGAACAGCTTCCAGGGCAAAAGCTAGAGCAAAGATCTTCCGGTGCATTATTATGATTTTCTAAAATTTTATAAATCTGTAAATGTGCAAATCCGGTAATTTCGAAGCTGAAGAATTTTGAGCATTAATGCAGTCAGTGTCCCCGGCATCCTGATGCGGCTAATGACGCATAAAACTAGCAACTCGTCTCATCAGGACAGCTCTTGCATCTTAGGAGGGATAGAGGAGAGGAAGCAGAAGGGGAGGTACAGAGATCAGAAAAAGAAGAGAAAGGCCAGGCATAACTAGTCAGACCAAGAGCAGAGGCCCTAGGGTGAGGGGACGACTGGGAGGTCCTCCCCTGGGCTTCGTCGGGCTACAGTCCCCTGACCCGAAGCTACCCCCTCCTCCCCAGTAACAGTGGGCCTGGAAATGGGGGAAAAGGACAAGTTATAGGTTCAAAAGAAAACATTTACCACAATGATATGCTTGTATATACAATTTTTAATTGTCCACCCTGCCATAAAGTACAAGAGACCCTGCTATGATACAATGCAGGAACACTCGTCACACTGACTTTGAAGCAATTTCCAGTTGAAACTTGAAGCACTTCAAGGCTTCTCCTTTACACCCATAATAAGCCAAAATAATATACAATATTTCACTACATAAAACATTTAAGTTAAGAGTCTCAACACAAGACAACTTTTTGCCATTGATTTTAGGATGTACAGTAGAAGCTCAATTTAACAGAAAGCTCGATCTAATGGAATGAAGAATTCCAATACTGTAATTCTCGATTCATCAGAATTTTTTCAGTACATTTACGGATTTCCGGTATTCCCCCGCCACCTGCACGATTTATCGAAAGTTTTCCGGTATATTTACTGATTTCCGGTATTCCCCCGTCACCCAAGCCCATGAGGCATTGTGTTGGTTCGTCACCCTGCCAGTCTGCCCGCGCCACTCATCCAAACAACAATAGCTCCGTGCGGGTCTAACTTTGTTTCCTCCTACAGCCTAATACCATATTATTTCTGCAACCATTCCTAAAGTGGAAGAAAAGAAGGAAAGCTTAAGGCTTTCTCTTGCTACCAAGCTTGAAATTATTGAAAAACTTGAGCTTGGAATGCCTTGTGCTACGATAGTAGAGGACTATGGGCTAAAAAGAAAAAGAAAAAAAAAGCATAGATGTGGAGGAACATACCATACGGAACAGTGTATGGTTACCTGTGTCAGGCATCCATCTGCAATAACTGCAGAACCCCTCATTTTGGAGGTAAGCCTATGCTGTTCTTATTACATGTTAAAAGTCTAATATAATTCTGTACATTACTTTATAGTCTTCTAAAAGAGTTGCAAAAAGTCATGCGTGCATAATGTTATCACGAAGGATTTTCCGGAAACATCATTTTTTCCCTTAATTTAATAGAAAATCTGCTATATCGAGCTATAATAGGAGCCGATAACGGAAATTCAATTTAGTGGAAATTTTGATTTACTAGAATTGGCCTTGGCTGAAATATTCCGTTGTATCGAGCTTGTACTGTACTTACATAGATAAGTAGAGTGGGTGTACAAACTTAAAAATCAAGAATGATCTTTTGAGTATATTAAGTGACTATTAAATACATATTTCAATTATCCAAATTCAAATTTCAAATGTTAAATTCATAATAAATAACATTCTGATGGATAAATAAATACATAAATAGATACTGAAAATGAAAAGGCTGAAATATCTTCCTACATTATTATTACATTGTTGTTTGGGTAGTAGGTACTACAGTACCATTTAAGAAATAAAATCAAGGGATGCAATGAGTGGAGACAAAACTGGCTATTTTCCCACCGTAAGCAAATAAAAATGGAACACTTACTAATATATATCCACATCATGATTTTCAAAGGTAGGCACTTCCGTTTCCTACAGGCTTCACAACCTAAGGTCCCTCACTTTGACCTCAACAGCCCTCCAGGTTAGTCTAAACACATCACAGTCAGTGGCCGCCTGTATAAGAAGCAGGATACACTACAGCAACATTAGCATCCATTATTAGGTATTCACGAGGTGCCTTATAAAGGGAAAAAAGTATCTTGAGAAAAGTATAAAAAGTAACAAAATGAACCACTTTATACGAGTGATAGACAATAATCAATATCTTCATGTGACCTTAATACTGTCATGTATATTAGTCACCTATCCATGCATATCACAATATCAATTGAACCGTGTAGCAATTTCAATTATCGGTGTCAACAAAAACAATCCACTTCAGAAGGGTTGACCTGCCTGAACCCTACCCATCACTGTCCATTCAGTTACTTTTGGGTGATTTGCTCAACAAGCAAATTAAAGAGTTGAATAATGGAATAAATAGCCAGTCATACATTAATTAATTCCTAAAGTTACAAAATTGCTCGAGTTGCTCAAGAATTGCTCTGTCACTTCAATCCGAGTTGGAGTCATTATGAGTGGTTGAATTACCATTTCAGTAGGTTGAGTGCAGTAAATGAAGACTTTTGATAGATTGGAGTTGAAGAATAAATTTGCACTAGAATAGCTTCATATCATCGTGATCTGCAGGTATTAATTACAGTAACATTACAGTTGCTCCCTGCATATGCTACACCCACAACCTTCATGGCGAGAGTATGCTTGGCACAGTGTCTAGTTTGGTAATGCTTGTGTACAATTTTTTAACACCTTGCCGGGTCATAGAAGTTGTAGCACGTCGTGTAAGGATGCGACTGTAGGGAGGATACAGACACTCAAGGGAGGGTAATAAATACCAGTTGTCGAATGGTGTGTAGTTTGCCATGATTTGTTTCTAATCAAGTAAACTTAAGGAGGAGCCCTAATCCTAACAGTGCCTTTCTAACATCATACATTTACTAGTTCACATATGAATTCTAATATTAATTGAAGGCTTGAAAAAAAAAATTTGATCATCATATCCCAAACTAGATTGTGGTACATTTGCATTGTCTACAAATATTGCAGCGGTGAAGTAGCAAAATGTACTTTTAAGTGTGAGCCAAAATATGTGTCATTCCTCAATACTATATATGCCTGATTTATATTCTTAATGTTTGCACCCTTGCAATATGCCACTACATTCTTATTGAATGATATACAGTAAACCTTCTCTAATTCAAACTAATTGTGGGGAGACCTGGGTCGAATTAGCCGAAAGTCTGAATTATCTGATGGTTACCTCTAGCCCCTCCACACAATAAGAACTCGCTCAAACATGCCAAAACAGCAGATTGTATTAGTAGAGCCCCGAATAGAAAGTTTCCCTTATAGAACGAACAACCTAAAATATTATTCCAAAATTTTTGTTAGGAACGAATGGGATTATAGAACTATTCCACCATCAAAGTAGGGCAAATCCGAGTTCTCATATAGAGCGCCGAAATATTGTACAGAACGTCAGGTGATATGACGTAGATGCGCATTGTGATGCCACTATCGTCGTGTTTCACATAGAACGACCTCGCTTATCGACCAATTTCTCTTTCTATGTGGGACCCTACTGTACATGTACTCACCAAAACATGGCTGATACTGAAGTCTTGAAATGCAGACTACTGTACACTGAGCACTCGGGCGTCACTGATAGTAAAAGAATACGTGGTTGTAGGAGGGAGCACTCTGCAGGGAGATGTTGCCAGGAGGAAAGTGCGCGAAAGACTGAGGCAGCTGCGGCCCGCATGGGTGAGGTCGACTCGCACTATTAATTAAGGCCCAGATAATTCGCACTTCGGTTCAAATTTAATTTAGTTTTTTTTAAACGCAACAATTTCAGCATTTTTAGGTTTTTTATCAGTCTTATCAACTTTTTACAGCAAATGAAGCTTCTAGAAGCTGTCCAAAAGTTTGATTAATAGTTGACCTTCCGACTCGGTGCACATCTACAGGCCGAATGAGCCTCCTTTGTGGTTACCTTCAACCATGTCTGCTAAGAGAAAATGGTGCAAACTATGCACTACATAATTTCCAAATTCCGGAAGCTTGTTTATTCTGCAGGTTTTCTACTCTCACCGTCACTATATAAAACTGTATTTGGCAGGACTTTCTAAAGTGAAAACTAAAAAGTTTATGCAATTTCTATTCCAAATTATGACTCAAAATTTTCATTTATAAAAATATTATTGGTCACAAAGGCAAGCCAATTGCTATTATCAGTTTGTTATATTCTATGCATTTGTTCCCAAGCTACTAAATGTTCATTATAAAGCACATGACATGGATTAATGTGTGTTCCTATTGTCCTTTCATTCACCAAGTATTTCAAAAGTGGTACAGCTGAATCTATTCATAATATCATGGCGCCCCATTGCACCCACTCTTCAATAACAAACAGTAACAACTCATTATGGCACAGCATCACTTCATTTGGCAGAATCAGTCCACTAAGAATGAAATTAAATTTGACAAAAATTTCAACCTATGCTGTACAACTACTACAACTACCCAAAATATTAATTATTTTTCTTATTATTTCATGAAATTGTTCTACCCAGAGTAATGAATAGCATTTGGCATTATTTAATTAAGCAAGACTACTACCATGTACACAATTTTCCTACCATCTTGTTCACAAACTCTTTTTGAGTCAGATAATATTCACTGACAACCTGAAGTTTTACTTAAGAACTGTGGTCCCCCAAGAGGCAGAAAAAAGCCAGCTGCAGCACATGAGTAGTCACTAATAGTAGTCCATAAACCACGTAGTCACTAATAGTAGTCCATAAACCACGTAGTCACTAATAGTAGTCCATAAACCACGATCTTCCTGGAAACTCACCCATTAAAGCAAACCCTGAAAATATTTCAAAGTAGTGAAATTTCTCCAGTAGCCTCAATACAGTATTTGAGGGCCAATAAATGTCATTCAGACTATATCCAAATGAGGTATAATTCAATAATAATGTATGAGTAAATTAACAATTGTTACCTTCCATTTTATATACATCACAAAACATGTGCTGCTGTAAGGGCAATGGTAGGCTGTGCCACTACTCTGCACCTTACTTACAAAATACATCCCACCATTTGCAGCACCATAGGAAAAAACACAAATATAGTCTTTGTTCTCTAAGAAAGTAACCTGTGGGATGGACAGAGGAGATACAAATGATCACAATAGGCAGAGGTGTAGAGTAGTAATATAGGTGTAGTTTCGGGACTTCAAAATGTCCCGAAACTACACCTATAAAGAGCAAACGTACAAAATTCTTTTTTTGGGGGCCACCATCCCCTTCAAAGAAATCACCTTGTTCAACAATACACTGCTCCCAGGGCTTCTGCCATGTTTGAATACTCTCTAGAAGTCTTGTTCTTTCAACACGTCAAGCCATCTGTGTTCGCGCTGGAACTCAATGGTGTCAAAATAGCAAATCTTTAGCTTGAGCTTCTTTGTGGGGACACGAAAGAAGTTTTAGGGAGCAAAATCAGGATTTGGAATAACAGTTGGTACTTGATACATTTTAAAGACTTCCAGGGAGCATTCCAGACATGGCAGCGCTGGGATCACTGTATTGGTGCACAAGGTGACTACTTTAGAGGGGATGGCGGCACAATTTGAATTTGGTACATTACGTTTTTATAGTAGTAGTCTTTGATCTTTTTTATCACCTCGTATCTTGGTAGTTATATGTTGCCTCATTAAATCTTTCAAAGCAGTAAATAGCATATTGACAAGTTCAAGGGCTAGGGATTCAAAATGAATGACACCAGAGGATTTTGAGCAACGCCAGTGTCTAACCCCATAGTGTTCATTGTCATGCTTTTAACTTGTCCACAGAGGCAGTTCAGGACCACTGCTGCTCATCTATGTGGAAGATAGAGTCTGGAATTTTGTTGCGATAACCTTCACCAAAGTCAATGCTTCTAATTCAAAATAATAATGCATGATGTAATAAAAATGATGGACTGCCCTAATACCTCCGCCAAGGCTGAAAAATATTCCACCTTTTGCTTTTAAACAAAAATAAATAAGAAAATTAAATTAAAACTTTTTTTTCCACACAAAGCTCTTCATTCAGTTTATCTTTCTCTAATACCAGTTTGACCTTGAAACCGATGCCAAAAGGCCTTGAGAGGATGGCAGAGTTGGACTCCACCTTGAAGGTGGCAAATAGACGCCCCAAAATTAGCGTATTTTCAGGCGCCCAAGACTTAAGGCCCGGTTCACACTTCACGTTTTTGCTGGACGTAGTCTACGTGTGTCTTGTTATCGTGACGTCACGATAACAAGACACACGTAGACTACGTAGAAAGATTTGGGAGCTCCGAATAATGTGAGCTCAAGGTCAGTGACGTCATCACTGATCCAGCAACGTGGTCGCGTGAGCTCTGGTTCACCCTACACAGGCAGGGAGTGACGTCACTGTGACGTACTGTGAGTCACTGATGACAAGACGCACGTAGACTACGTCCAGCAAAAACGTGAAGTGTGAACTGGGCCTTAAGTTTCTTCCCTTAAATTAGACTGAAATTTGCCGTGCGTCCTCCAGGTCACGGGTGAAATGTTCTAAGTCATCTGAGTCTAGTGGCTGGTGGGAATTCACAGTCTCGGTTGTATATCAATATTACTAGAGCGATTATTACCATTTGCTTGCATTGAGGGCCTATAAACTTTATATGATGAAGCAAGGCTGAGTATTTTCTACTGTATACATTTCTCAGTAAATTGTTAGTTTTTATATTTACTGATGTATTAACAGTGAAAACACATATATTATCACCAATGAACTTGAACAAGTTATATTCAAATCAATGAAGAAATTAATTATATGCTATGAAAGCTGAAGCCAAAACACTCAGTGCATTGAGACAGTTGAGTGCGGGAGTAAACAAACCCATCAACACTGCCCGGGTGATCTTTGCCCACCATGCCGGAGCGTCTTGGACACCCAAAAATACGGTAATCACTTTTTAATTAAGCTAAGCCCCACATCTGGAAAATTTTCATGTAAATCTGTCTATATCTTTTTGTGTAATCCAGCTAACAAACAAATGGAAGCAAACCAACTGATCACATAACCTCCTTGGCGGACTAAACATAGCCTAGATGGTGGTGACAACACAAATGATTAATTAACTAATATAAGACTAAAGTGATATTTTATCACATTCAGGGGCCTTACAATGAAATAACATGAAAAAGTTATTGGCAAAAAACAATTTTGTATAATACAAATTGCCCTTGGATATCTAACAAACTGTTACATTGAAAAAAGGGAACCTGAAGGGCAGACTATATGCTATGAACACAAGGGATTGGTCAACTAGTCAATCTCGATACTAAAGAGAAAAAGACTATGCCACACCAAGGTCATCGCACACTTCTCTTCATTGCTGCTCTGAGGAGAGAGTCAAAGTCTGATGGATCTGGAGGCGGCGGCCGGGCCACAGGTCCTTCCCCCTGATACATGGAGTCTGCTGGCTCAGCATCTGGTGGAAGACAAAAGACAAAATACAGGCTCTGTGTCCCAATCAATCATTGAGGGCATACGCCGGTGGGCGCGTCGCCTCACCACCCTACGACGCCACTCCCGGGGGTCACCACGCGCGAGTCCCCATGCAGGCTCCCTTCCCACATACCAAGCAACTCTCAACAAGAAACATCAACTTCCTATGGCATACTAGGCATACTTCCTATGAAATGTATGGTGGGAAAAAGTTCAATTGACTAACAATAACGTGGGCTGATGGTGTCACCCAGTGTATGAGCATGAATTATTATTTATTTAGTACAATAACTTTATGGATGGGGTGGCGACTGGTGAACCATTAAAGATAATGTAGGGAGTGTTGGTATTGAGATCAGTGTCAATAAAACAAATTGGAAGCACAATACTATACCGTCAGTTTGAAAGATTTTCAAGAAATAGTAAGGATTTCAGTAAGTCTGTATGAGGAAAAAACAAAGTTTATGTAGGCAATAAAATAAGTTGATGGTATTTGAGAAGAGATTTGAGTCTGCAGATCAGAATAAAATTAGAGCAACAGCCAGATGGAATGCAAAATAATCATCATGGGTGTATGATTTACCCTCGTATATTGAGGTAAATTTAGTTTCCCCGCCACGCCAAGCAATTCATAGTGATTTTCTCCCATACTGCCCCATTGCACTGAATGCTCGTTAGTAAATTATGTTCTGGTCTGTGTAGCAGGATTACTTTTCCTATATTTCCTTTGTTAGTAAGCCAATGCTAGTGTTCTTCAACCCTGTTGGTAGCATGGAAGTGGTAAGTGTTGTGGCAAGATTTTGTTAATTTTTTTTATTTTTGTGAGACGAGGTCGACCGTCATCCACCCCGTACCCCCAATAATGATGGCTGGACATGGAGTAAGAGGCCCCATGCTGTGTCATTATGGACATGGAAGGGGGAGATAAGACAAAGAGCCCTACAAGGAAAGAAAAGTCAGTCCCTCTTAGACATCGCATTCCGATGCCACTTCAATTTCCTACATTTAATCTAATCTTTTGGTAGCCTCCAACCCCCTCCACTTCACAACATGATGGCCTCTCATACATTGCTGTCCTCCCCCCTCCATTGCCCTCTCCTGTTTCTCTTATTATAGCACAATAATAAGACCTCTGATGTCTGGCATTTCCTTGTTTCATAAATTTACTTACTTACCTAGATCTGAGTAGGACACCTTGCAGAAGGCCCGTCGACCCCCAAAGCAGAGGTCATAACGAGGTAGTGTTGGGTCATCATTTCCATGTCCAACTGCAAAGTATGCCTCATCCCTGGTTTTGAATGTCACAAATCCATAGTTGTCTCTGAGGGGGAGCAAATGAATCAGATATTGCAGTAAATATACAACCATGCAGTTTAATTAAAATGACACTGAAGATGTAACAATGCTATAGAAACAGTAAATGTAGCTGTGCTGGTAGCTGTTTTAGCATTAGTGTGTGAAGTAATTGTCGAAAAAATTTAAACAATATACATGCAGGTAGTCAAGTCTCTGAACTGACGGGGTTCTATTCCTGGGGAACCCCATTGGATAGTGAAACCAGACAACAAAATTTAAAGCCTTTGGGAAGCAGGAGTTTGGGTTCCAGTATCAGGGATTGATGAAATTCATGAACAGGCTGGTTGTGCTAAGTGAGCATTAGCTACACAAGGATTAAATTATATACAAAAATATACAGTTGAGTGTGCCTCTGCAAATGGTAAGGTAAAGATGGGGGCACACACTAAGCTGCACGTGGCCTCGGTGCTCATCTCCGTCGCGTTCGCCTTTGAGCCTGTGGTGGGTGACAACCACCACTTCGTCACCTAAAGCCTCAAATCTTCTTCCATTTTTAGAGTACCCACTTCTAAATATCATCTAACTTCATTATTTATTTACATATCATAAGTACTGTATGTGCTCACAAATATATGGCATCTTATGACACGGTCGGGACATGACTTTAGTTCCGTATGAACGTATCTCAACTTATATAATGGAAGTCAATGGGAAAATAGGATTCGCTTGACGCATTTTTGTGTAACACTATTTACCAAAACACAACTCCTGCGTTAAACAAAGGATAAGTGTAATGGTTTTGGGGCTTTGTTTTACAGGTGAGAACGTTGGTTGACTGTCAATAGGGTAAACCCTCGCTTTTGCGGACTTCGCTATAACGAATTTTGGCTTTAACAAACTTTTTCTGCCTGTCCGATATATGCGTGGATTTACTGAATAAATTTGGTAAATGGGGGTTTGGTTCGGTGGTGGGCCGGCTGAACATGTACACGCAGGTCGGACGGCGGCAGTGAAAAAGCCGACCACGGCGGCGAGCATCTGCGTGCCGAATGCCTATCAGTCTGGCTTTGGTTGCCCGAGTGTAAACACCTCCTCTCACGTCCTCCCGTGCCTCACTACGTTGCCTGCCTCCCGTGCCTCACCATGTATTGTTTTAATATCTCTGTACGAGTGTAGTATTTGTGATGGCTGCATGTACGGAAGTATACAAACTTTCATCTAATATAGCAAACAGTTCATTATACATGAAAATGATTAGAAATAGCGAGCTTGCACCTCATGTAACGAACAAAGTTTGTTACATGCAATAAGTTCGGATATAACGTCCCCCCCTTCCCCCCAATTGGTTCGTTATAGTGAGGGTTTACTGTATTTTTGTTCAGGAATTGTGTTGGTGCATTTTTCTACTTTTTGCCTTTAGCAGTGAAAACATTTACCAGTAGTAATTACTTTGCAAAAGAGTGGTGAAGTTTAAAGGTTAATAGAATCAAGACACATTGATAAAATAAATATACAACACACATGGTGGTATATCGACTGAGGGATGCCTTAACAGGTTGCCTTCTTCCTGCAGCAGTCCCCATCTTAGTTTTGGTAAAGTAGTAGTGAGTAGTTTGGGCGCAGTGCATTTTCTTCATTTCAGAGGTGATAAGAGGATGAAAACTTGCCTCTCACGATCACCTTCCTCTCACCTATTGACCAGATAAGTTGTAACGTCTCCTTGTAAGATCAAATTACAGTCCTTGGTACTTTTTAGGAGGTGATGAGGTTAGGAGGTAATGTTGTCACTGCTGTGGGCATATTTGTTTACATTGAGAGTCCGAATCCAATATGGCGCAGCGTGAAATATTTTTATGTGTAAACAATGTGAACATGTTTTATATAATTATATAATCTCCATATGAAATTAAATATAAATTACACACCCTTATTTTATATTTTAATCAAGATTTCTAATTGCGAGCATTTCAGCGCAAGGTTACTCACGAGGCATTACCACACCTGTACTTCCCAGCACATGTTGCGTAATCTACCCAACCACTTTACCACACAATCTCATCCTTTATTAAGCATTTCTGATGTCATTCCATCCAATCCAGGTGACTTTCCACATTTCATTTTCTTCAATGCACATATCACCTCCCTTTTGGTGATCTCTTTATATTCCTCCAACTTTACACAAAAAGTAAGTTTTCCCCATAGAAATATAGGTGTCAAGAATGTAGAAGAGGTAAAAGTGGCAAAAAGTGTATCAATTTAAGGAAAAACTGGATAGAAATAAAAACGGAGGCAGGACCACACAGTATAACTCGGGCCGTGAATGCCACAACCAAGTAAACACACACACACACACATACCCGCCCTCCCTGAAACAACCAGGTAAACACACACACACATACTCACGCTCCCTGAAACAACCAGGTAAACACACACACAAACATACCCTGAAGCAAAATCTACCCAACCACTTTATTAATTGTGAAAAAGTATAAAAAGTGTGCATCAATTTAAGGAAAAACTGGAGACATAACAGAGAAGGTATAGATCAGGCCGTGAATGCCACAAATTCACAACTAGGTAAACACAACACACACCAACATACCCGCGCTCCCTGAAGTGGATGCTGATGTCAATGATGGTGCCGTACTTCTCAAAGCGTGTCCGTATCTCGGCCTTGGTTGTGCCCTCGGAGATGCGGCCGATGTAGATCACACGGCGCTCCTCCACCTGCTTCACACGGTGCGCGTCCTCCTGGGGCAGAGGAAACCATTAAGTATGGGGCGTCGTCGGTAGGATATATATGGCAACCCTCCTTCCTTGTCCCGTATAATACACCCATTACGGTACAACTATGTGCACGAAAGAGACAGGTCACATCTGCAGTATACCTTCATGACATATACGTATACACTATTCTGCTGCAATTACATAAGAGTGCTAAGTTTATAGTGATGCTAAGTGCTGAATTCATGAAACTTGCATGAGAAAGTCGTTAAAGTGGACAAACACCACATTTCTTTCATACATAATGTGACCTACTTCACATATTTTTAATGTTACTTACATCGATGCACAGTCAGGCACCAATTTAGAATAATTTCTCAAACTAGTGGAAGTCTAAGATCCTGGACCCACTGGGAACTGCCTATAAATGGAGTTCCCAACAAATGTATGCAAGTTTTATGCATTCCTCTCATTCCGGTGTATTTTTTCCACTTAATACTCTATCTTTCTACCCTGCAGGGAGCCTCTTTATAAGTATTACAGTAACAACACCTGCAACAGCTTGGAACGGAACTCACCCCTCTCCTGGGCCTGCCGGTAAGGCTGTGGGAGGGTGAGCGGGAGCGTCTGCCGTCCCTCCAGATGGGTGACCGGGACCTGGTGACCCGGCTGTAGCGCGAGGAGGAGCCAGACCGTGAGCCGGCGGGGGAGTGCCTCTTGCGGCTGGAGCTCCGGTGCCAGTAGCTCCACCTGGGGAGAGCAGGGGTTTAGGAAGGCCTCAAGGCACATTAGGTGAGCTAAATGCAATTCATGGATTAAATAATCAGTTGTTGATAGCATTAAAATATCGTTATTTGTCTATGATTGCATCTAGACACCTTGGAAATTAAGCTCACATTAGCCCTTTCAGAATTCATCTGTTGTATTCTCCTATATTTACCTTCATAAAGTTTTATCCCTTTTTGTCATTTTCATATATGAATAATAAAGAAAAATAAACAAACTGAAAAGATCATAGTTTGATTTTAACACAGGGATACTTAACAACCACTGATCATCCTGAACATACACTAACTTCACCAGTCCTATGATATTTGGTTACATTGGAGTCTTTGTTTCCTGCTGAAAAAAACTGTGAGGCTCCCTCCATGACAAACATACCTGTCTCTGGTCTTGGAGGAGCGAGAGCGTGATCTTGATCTAGACCTGGACCTTGATCGGGAGCTGCTGGAAGTGGAGCTGCTGGAGTAGCTGCGGCTGCGGGAAGAGTAGGAGCTGCTACTCTGTGACCTGGAACGTGAACGTGACCTTGACCTTGACCACCTCTTCCACGGCCTGGGAGACTGTGAGGACCGGGACCCTTTGTAGCCCCTCCTCCTCCCTCTGCTGTGGGAGGAGCGATGGCGTCTGTGTGAGTGTCTCTTCTTGTTGAGGACTGGGCTCCTGCTGTGACTCCTGCTCCTGCTGCGACTCCTGCTTCTGCTGCGACTCCTGCTTCTGCTGGAAGACGACCATCTCCTGGAGGACAGGCCTTGATGCGACCCAGCCTTCCAGTGTGTATCAGGTTTAGCGGAGGAGTTCTTATAAAACACCAAACTTCCTAGTGTGTTTTCACCGCTCTTGAGTCTGTATTCTACGTGTACAGGAGTTGATCCAGAAGTGTTTTCAGTAGTATTCATGGCACCCGGGTTCACTCTTTCCATAATCTCTGGTTCTGAGTCTCCCTCTAACTCCCCTTCTTCTATGTCTTCCTTTAAAGCTTCTTCAGGGGAAGGTTGTTCTTTGGCTGGGCTCGGGACATCCTGCTCCTCAACTGTAGTCGGGACTGGGACGGGTGTTACCTCAATCATTTCAGCAGCTGGTTGACTGCCGGAAATAGTGCTGGTGGTGGAGGACGCAGGGGATGGACACCGACTATTCTGGGCACTCTTTATTCTCTGTCGGTATTCAGAGAGGTTCAGTTTCCGTTTGTGCTTCTTAGTGTCTTCCTGCTTCTGAGTGTCGGGTTCTTTCCCTTCCTTAGCTTCTGCCTCCTCCTGCACCTCCTCCTCCTTGGGCTTCACATTGCTGATATCTGTCACATACGCCGGCAACTTGTTATATACATCGCCCTTGTCAACCTTCTCTCCCCTCTTCCTTTCGCCGGATGTGCTGGCGTGATCCCTGCCTATCGTGGTATCCTTCCCTTCTTTTCTGCGTTCCTCTGTCTCCACACTGGCGTCACTCACATCCCCTGATTCCACGCCACTGTCCTTCCTCCCTACATCATCCTGTCCGTCATCAGAGGAAGAGCAGGACTTCTTGATGTCACCCTCCTTCTTTGGTATGGTAGTGTAGTACTCTGGCAGCTTGCAGTACAGTCTCCCTGAGGATTGCCGGCTGCCTCGCTTATTTTTGTCCGGGGAGAAGCAGTAGTCGTGGTCCAGGGGCGGCGGCACTCTCAGATCCTTTTTCTGTGGGAGTACCAAGGAAACCTTATGTGTATTTTGAGACAGCAAATGGTAAACAATACAATCGATATATACAATAGTTTCGTAAACGATATAAGCAAGACTGACATAGATGTTATTTTACGTTAATAAAGTATGTATGGGGGAAGATTATTGGAGTTTGAATGGACTTATGAAGTCTAATCTCTACAATTACCATGCGATTATGGTATGCCTTATAAACAACTGCAGCCAGGAAGACTTGATTCCCACCTGCTGTGAACCTGCTGGTGGCTGTGTCTGTGGCTGCTGCGCTGCTGCTCGGCTTCCTTTGCTGCGATGGGTGCTGCTGTCTCCTTGGCTTTGGTTACTCGTCCTTTGCGTACTGCCACCGGCTCTGACAGCATCTGTGTGCTCTTCCTCTTGGTGGATGCTGAGGAGCAGTGAGATGTGGCATGTACAAACTATGTATGCAGTGCACAGCGCCCAGTTGTTGTACCCAATTTTTTTTACTGTTTGGGCAACACTGATACAATCATAAAAGAAACCGATGGATATATGGATAGAAACATAGACTAAGAAATTCATGATGTGTCATAATGTCATAATGGGAAAGTTGACTTACCTTTTATTTTCTCAATTATTTCCATAGGTAGTGAATCCTTGATCTTCTGATGAGTAGGTGAGGTCTGAGAGGTGTTCTTATGTTGAGGGGTCTCCGGGGCCAGAGTGTGAAGGCTGCCTGCAGATTCTGCTTTGAGACTTGGCTTGTGGGTTCCTCCAGTTACCACATCCTCTGGCTTAGGGCTGTCACTGCCTGTAGTGTTGACAGCCTCTGACGCCTCAAACTGGGCAAGGAGGCTAGCCAGGTCGCCAGCCTCAAGAACTGAGATGGTAAACCATTCTAATTAGCTAAAGGATCAAATACATGCATGCACCCACCCGTCTCCCGTCCTTATAATGTAAGCAAACAAATGGAAAGAAAATATTGGGATGAAGTTGAGGGTTTAGTTTAGTCCAGGAAAACAATTTGACGAGAATAAGATATTATTCCGATTGAAAATTGAACTTCATTCATTATTGCACATGTAACATACCTGGAGTTTTTTCTGTAATGGTTTCAACATCAACATCATCTTCTGAGGTGTGATCCAGGGCGCCAGAAAGGGTTTGAGGGTCAACCTGGAACTGCGGCAGCGGCACCAGGGCGCCCGCCTCGTCCACCATGGCCAGGACCACGGAGCCAGCGGGCAGCCTCTTGGCCTTGCCCCCCCTGGCCACAGAGGGCTGCCGGGCGGGTACCTGAGTGTGTTGCTGGGCGAGTACCTGAGTGTGTTGCTGGGCGGGGACCTGAGTGTGGGAGCAGCTGGTGAGTGGTGTAGTAGACCCACAGGCTTAATACTCCAACAATGGAGCTCTACTTGGCACTACCCATAAATGAGTTTATTTTTAATTGTTACCATGATGTAAAGAGATCCATACTGGCCTACCCTGAACAGGAACACTTGTGAACCTTGACTTACGATTATCAAATGTGGACTTACAAAGATTGAAATTGTTTGCGAGTTAAATAATCAAATTTTAAATATTACTGTGTACTACAATGATTACAGCAAGTCTAATCTTATATTTAAATTTGTTTCTGTGGCTTATTATAAGGCTACAAACCTACATCTCTAAAGGTCATCATCACTCACCTCTTTATCACTGGCTTGACTTTCAACTTTGTCAGACTTGAGGCCTTCAACACCTTTTTAAGAAAATACAAAATCAGTCATGGCTTTTAAATTCTTGAGCATACATACATTATCTAATTTAGCAAAAAGCTTTAACCAATCTAACCCATTAATTTCATCATAAGAAAAATAACATTTAAAATTCCCTTCTTACACTTCTAAAATTTCATAAGTAGGCAACTATCTTTAATCTGCATTTTTAACGAGTATGGAGAGAGAGAGAGAGAGAGAGAGAGAGAGAGAGAGAGAGAGAGAGAGAGAGAGAGAGAGAGAGAGAGAGAGAGAGAGTTACTAGTGCACTGATACCAGCAGAGAAGGGCAGCTGCCTCCTTACACTCACCTGGCATGGTCTCCCTTTTCCTTTCACAAGGTTCGTGCTTCACATTAATGGGAATCAGGATACTCTCCATTTCCTGCTTGATATTCTCTGAGGGTCCTCTCTTGCCCTTCCCTCGCTTCACTTTCTTTTTCTCCTTCTCTTCTTCGTCCACTTTCGCTCGCTCCATTTTTGGTTTGAATGGTGTGTCTTCGATGGGTATGGATCCCTGCAGCTGCCCAACAAACTCCCTCATGACATCCTCCTCCTTCACCTGGCTGAGGTATGTCCCCCCACTGTCTGGGGCCTAAAACAGGAGAGAGCATCACATTGAGGTGCACTGCTATCATTAGTCCTTATTTGTTATAGTCATATATTTGTATTTGTATTTGTTAGTCATTATCTGTTATCATTAGTCCTTAACTTCAAGACTAAAAAGGATGCTTAACCCCTTGAGACCCAGAACATAATCTCCATTGTAATTTGGACAATTTTTAGACACTTTTTAGTGAATAAGCAATATGTAATCGATATGAGATGTTTAGTATCCTTGTCGACTAACTAATGTGATATATTAAGTTACTTCTCGTAATTTTATGGCTAACAACGGACGATTTTATATAGAAAAGGAAAGATCTGGGTGTGAAGGGGTTAAATCACAGAAGCAGATAAGACAATGATGCCAGGAATGAAATGGCTGCCTTTCTACACACATACCAGCAACAGGTCCGGAGCCACACTGGGACCGCCAAAGGAGCACACGGACTCATTGCGCTGCCGGTGCCGTCTCTGCTGCCGCCGCCGCCCCACAGCCACTGAGTGTGACACGGCTTCGTCCACCACCAGCTCCTCCTCATCTGATGTCTGAGGGCAAGAGCAACGGAGTGAGGACTGGGCTCTCTTGACTACCGTGCAACAGGCCTAGGGAGCTTACTGGTAACTGATGCGGGAAAAGTGTGCACAAGACAGATGACTAATAAAATTATTCTATGTAAGTAGACAGAATGAAATAAATGAGATTGATGGGCATAAAAAATCTCTCGATTGTTGAAGTCAATATATAAATGCAAATTAAGAAATATACCGATTTTACGCTCTGCTTGCTAAATGAACATGTTATAATAAAACATGAAACTTAAGATGAAACTTAGCTATTTGCTAAGTTTCATCTAAAGTGATGCATTTGTTTGATGCTGCCATCAGCATATGTTACCTCAGCATATTTCCAGTAATGTGGTGTGATGTGATGGTTAATGACACCAAACATAAGAAGGATGAACAAATCAACAAGGCAATAGAAAAAGTGAAATTCATAAATTACAAAGGATGAAAGCCAACTGTTGCAAAAAAATCTCAATATTTATCTAATTACAATGAACACTTGATTCCATGGATATGAACACATGTATCCACCTAACAATATAATTAGTATAAACAAGCATGTACTGTTATCTGCTGATAGAGCATGATAGGCATGATCGGAGTCTGAGGATTGCAAGAAATTCACATTTGTTATGTGCAAGACAATTCCAAATAATCCACCCATCCTACAGTATGCTATTTAAGGCTGTTAAGGAACATTGATTGACAAAACCCATGACAAATTCTGATTCTACATTATAGAGACACTATAATGATAAAGTACCTGCGCATTGAAAACATGATAAATGGAAAGAAGGCTTGGCTTTCACCTCTGCAGAAAAAATAATCAAAACATATGTTGATAAACTTTAACAAGGCATAATAAAGTAAAGCATGGAAATACTAAATTGAAAAACATAAGTATCTTTCAGAGACATATTTAAAGTGAGTATGTATGAGAAGTACTATATTAAATGAAAAAGATACTTTTAATAGCGCAAATACCCTTCCCCCGGAGATAGATAAGCAAACGACTTTGCAATTGTGATGCTTCAACATAAGTGGTGAAAATGGAGACAATGATGGTCGGTAACACAAGACAGATCAAGATGACACATACACATGCAAATAAGTAAAGGGAGGTGAGATTCCGTGGTTCTCTGAGCAGCACAAACTTAATTCATTCAGTCAACAAAACCTTCCATGGCAACCTTGACTTACCCAGCAGTCTGGATCAGTACCTTAATATAAGGGAAGTTACTCCCTGCCTAGGTTACAAATTGAACAAAATACCTCTCCATTTTCCTTCTCAGCTAGACTGAACGTCAACTCAGTAAAGAAATCTTCATCTGATGCCTGGAAAAAGTTAATGGCTGTTAGATGCTGTCTAGTACATGCACAGCTATCCTAAGACACACAACAAACCAAATACCAAACACATAAACTAGTTAATGCTATTCTACACACACAGGTTTATGAATATATCAAATAAATAAATAAACAACTTAAAATAAATAAATAGTGGGGGGGGGGGGGGGGCCTACTGCTACTGCACACTTGAATAACATTCAACAAAGGCTAAGATGGCAAATAAAAAAAATTAGGAATACAGCACAAAGCATTCATTCTACGCTAGAGGATCCATCCTTAGATCCTAGCCTGTGCAAGGATCCCAAGGCACACACCCATTCCAGGCGCCTCCACACTGCCTGCAAACCTTCACCACAAGACCACCTATAGACATTTTTCAACCTAAACTTTTCCTTTTATGGAGTTGTGACACTAGCATTTTTTTTTTCTTTCTTTACTATACTAGTACGAATATTTGTTTCAGTGCCTTTATCCAGTCTCCTTTCTTTGTAAAAAAGAAATACTAGATAGAAGACATAATAAGTCTTGTAGTTATCAATATTCTTCAAATTTCGCTTTTAATCTGAAATTACAAAGACCCTCCAAATAACCTAAGCTTCCACAATGCTTCCATTTGTAATCTTGTGAATCAAAATCAAGAAACAGACTTGAAGAAAATGAGCCAGGGTTTTCAAAGCAGCACACCTCCATCTCATTCCACAGCAAAACAAATAACTTTTACCATAACTGTACAATGTACATCAACAATCAAGGCTGATGTCTGAATAATAAGCCAACACAAGTATCTAATTATCCTAAAGATACTCTCGTAAGCATCGTAAAGGTCTTACCTTTGTAGGCTAATGTTGCCATGTTATGTATCACATCAATTTTACCTTCCTGCCCAGACTTATTTCCCAGAAATAATTTCTATAATATCATTAAGGCTTAAAAATATGCAAGTCAAGGATCTTCAAAACTCACATTTTCTTCCTTGTCACTATACAGACTCTCTGTCATGGGAGAAAGGAACGGCAGCCTCAGTGTCTGGCTCCACTTATGCACTCGCTCAGAAGCACTGCCCACACTGCCTGCATTACTACATTCTGGGGGTGCCTCAAGGCTCAGGGAGCGAGGCTGGTCGCGTGTAGGCCATTGCCCATTGTCTGAAGATTGATGCTGCTGAGCGCCAGACTCAGATGTTTGATGGATCCAAGCCAGAAGGTTAGTGAAGGGGTTCCTTCTGCCCAATGTACTGCCGCCTGAACCCTCCTCCTCAGACTGACGGGCAGGTTTTGGGGAGATAGCAGCGGTCCACCTTCTTAAGACAAAATCTCTGCTTGCACCATTACTATTCATCCCATCAAGGTTTTGTTCTGCTTCCCTCAGGACATTTGAGGTGAGGAGGACAGGAGTAGTGAAACACAGCTGAGGTAAACACTGGGGTTCCTCGGCATCTCTGTAATTATCACTGTCATGACTCCAGTCTTGGTACGTTGGTGTGATGAAGATTGGCAGAGGTGATGAATACACATCTTTTACAAATGGGGTGTTTTTGCTAACATCTGTATTTGGTAGAGAAATTTCAACAGTCTCTTCGTCTAGTTCCATGTCATGCGAGTCTGCTAAACTATGACAGGGTGTCACTCCATATACCATGCCATTCTCTATACCATTTCTATCAAACTCTTCCATGAGGCTGGCAAAATCACTGGTTAATTCGTCTTCCCCCTCAGGCCTGTAATCAATGACGGGATCCTCGAAGTCAGTCCACGATGGAACAATATCATCATTTTCCTTCTGCTCTGCCAGCCTGGGAGTGACGGGGACGAGGGCAGGTTTGTGGGATGGCAAGCACGGCAATGCTTGTGATGGCTGGTCATGCATCAGCTGCATCACCAACTTCTCAAGCTGCTGAAGGCGCCTCTGCTGGTCATAATTCTGTTTCTCTATTCTATTGATTTCCTTTTTTAGTATATTATTTTCTTCCTTGACGCGGGGTGAGGTGGTACCTTTCACTGTATCCATCATTGGAGGATCCCATTCCTCATGACTTAGTCTATTTGTTGTCAGTCTTTCATCCGTTTCTGTGAACTGACTATATTTTGTGCTAGTGAGGCAGTTCTTTCCTGGCTTGAGGGACAGACTCCCCTTGTCACTCTCCCCCTGAAGCACCATGTTGACAGTAGAGAATGTCCAACAACAATCGCACTAAACAATCACTTCATATCATCACATCCCCACATAGTATCTATGCATCAAACTGAAGTGTCTGATGCATGTCATTTAGTTTGTTCACTTATCAGCAGACTTGTGCAAACTGAGACAGGGAATATTTTCGACCCCACGACAGTTCCTTTAATATCTTGGCTCTCTTATATAGGGTGAGAACATGTGTGAGGGTGAGAGTGAGTTGCAGGCCACACTCCCATGCTGGCCCAGGCAATCAATACTACCCTGCTCAGCCTTCATGACCCGGCCACTTATCGACCTGCTGCTCCCTAATGCCGTGGATCTTGTGGCAGGAACATAGACCACACAGGCATCGCCACGCAGGTACTTCCCCCTTTACTACGCATTATCACGTATGTTTTTCCTCGTGGTTCACATCCCACGGCTCCTCCAGCGTGACGTCACCCAACACAGATGTCAACATAGGTGCGTAGAGATGCCAGCGACCAGCCTGCCGCTCCGTCCCTCCCTCGCGTTATCAGCTGTGCTCACTACACTGCCACACACCACATCCACCCCCCTCACCACCCCAACACTGCACTAGTTGCCACTATACCCGGGCCCCATCACACACACACACACACACGTGGCACATGAGCAGCGACGCATGCAGACTTGATCTTATATTTCGCCTGTGTGTGTGTATGTGTGTGTGTTCGTGATGTGAGATTGTGATGCCCGTGAGATTATCACTTGAGATAAGATCGCGGCTACTAAACTTTTTCAAGGTGAAATACGGATGCTATAATGATAAAGTAAATGATCAGATCTGGTTACTTTTAATGTTTGGAACGCTCGTTTGACTAAAAAAACTCGTTCCAAAAGGAGAGAAACAGGCTAACAGCTGAAGAAACATAGATAGACATAGACAAGCATAGATGTACAAATAGCTAAGCCGGGAACTAACACATAATTTCCATCACCAAACACACAATGAAGACATGCGACAGGTTTTATGTTTAAGTACCTTCGGTTACGAATTAGACTAGACCCCCATTCCCTACATGACTAGTATATAGGCCAACTAGTTCCCCCTAATTTTACTAACGATCCGAAACGTTGGTCTTGGCCTCGAGAAAACACACACAAATGATATATAATATATATATAATAAATAAAAAAAAAAAAAAAAAAAAAAAAAAAAAAAACCGTAGTACTGTACCTTCCTTTCATTAGCACGCATGATTTATATACAATTATTTACATACTCTACAAATTGGCCTTGCCTCTCGTCGGTCATACAAACACGAAGGTTCCTACACAGTATTTGTTATCCCCCCCGCTGCTATCCGCAAACACCAACACCTGTGAGAGGCACCTGTGTAAAAAGAGAGACAGAGAGAGACAGAGACAGAGACAGAGAGAGAGAGAGAGAGAGAGAGAGAGAGAGAGAGAGAGAGAGAGAGAGAGAGAGAGAGAGAGAGAGAGACTTCAGTAACTACCTAGATACGCACTTCCCCAAAACACAACTACGGTTTCCCCTATACTACCCTCCACATTATTCATCAAACCCTTTAGAACCCCTACAATAGTAAACATTTGGAACAGACTAATCAAGAGGTTCAACTGTACACAAGACCACGATAACCCACCCACCAACACCCACCAACCATCGCCTTCCCTACCCTTCACCCCCGTCGTCATTATTGCACACGTGGAAATAGCCAAGCCTCTGATATGAGTTGTACCGTCTGGTGAGTCAACGGGGGTGGCGGGGAGTGGGGGGGTGGGGGGGATAAGATGGAAATAAATAAAATCCTATAACTCTGGTTGGAAGGAGTGATAAGTGACGCTACGTATTATGTCATTGTGTTGTTCTTAACTATTATTCTAACCCCATTAAAGTTGTGTGTAGTTAATTAGTTATCAATAGAATATAATGAATAAAATCAGAAACCATCCCTTCCCACCTACTACCCCTACCGTAGATAACACTAAAGTCGCCAGGACAACGTTTTTTTCGATGTACAGACTTCTGATGGCGTTAATACTCACATTTCTACATCCATGATTTCAGGAAAGTTAGAAGGGGCTATCTGGAGAGTCTGTGTCATTTTGTGTCTTCATATGTGTCATTTTATGGCTATAAATGAACAAATTACAAAAATATCACCAGAGTGGCGACCTACACTAAGATCGCCAATTAGTGTTTATGTTCTGAGTGTCCTCCCGCCCTCGTCGTCGCGCGAAAAAAAAAAACCGAGTAGCGAAATTTGAAACCGTATATACTTGCAGATACAAAGCATAAAACAACGCGGAAGCGGATACAGTAGATTATACAGTCATGATATAAACTACTGCTTATCATCTTCAGTGGCACATACAAATCAGTAGTGATGCTATAATTTGTAATATATGGCGCCTGGCGACATTAGTGCAAGTTGGCGACTATAGTGTTATCTACGGTACAATTCTGACTTTTGACTCTCTCCTGACTTCTTTTTTTCTTTATATTTTTTTCCCTCTCTCACACACACACATACAGTATACGTGTCGAGCCAGCGTGGAGGCACACATAAGTATACACGAGGGGCAGGGTGAGGGGAGAGAGAGGGGAAGGGTGAGGGGAGACGCACAGGTGGGCGGGCACAGTTGCGGCTCCCAAACCCCCCTGATTGCGCCACGCCCTTCAGAATAGACAAGTTGTCTGTTATGAGAAGACTTAAGAAATGGTTACTGCCATGTTTGCAGTGGCATAGTATGTATAATTCCTACCCAAAAACTTGAATTCGTGCTGTAAAAGTGGTGAAGTTAATTGCTAAAAAAAAACGTCCGACGTGGTCGTGACGTCACGAGTCATACAGGCGCGGGAGGCTACGAAGGCTGTTTACCTATAATGACACCAGCAAAGCCATGTCAAAGATAAAGGGAAATAGACATCATTGGTGCCACGTGCCATTGTGCACTAACACTGGCAGATCAACACTAGGGAAGACATTCATCTCAATTCCCAAAGACTATAAGATAAGGAAGCGATGGTGGCTGGCTTGCCGCTTGTGTTGTGGTGGATGTACACGCTCGGGCCAGCTCGGTTCATAGCACCAATGATGTCTATTCCCCCTTTCCTTTGACATATGGCTTTGCTGGTGTCATTCTAGGTACACACACCGTACACAGCCTCCGTAGCCTGGCCCTCCAGCGCCTGTATGGTTCGTGACGTCACGACCACGTCGGAGCTTTTTGCAGTCACGTAACATTTGGGCAACTGTAAATCATATTTTTATGTTTCTTGACTTTTTTCTTTAAAATGATAATGTTTAGTCAGATTTTTAACAGTTTAGGAATATATTGGCCAACCTTTAAAAAAAAAAATCGATAGGCAACGTGTCTATTGCTACGACGCACCTGCCCCCCCCCACCCACCTGTCCCGGCGCTTCGTTAGGACACGCCCCCTGCATTCGTACACAATGCCTCCACACGCTACACTAGGAACAATTGCATCATCTTCAAACAAATGATCAAGTCTATCACACAAATGTTGGTGATCACGCTGGATTAGTGGCGTGTATGTGTGTATCCTCAGACTTCGATATTTAACCCCTTGAGGCCCACAACGTAATTTCCATTGTAATTTGGAAACCATTAGACAATTTTGATGAATATAAGCAATATTTTAATAGATATGACCTGCTTAGTATCCTTGTAATATAAGCAATATTTTAATAGATATGACCTGCTTAGTATCCTTGTCCACTTGTTAATTTGGTATATTAAGTTACTTTTCGTAATTTTATGGCTAACAACAGACGATTTTATATAGCAAAGGAAAGATCTGGGCGTGAAAGGGTTAATTACGTGACTAGATACTTCCTTCTTTTTCTCGACTTTACCGACGCCGTTAATTTGATGTATATAAAGACAAGACCTCAGTGATTCATCAGTTTTCTTTTCATGTAGTCTATAAATACAAACATCTATTTCATGAAAGCGTGTTGAATGGACAAGTTTACTCACATCTAAAACACGGAGTATTATGAAGCTTTGGGTGCAATATAGGCTACATATCACTGTACTCATATTCTTTTTGCTGAGAAATGCACCATAAATGAAATATATGGCTTTTTTGGGGCCAAAATATCACAACACGGCGGAACGCGCTGTGATTGGTTGTGACGTAGTAGGCGCAAACTCAGATCTCGCCTGATCAGCTGATCGGCTTGTTTGGCTCAGCAGACCGCAGTACCTATCTATGCATTCAACATGTACCAGACAAAAAGAACATATTATGCTTGTTTTGTGCTAATGTGCAAAAACACCACAATTAAAACTCCAGAGAATGTGTTCATAACTATGCCTAAAGACAAGAAAAAGAGGAAACAGTGGTGGATGTCTGCAAGGCGTGATTTCTCGATGAAGGAAAATTCATACTATTGCTGTGAAGACCATTTTGATGTATTTATGTACTTGTGCATGGATAAGTAACTTGCAAATGATATGTAGCTGTGGGGCTTTAGCTGAGCTGTGATAAGTTGCGGGAGTAGTATGCAGTATGCAAGGCTTTTGAGGTAGGGATGAGACAGGCTGGGTTTTTCATGTTAAGTATACAACACGCAGTGAGTTAGGTAAAATTCTAGAGTCCTTTCCCGCCCTTATTAGTGTTTTTTCCTCCAGACCTTCACAGATCCCTTCAGATACCTCTAAACTGTAATTATAAAGTGGGGGGAGATGCCCCCTTCACCCCCCTCCCCTCCTTAACGACCCCCCTGGACCCCTCAAAAATATAATATGTTTAATATTACTAATCTAACCTCACTATAACCTAACCTAACCTTATCTCACTAATAACCTCATAGCGAGACCCCCATAAAAAAATAATTACTAACCTAACCTTGTAAAATTATAGTTTTATTTTACTATATAACCTAACTAACCTTACTAACTTGCATTACCCCTACTACTGCAAGATGACCAGTAATCCTCCTTCAAGTGATGTAGTAGGTATTCACTGTGTTTGTGAATATGTAAGTTGTAGTTTATAAGGAAAAAAGTGGATAGACAGAGATAAGTGGCCCGTGACACCAGACAAGTGATGACTTCTGGGATCGGCATTCCTTATAGGGAGCTTAAATGAACCTGCAATGACATGTACAGCTAGACAGATAGACGAACTCATAGAGGAACAGGTAGAAATGTATGGTTAGTAAAGGTTGTAGTGGTGAATAGTGACGAAGGGTGTATGTTTTGCTTATGTGGGGAAAGAAAGCCATACATTTCTACCTGTTCCTCTATGAGTTCGTCTATCTGTCTAGCTTTACATGTCATTGCAGGTTCATTTAAGCTCCCTATAAGGAATGCCGATCCCAGAAGTCATTACTTGTCAGGTGTCACGGGCCACTTATCTCTGTCTATCCACTTTTTCCTTATAAACTACAACTTACATATTCACAAACACAGTGAATACCTACTACATCACTTGAAGGAGGATTACTGGTCATCTTGCGGTAGTAGGGGTAATGCAAGTTGGTGTATTAGTATGTAGTACATATAGTAGCGGCCGCTTCACAGCTGTTTTGCTCTGTTGTCTTCGCTAGTGACGTCACAACATGGCGCCAGTCGTTTTAGAGCGTATAAATTTTCCTGTACTTAAATTGGCTGTATCATCAAAAATACTGTTCACATAGAAAAATCAACATCACTGCCCAACTATATGAGGCTTGAAGATGTCAAATCAATCCTTACCTCAAGTAGAGTAAACGGGTCCATTAAGTATCTGAATATTAGTGGCATTACCGTACCGTTAATTCTGCGACTTTTTTTTTAAGACATACTGCAGCAAATAAGTAAATCATTTCTTTTGACTTCATATGTTCATTATTTGAGTTTATTGTTAACATTCATTTTTTTCAGTTCAGTGTCTGGTCATTATTTGAAGTTCAGTGTCTGGTCATTATTTGAAGTTCAGTGTCTGGTCATTATTTGAAGTTCAGTGTCTGGTCATTATTTGAAGTTCAGTGTCTGGTCATTATTTGAAGTTCAGTGTCTGGTCATTATTTGAAGTTCAGTGTCTGGTCATTATTTGAAGTTCAGTGTCTGGTCATTATTTGAAGTTCGTTACAGCAGAGGCAATACGTCATGGCGGGTCAGAACTGAGCGGCAGACTGTGGCTTTGCACTGGCGATGGCGAGGTGTTGATGGCATCCCCTGGCGTGACAACCATGACAGTGACTTATGCCAGGGGCGGGGAACATTATATCAGCCGTGGTTCGACATGATGCAATAGTTAATAGCTCCTGGAAGCACAGTAAGTTACGAAAAAGTAAGAATCGGTGAACATTATTTTAACCGTTGTTCGATATGATGCAATAGTTAACAGCTCCTGGAAGCACAGTAAGTTACGAAAAAATAAGAATCGGTGAACATTATTTTAACCGTTGTTCGACATGATGCAATAGTTAATAGCTCCTGGAAGCACAGTAAGTTACGAAAAAATAAGAATCGGTGAACATTATTTTAACCGTTGTTCGACATGATGCAATAGTTAATAGCTCCTGGAAGCACAGTAAGTTACGAAAAAATAAGAATCGGTGAACATTATCTCAACCGTGGTTCGACATGATGTAATAGTTAATTAGCTCTTGGCTGCACAATACGTTACGAAAGAACAAAAAGACGTTTTAGTCACATCTATAATGTTACCAAGCAATCATATCACAGCCTAGCCTTCCACACAGATAGCACAGCACGGCACGCACCCGCGATCACTATCATGGCGTATCATCATTCATTGACCAGGACACTTCACAGATGCAAAAATTAAAAACAAGACAAAATATAAATTTGCATTATATTCCGTCATACTCCTGTGTGGCATCCCAGCTCATCCACACACACGGTAACAACAACGAGCAACAAAAACACTAACAAGAGGGAGGTCATGTCACGCAATCATTCATGACATATGCATTCTGTCTATCATTCCATCAAGGCAGGTGTGATGCAGTATGGATTATGTCAGGAAAACAAAGAGAAAGGCGTGCATCGTCACAGTGATGTCGATACACTGTACCATAGGCCACTGTATACCGGTCTATGACTGTACATGAGTCTGGGGATGAGGCAAGGATGAGGTGAGGGGGCGCCAAACACTGGGATGCAGTACTATATACCCGTACTTTATTGGAGGGTCAACCACACACATTACCACACGACACTTGTGACCAAGGGGGGGGGGGGTTATGTGTGTGTGAGAAAAGAGAGAAGAGAGAGAGAGAGAGAAGAGAGAGAGAGAGAGAGAGATATCATTGGGAGCGCTGAGTCACCTCCACAACTACATGACCACGAGAGGAGGGGAGACGATGTACAGTGATGTACAGTATATACTAAGTGACCCACATGGGGAGAAAACTGTTGGGGTCCTAAAGTACTCAAGGCTCGAGCTTCATATCCTGGTGGTGGTGTTTCAGCAGACCTCGCCAGCAGGACATGCGACTGCAACGCCTGGAGCGGTGGAGGCATTCGTACACGAGGTGTAGGCGGTACGGCGCGGCGCAGTAATGCATGCCAGTAGTGGTGCGAGGCAGGACACTGCACGTCATGGTAATGATGCCACAACGGTGATATTGCATGCTGAGCAGCGAAAAGCAGGTCATGAATAATACTGTGAGCACACCCTCCTCCCCTCACCCGGCTATCAAGTTGTCAACAATACACCACAGTGTGATCTTTAAATCTTGATCACGCTCTAGACTTGCGATCGACAACTACCCCCCTATGTAGGACACTTGCACTCTTGAACCGTTTTTGGGGGTAGGGTTTTGGGGTTGGGACTCAACACCCCTTTTTTTGCTCTAGGGGACGTACTGACCGCTTTTTCCAACAGGAAATTAAGAGGGTTGAGCGGGCTCGAAACACGACCGCGTATTGTATGTTATTGTATTGCAGGACAGGATGTTATTCACTAGGCTGGTGAAGCGTGTGTGTGTGGGGGGGGGGGGGAAAAAGCCGGGGTCCCACAAACCCTTTCCCCGGAGAAGGGCCCCCACCCAGCCCGGCGCCCTGCCCTAGTGGCGTACCTAGGTACCTAACAATGGGGGTCATGGGGGGGAGCACAGCTGTGTATGGGGGGGAGGGGGGGCACTATGGCAAGCAAAGCAAAGCTCAGAGGCATTCTGATGCCACATAGAAGGGTATTAGGGCATATCTTTAATCACAGGTCCAAGCAGATTGCGGCAGCCATGGCCAATGTGGGGGGGGGAGCACCTGGGGGGCACCAGATCCCCTCATTCTCGCCTGCACACGCGTCCTGCCTCCTCGCTCTCGACTGTCGCTCGTACCGGATTACTCAAGGAACTCAACACTGCTTCGAAACACTAAACCTTTCCCTTATTTCCTTCCCACGCCCTTACCTGTTGACCTTTGACCAAAATTTATGAAGTGTACCGTTATCCAAGTGTGTACCGTTATCCAGTCTAAAATGTGAGTTAGTAATAGCGTTGGTATATATAGTTTTGTAGTATTTAAAAAAAAAAGTATATATTGATAGGGTTCGTTAGTGCTTCGAGCTCGTTAACACCGTCGCAGAGGATTGTGGGTAGGATATATATTTTTTTCCCTTGTTTTTTTGCTACGTAGTTTGTGGGTTGTTAAAGGACTGGATTGCTTTGTTAGCAGTGGTGTAGCTAGGGATCTATCAATGGGGGGGGCACCTAGGGGGGGGGCACAAGGCAAGTGGTGCTCAGGGGCTACTCTGATGCCACTTAGAAGAGTAGCTATAAGATGCATATTCTAAGCTCAGATCAGTGGTGGGTATTAGAGCATTATACAGACTACGGCAGCCATGGCCAGTGGGGGGGGGCACTTAGGGGCACTTAGAGGGGGAGGGGAGGGGCACTTTGGGGAGGGGGGGGGGGGGCAGGATTTTCGTGCCCCCCGTAGCTACTCCACTGCCCTGCCCATGTTGACACTTGCCGGCATTGTTCCCAAGATAGTACACCGGTAAGGAAGAGGAGCGGGAGGGAGGGGGGAAGAAAAGCATTATGCCAGATTAGAAAGTTTCATGATTCTTCATACAAGCCACCAGCGATCAGGCCCGGCGCCGAATAACACGTTCAGGACCATGGTGATGATGGTCAAGGCCGCATAACTTTCCCCCAACCCACCATTATCAGAGCCGTGGCCCAGGACACTGATAATGCTGATGTCACCTTCCTTCCCCTCTTTCCCCTCACAACAAGACCACTTCCATACAGTTCACACCCAGGCCGCCCTTCCCATAACACCTCCCACGCACTCTACTCCCTTCCTTCCCCTCCTCTTTCTCCTCACAAGACCACTTCCATACAGTTCACGCCCTGGCCGCCCTTCCCATAACACCTCCACGCACTTTACTCTTCCACAGATCCGCTCACTCACACTCGCCTCTTGTAAAGTATTGACATGTTTCCAACAGCCGCTGTCGACTATCGTATCATGATATCAACCACAAACATGTAATCAAATAATGTTCCAGATCACCATCACGAATATTAAATGTCTGCATAACAACACAATCATGACACGAGACACAAGGTCAGAACAGCTGAACCACCGTTACACTCGGGTACGTATTATCACTCTGGTGGTGATTTAATGAGGGCATTGCATAGGACACACACACACACTTTACTAGTAAGATAATTAATGGTAACCGGACGTTCCGACTAGGACATTTTGGCCGTTAGGTTAGGTATTTTTAGAGCCCTAGGATTAGTGAGACGTTTATATTTTGGCCGTGGTCGAAAGGTCCTACATTCGTAATTAGTGCGTGTCCTTGAAGCCACACTCGTAAATACGCGACACACCACTCAAAATGCCACCCACACCTTCCACTACAACGGAATCACGTACATGGCCGGGAGTATAGTACATGTCTTGGTCGATTAAGGAACTTTAATCAACCAAGGTACATGTGTGTCTGTGTGTGCTGCACCCTCTACCCGGTGACACTGCCGCCCGGCCCCCTGCACTGCCTCCTGGCTGCGTCAGGTAGGCTGGACAGGGGCCAACCACTACCCTGCCAACACCCAAGGGTATACAGTACAGTACCTACCACTGCCATCACTACCACACTCCACCACCAGCTCCCCCCCATCCCTACCACTACCATCACTACCACACCAGCTCCCCCTTTCCCTACGACACTTCTACTTCATCTCTCTCTCTCATCTCATTCTCTCTTCATCACCCACCACCACCACCACTACCACACTCCACCACCAGCTCCCCCCCTCCCCACCACCATCACTACCACACTCCACCACCAGCTCCCCCCCTCCCCACCACCATCACTACCACACTCCACCACCAGCTCCCCCCACCATCACTACCACACTCCACCACCAGCTCCCCCCCACCATCACTACCACACTCCACCACCAGCTCCCCCCCTCCTACCACCACCCACATAGCTTCACACCCTACCCTGCACCCTCTCATCCTTATCACCTGCCCGCACACCACGCCCAACACACCATAGATTGCCCTTTGTTCTGCTGATGCCAACTTCGCAACACCCTATTGTTGAAGTACCCAGCGGGGTACAAACTTCGACAAAGCTGCCCATCCACACATGCAGAAGTGTACCCACCCATCCATTGAGGGGTTGTGCCTTCACCTTATCACTGCATCTCCACTCTGTCATGGTGAGCGCACGTTGCTAACACTCCACCTGCCTTAAATGCCCACATGTATATATTATCCTTAATTTGCTTTAGTACTTCAGTTAATTTACTTACGTTCATTTCACTTACTATTAATTTTCTTACTGTATGTCTTCGGGTAAAAATAAAATTATTTAATCTCCGTGTGGCTGAGGGAGCTAAGACGCCCAGTCATTATTATTATTATTAATCTTAGTCCTGGTTGGGCAGTTAGTCCACAACAAACCCTGCAGTTGATCCTCCCTGTATACTCTAAACAGCAAAGGCGACCGGACACCCCTGCCGCCATCTTTTTCCCCAGCAGGAAAAACATCCCCACGGACTGACCAAAGGCCACATTTTATACCCTAGTTAGTAAAATACGTAGCGCCTCTCTCTCTCTCTCTCTCTCTCTCTCTCTCTCTCTCTCTCTCTCTCTCTCTCTCTCTCTCTCTCTCTCTCTGTTCGTTCGTTCGTTTGCAAAAACACATCCCAGAATATTTCTTTTTTTAACCAGTTTCACATTATTTCGTCTCTCTCTCTCTCTCTCTCTCTCTCTCTCTCTCTCTCTCTCTCTCTCTCTCTCTCTCTCTCTCTCTCTCTCTCTCTCTCTCTCTCTTTAAAAAAACATAACATACAGACAGGAGGGAGTCAGGGTCAAGGCAAGGCAAGGGAGAGGTAAGATAATGATGGCTGCGCTGTGAGGGTTTGGTGCTAATCCTACACCTAATCCCTCCCCATCTCGCCCGTAGCATACACTCGACTCCCTTCCTCGTTTTTTTTTTTTTTTGTGTGTGTGTGTGTGTGTGTGTGTGTGTGTGTGTGTGTGTGTGTGTGTGTTGCTTGAAAATATTACATAAGAACATAAGAAAATAAGGAAGCTACAAGAGGCCGCGAGACCTACACGTGGTAGTTATTAATTGAATAAAGTCTTACAATATTTGACAATGAAATAAGAAATAACATACATACAATAAAATACAACCATGGACCTGGATCTTTCAGTATAAAACAACAACAATGTGCTGATGGAGGCAAAACAATAAGAAAGAAAGAATTCATACACAAAAATAAACAATAAAATGTGGTTTAAAAGGATTTTCCTCCTCTACACTGGCTTAAGTTCCCTCCTTTTATTACCCACCCTCCTCGCACCCTTCCTTCCTCCTTCCTCCTCATCCTTCCATCCTTCTGTCTATTTCCTGCCCACTGCCTCCCCCTAACCCCCTGTCTCGATTCACTCCTCTCCTGAGGTCTCCTCTCTCTTTCTTCCTTCTCCACATTATTTACTCTGTCGCTGTCCTTATCACACATTACACACTCTCTCTCTCTTTCTCCTATTGTCGCTTATTTTTGCCAGTTTGAGAGAGAGAGAGAGAGAGAGAGAGAGAGAGAGAGAGAGAGAGAGAGAAGAAGTCAGGTGTTGTGTGAGGGACGGCGCGAGTATAGCACCCTTGGGAAAACTTCTAAATCTCTTCCCCTACCTTCGCCGCTCCCACCACCATCACCACCCACTCCAGTCACGGGGAAAGGATATGAAAGAAAGGCAAGAATGGAAGCTGAAAACTGAATAAGGAAAGATTGCAGAAAATTATAAGAGGTGCAAAATGCTGGAGGAGGAAAGAGAAGAGAGTTTATGAAAAGGGAATGGAACACACGGAAAGACAGCGGAGCACAGAAGAGAGAAAAGGGAGGTTGAAAAAATGATATTGAATAAAGAGAGAGAGAAAAAGAGTAGCAGCTGACCTGATCTGACCTTCAAATCCATATCTCGTCTTGTCTCACTCTCTCTCTCTCTCTCTCTCTCTGTCTAATCTTGCTGAAATAATATCTATGTATTTACGCATAACTTTCCAATATTACGTGTTTGTGTGAAAGAGAGAGAAGAGAGAGAGAGAGAGAGAGAGAGAGAGAGAGAGAGAGAGAGAGAGAGGGAGAGGGAGAGGGAGAGGGAGAGGGAGAGGGAGAGGGAGAGAGAGAATGAGTGGAGGGAGGGAGGGTAGAGGCGCTACGAATTTTACTAACTAGGGTAAAAAATGTGGCCTTTGGTCAATCCGTGGGGATGTTTTTCCTGCTGGGGAAAAAGATGGCGGCAGGGGTGTCCGGTCGCCTTTGCTGTTTAGAGTACATTAGGGTGGTCCACCAAACATATTTTTCTACTTTTATTCCTCCACAAGGTTATTTTTTGTCCATTACCCATAGGTTACAAGCCTATGAAATTTCATGGCGATAAAGCTTAATTTAGAGGTCGCCCCATCATCTCGTTTTCTATCATAGGATTTAACCCGGAAAACATCACATACCCGAATTGGAGCACTTCCCGACATCACAGAACCAAATGGTGTTGATTTCTGAGTTCTCCAGAGTTGATAACCCCATAAACATTTTATCAACTAAAAACTGATATACAGCTGTCTGAATGCAGATTTTCATTATTTGGTTTTCATACCGTAAATTAGGGGTAGGCCATACCCTGGTTAGGGTACTTCTAATAGAGATAGAACAAAATGGGTTGCCTTTTTGAACTCTTGAACTCTCTTTTTGAACTTTTTGAACAGAAGGGTCGATTTACACATATAAATGCTTTCATATTTCATTTATTTACTAAAACCTGCAAAATATGACAGAAAATTTCAATTTCTCTATTTTCCTATAGAAAAACTATTTTTTTGGCAATATTTTGTGAATTGTCAATAAATCAGTGCCGATGAAACCACTTCTATGTGTAAATCGACCCTTCTGAGTTCAAAAATTCGAACCATTTTGCTTTATCTCTACTAGAAGTACCCTAACCAGGGTATGGCCTACCCCTAAAATTTACTGTGAAAACCAAATAATGAAATTCAGCATTCAGACAGCTGTATATCAGTTTTTAGTTGATAAAATGTGGTCTATGGGGTTACCAACCCCGGAGAATTCAGAAATCAACACCATTTGGGTCTGTGATGTCGGGAAGTGCTCCAATTCGGGTATGTGATATTTTCCGGGTTAAATCCTATGATAGAAAGCGAGATGATGGGACGACCTCTAAATATCATTGTATCGCGATGAAATTTTGCACACAAGGAGAGGAATGCAACACGACAAAAAGCAGCGGTGTGGAGAAAGGACCAGTGCACTTTGAAATTTTACCCCCTCTTCTTGGACCACCCTACTGTACATGTTGGTTTATAAATGTGTAATTGGAGGAACCATGAGAAGGTAAACTAAATAAATCTATCCTCTACACACAGGCCAAGCGGGCTGTGACAACCAAAGCGAAGTGTACGTACAAGTGTAAATCCCTCCCCGCATTACTCCACTAATCAGCAAGCGATAATCTCCCTTAGATGAGTCATTCACTATACATACACGTCTAAGAAAACTGTTTAGTACCCCTTCAATCAACAAAGTGTTTACTACACTGTACCCTTCAATCAACAAAGTGTTTACTACACTGTACCCTTCAATCAACAAAGTGTTTACTACACTGTACCCTTCAATCAACAAAGTGTTTACTACACTGTACCCTTCAATCAACAAAGTGTTTACTACACTGTACCCTTCAATCAACAAAGTGTTTACTACACTGTACCCTTCAATCAACAAAGTGTTTACTACACTGTACCCTTCAATCAACAAAAAGTGTTTACTACACTGTACCCTTCAGTCAACAAAGTGTTTACTACACTGTACCCTTCAATCAACAAAGTGTTTATTACACTGTACCCTTCAATCAACAAAAAGTGTTTACTACACTGTACCCTTCAATCAACAGTGTTTATTACACTGTACCCTTCAATCAACAAAGTGTTTACTACACTGTACCCTTCAATCAACAAAGTGTTTATTACACTGTACCCTTCAATCAACAAAAAGTGTTTACTACACTGTACCCTTCAATCAACAGTGTTTATTACACTGTACCCTTCAATCAACAAAGTGTTTACTACACTGTACCCTTCAATCAACAAAGTGTTTATTACACTGTACCCTTCAATCAACAAAAAGTGTTTACTACACTGTACCCTTCAATCAACAGTGTTTACTACACTGTACCCTTCAATCAACAAAGTGTTTACTACACTGTACCCTTCAGTCAACAAAGTGTTTATTACACTGTACCCTTCAATCAACAGTGTTTACTACACTGTACCATTCAATCAACAGTGTTTATTACACTGTACCCTTCAATCAACAAGTGTTTACTACACTGTACCCTTCAATCAACAGTGTTTATTACACTGTACCCTTCAGTCAACAAAGTGTTTACTACACTGTACCCTTCAGTCAACAAAGTGTTTACTACACTGTACCCTTCAATCAACAAAGTGTTTACTACACTGTACCCTTCAGTCAACAAAGTGTTTACTACACTGTACCCTTCAATCAACAAAGTGTTTACTACACTGTACCCTCAGTCAACAAAGTGTTTATTACACTGTACCCTTCAGTCAACAAAGTGTTTACTACACTGTACCCTTCAGTCAACAGTGTTTACTACACTGTACCCTTCAGTCAACAAAGTGTTTACTACACTGTACCCTTCAATCAACAGTGTTTACTACACTGTACCCTTCAGTCAACAAAGTGTTTACTACACTGTACCCTTCAATCAACAAAGTGTTTACTACACTGTACCCTTCAGTCAACAAAGTGTTTACTACACTGTACCCTTCAATCAACAAAGTGTTTACTACACTGTACCCTTCAGTCAACAAAGTGTTTACTACACTGTACCCTTCAATCAACAAAGTGTTTACTACACTGTACCCTTCAGTCAACAAAGTGTTTACTACACTGTACCCTTCAATCAACAAAGTGTTTACTACACTGTACCCTTCAGTCAACAAAGTGTTTACTACACTGTACCCTTCAGTCAACAAAGTGTTTACTACACTGTACCCTTCAATCAACAAAGTGTTTACTACACTGTACCCTTCAGTCAACAAAGTGTTTACTACACTGTACCCTTCAGTCAACAAAGTGTTTACTACACTGTACCCTTCAATCAACAAAGTGTTTACTACACTGTACCCTTCAATCAACAAAGTGTTTACTACACTGTACCCTTCAATCAACTAAAAGTGTTTACTACACTGTACCCTTCAGTCAACAAAGTGTTTACTACACTGTACCCTTCAATCAACAAAGTGTTTACTACACTGTACCCTTCAGTCAACAGTGTTTACTACACTGTACCCTTCAATCAACAAAGTGTTTACTACACTGTACCCTTCAGTCAACAAAGTGTTTACTACACTGTACCCTTCAGTCAACAAAGTGTTTAGTACACTGTACCCTTCAGTCAACAAAGTGTTTACTACACTGTACCCTTCAGTCAACAAAGTGTTTACTACACTGTACCCTTCAGTCAACAAAGTGTTTACTACACTGTACCCTTCAGTCAACAAAGTGTTTACTACACTGTACTCTTCAATCAACAAAGTGTTTACTACACTGTACCCTTCAGTCAACAAAGTGTTTACTACACTGTACCCTTCAGTCAACAAAGTGTTTACTACACTGTACCCTTCAATCAACAAAGTGTTTACTACACTGTACCCTTCAGTCAACAAAGTGTTTACTACACTGTACCCTTCAGTCAACAAAGTGTTTACTACACTGTACCCTTCAATCAACAGTGTTTACTACACTGTACCCTTCAGTCAACAAAGTGTTTACTACACTGTACCCTTCAATCAACAAAGTGTTTACTACACTGTACCCTTCAGTCAACAAAGTGTTTACTACACTGTACCCTTCAGTCAACAAAGTGTTTACTACACTGTACCCTTCAATCAACAAAGTGTTTACTACACTGTACCCTTCAGTCAACAAAGTGTTTACTACACTGTACCCTTCAATCAACAAAGTGTTTAGTACACTGTACCCTTCAGTCAACAAAGTGTTTACTACACTGTACCCTTCAGTCAACAAAGTGTTTACCACACTGTACCCTTCAGTCAACAAAGTGTTTACTACACTGTACCCTTCAATCAACAAAGTGTTTACCACTCTGTACCCTTCAGTCAACAAAGTGTTTACTACACTGTACCCTTCAGTCAACAAAGTGTTTACCACACTGTACCCTTCAGTCAACAAAGTGTTTACCACACTGTACCCTTCAGTCAACAAAGTGTTTACTACACTGTACCCTTCAGTCAACAAAACAATCTCTGCTGCTGTACTATTTCATGACCAGGAAGAGTAATTTTCAAGATCCTTGTTAACCTGACAAACAAAATATTGCTTGTTTCTAATCGTAATTCCTTCTGATCTAAGTGAGTTAGAACATTAATCAAGAAATACTGACAAGCATTCAAGGATGACAAAATTATTACTTAAGAAACTGAACCCAATCATTATGTGGTGTCATGTGATGTAATTCATATCTGCATTGATGACTGTTCCAAGTTATTGGTGATCATCTCTGAAACAAACTCTATCTGAACTCTTCCTTCCTTCAACTCTCAACACTGAGGATAAAAATATCTT
The DNA here is from genome assembly GCA_016584305.1 of Chionoecetes opilio. Taxonomy (NCBI): domain Eukaryota; kingdom Metazoa; phylum Arthropoda; class Malacostraca; order Decapoda; family Majidae; genus Chionoecetes; species Chionoecetes opilio. The sequence continues at coordinate 49,541 of JACEEZ010008480.1, read as the reverse complement.
AGTCTATCTACTCCTTGATTACTTTTCCTTTAATTATTTTACGTTACGGTATGCTTTTATTGGTCTCAACAGGTGAGTAGTAAGATTAACATAAGGGAGTGATGTATTGCAAAGCAGGATTCCGGGTGTTGCTTGGTAGATCTAAGCCAATATTTTCACTTTTTCTGCTTTTAACTATGCCCATCGAATCCTAAATGTGACTGCACACAAGGGAAAACTGATGTAATTTTCTGTGATCGATACCAAATCCACCGTTGCTCAGCTGACTTGCCTGATTAGCCTACACGCTGTTATGGTGGCACTCACACATGCCTGTCAACCCTTGCCCCTCTATCTAATCATTATTATTGTTATTATTATTATTATTATTATTATAGAGGTATATAGCTATTATCAATTATTTTAGTACTTAAGTTCATTCCCTAGTCCATATATTATGTTGTTTTTTGCTTGTATGCCTTCGGGTGAGAATAAAATTATTATGATTATTTCATGATATCTTGGCGAAATTCAAGGCAAATACCAGTTACTGAATGTAAATAATTTATAGGGCACAGTGATAAGACTTTTTCTTGTAGGCGTAGATTAGTGATGGACCGAATATTCGCATTCACATTCGCAATTGCGAATATTCGCATGTTTTTTCAATATTCGCATTCGCACTCCCACTCCCACTCGTAGTTGTTTGCGAATATGCGAATAATTTGCCCAAATCAATAAACTTGCAGAAAAAAAAAAAAAAAAAAAAAAATAATAAGAACATAATATTACACAAGCAAACATAAATAAATTAAAAGTTTAGCTGAGCGTTAGTTAAAAGAATGGGGTGAGGAGGCGTAGTGGTAGCCAAGGCCATAGACCCTTGAACACTAACTCCATCTTCCACCCTTCAACAGAGTGGCAGCCGCTACTGTCAAGGTCACTGTTACTGAACTCAACTCATTGCCTCGTGCGCTACACTGCAGTAATTTAAGCATCTTCTCTGTCACCCACGAGCACAATCAACTTTCTTTGAAAGAGAACAGTGTTGCAGCAACCTACTGCCGTTATGACGTCCAGTCACACCAGTGTGGTTTGGGATTATTTTGAGATTATCTTTAGTGATATTGCAGTGTAAACTTTGCAATAATAATTATTCATGTAAGATATTATCAAGTAGGTATTCATGTAAGAGTGGGTCCTCGTCCCACAACCTGGCAACATAGAAAATTGAATGAAATTTACTTTAGACATTCATTTTTTTATGGCTGAACTCTTACAATACATACAATGTATATTAATTACCTGATTCGCATTCGCGAATATTAAAACCAAATATTCGCATTCGCATTCACGAATATTAAAACCAAATATTCGCATTCGCATTCGCATTCGCGAATACGGAAAATAAGACATTCGGTCCATCACTATAAAAAAAAAATAGTATAGATCATGTAGTACTTAAAAACAACAAAAACATCCAATTATCCAGGAAAGATGAGATGTAAGTACTTTCCATCCTCCTATTACCGAAAACTGGGGTTGCCTGTCAGGAAGAGCATCCGGGGCGTAAAACTCACGCCGCAAATTTAAATAATGAACGCCGACAATAGCACTGGAAGCATATCATCGACCACCTAACCTCGTAAGACATTATGGGAGAAATCTGACGTTAAACAGAAAGATGATGATGATGATATTAGTGTTTTAAGGCAACAATATCTTCCAGTAGCTGTATAACACGATCTGGAGGCGTGGGGTTGTTGTGATACCCTTCCATCCTTAGTGCTTTCTCTTTCTTTGTTTCTCTTGTTTCTCTTATATTTTGGGGGTTCTGTTTGTAATCTACCTTTCCCCTACTGGCAGAGCAACACAATCATCAATCATCATCTAAGACAACTCTAACCCCTTCAGGAAGTAGTAGTTCCATGATACTCTGTCTGTAGGTAACTCATAATTTATACTTTTTGATACTTTTTTTCCTCATTTTTGTTTTTTCATACTTTATCATACCACATTTAACATAACCCCTGCATTCATACCCTAGCATGCTGTTACTCTTCTGCCATGCTGTGGGAAGCCTCGTAGTCATTATATTCCTCATTATACTATTATATACTATCACTCTCCTGAAGAGTTTATAGAGGCTGACAAATACAGGGGCGCTAAAAATTCCAATTCTTACATTTAGTTTAGACTTCCCTTGGATGACTCATGGTATCAAGCCTTAACAAAATCCTATCGTACATCCATGTTCCATACTAGTGTAATCATACTGCAAAAGAAGCATATAGCTCACATTCCAGTATGCAACTCATCCATATGTCTGTGGCACCATTTCACTTGCAGTTCTACTAATCAAAATATTTCCTTCGATTAGCTTAGTGACTGGGTGTTTGGTGTAAGACGCCTGATAACTACAGAAAGCCTTACCTACAAACTGGTGCTGATGTACTTCTCATAAAACTCGGGGTTAAGGGTACCATGCTCTACAGTTCCTTGTATCATCACCAAATAGTTCATACAGAAACCTTCATGCTTTTCAGATTACATGTTACTCTGAAATATTAGCCACTTCAACATCTGAATCCTGTATCAAAAGTTACATTCGAGCCTTGTTTCAAAAAATGGTCATTTGTACCATTAATAATAGGTGAAATTCTTGTCTATCGAGAGGATAGACGACCAGAAGAGGATTTTTTGCCGACTGTCAGCTGCTATGTTCATGTTGTTGGGCCACTATAAATCTAGCATCTATCATAACTGCATACAAAGATCTTAACATGGAAAATAACACAACATAACAAGCAAGACCTACTCTACACATTTGCAGGCACCATAATCAGCAGTCATCAATTAATTAATGTTGTGCTTCCCATGCTAACTAAGCCATCAGGTTTCGTCCTCTAAGAGGCTCCTGGGGAGTTATGTTGCCATTATCTGGTGCATGAAAAAGTAAACACAATTTGCTAAGGATCTGCAAGGCTCAGTCCACCCAGCTGTTCATGCTGTCTTTGAGGATGTTTGATAAATAGATCACGGAGGACACCCAGGAAGGGCAAACTAAGACTCCTACATTAGTGGCCCAAACAACTAACCCACACTACCAATCAAGCTAAATTTCACTAACGTGTCATCGAATACATCCTTCAATCCCTGAGCTACAAGTGTTATATAAATCAGGCCACTGCATTGCCTCTACGGCACTCTACACAGGGGTGGGAGTGGACAGATTGCAATGTGGCTCCCAAGCAGCAGCTTTGATAGATTAGCATATCAAAACACCTGAGATCCAGCACAAAACTCTGCAGCTGTAGAGGAGTGTGTGTTCTCCATTTGGTGCAAGACATCAATGACAGTCCTGCATCAATGTGTGACAGGTGGCAGTTATGTTGGATGTATTCTGATGCATTTAGCTTCTTTCTCATGACTACACCTTGAGTGCCGGCAGAGGTTCAGGTGGGCGAGCTTAGACATCCATCAAATTAAACACACCAGGCAAGTAATATGAGGGCAGTAGGGCAACAAAGTGAGCAAAATACTTCTTCACACAGGAAGTTATTGATTCTTGCTCATACTGTTGGTGAATTGTGCTCATGTGCATGAACATGCTCTTGTGAGCTTGGACAACTAGGCTTTGTCATACACCTTGCCAAGTATTATCAGCCAACTAGGTAATATATTGTTTTCCCTCTGCAAACTGGAAAATGTCTCTTAGCAATTTTTTTTTCCATCCTAGCTCTTGCTAACCTTAACTATTCCTCCTCCATATTGGAAAAATAAAAAATCAGCTCATTAGGCTAACCTGACACCAGGTTGGAAACAAAGTAAGAGCTAATGGGTGCTACGTAGATAACTATAAAGTGTTTTGAGAAATGCAAGAGATAAAAGGGGAGTGTAGGCCTTGGGAGTAAATGGCATGGACAGCATTACACACTAATCACATATTACCGTTTTTTCTCTGTACGAAGACTTTCAATGTGAATCTGGGTTGTTAAGGGTTCTCAATCAGATGATGAAATGGCTAACTAATATTCATAATAAATTGTTACAGTATCAATGAAAAATATTATTCAATCAAGACAGCTGTGTCAGATTCCCCCTCAAAATTTGCACATGTAAATTTTGCCATTTTATGTCTGAAGGCAGGAACTGTCCAGCATGTACCCGAAACCCTCTGCTCGTCAACAGACTAAGCCTACTTAATGCTAGGAAGACAAAGAATGATGCAGCTACCTGCAGGGAGCCGAGGTGCTGCTGCCAGTCACTGTACATCTTCTGGAAGTCCTCGGTGATGGGGGAGAGGTCCAGGGAGACGGCCTCACACATGGCGGAGTCTGTGGTCTGGTAGGCCCCCAGCACCGTGGTCAGCTGGGGGCACCGCATGCACAGGCTGACAGGGAGGAAGGAAGAGAGGCAGCTATAATATCAACTGTGAATATTATGATGTATCTATAGCAGCTGTACTTAACATGGGGAGCGTGGGTAATTACCAAGGGAGCCAAGAGATAAAAAGGAAGAACTGTCAAGTATTTCCTTCAACGTGATCTAACCACATCTATTGGGTACATACAAGATGTTTATGAATAATTATGTGCACAATAAATGCTAAAAAAACAATTTTTTTTTTCCAGTTTTTCTTTCTGAATCAGGATTTTGATATTTCTTGGTTGAAGAAGTGAAGGGGGGATATGGAGGCAAGGACTAATTAGTATAGGGGGCGTGGGGGTAAAAAAAGGCTAAGAAACACTGATCTATAGTAAGATGTAAATCATAAGACTATTCAGGAAAGTATGAGAGTAGCAGATGTGTTGAAGTGAGGAAATGAGTCATGGATGATTGATAATGTAATCCTGTGGGAAAAAAAAGGTTTCTTTGACTGGAAGGTGTGTGTTTGCTGCCCATTATGTTCCGTTTGTGATGTCACAGACTACACCTTTTCACTCTCAAATTAAAACAACTGAACTTCAACTTAAACCATATGAATCTCAAATTAAAACAACTGAAGTTTAAATTAAAACAACTGAAGTTTATATTAAAACTGAAGTTTATATTAAAACAACTGAAGTTTAAATTAAAATCACTGAACTTCAAATTAAAATCACTGAACTTCAAATTAAAATCACTGAACTTCAAATTAAAATCACTGAACTTCAAATTAAAATCACTGAACTTCAAATTAAAATCACTGAACTTCAAATTAAAATATTTGAATTTCAAATAAAATTAAATATTCATCTATTAGTATATTTTGGTGGTGAATTAATAGTTTTATTAATGGTGAATGGAGTAATACAAGGTCAAGAAATAACTTTAAAATACATGCAATATAATGCAATACAAGAAATACAAGTGAGGTAAGGAAGTAAAACATAACATTGAGAGTAAGTTATAGCACTTGGATTGTAAACTAAAGCAGAAATTAAGGGAGAAATACAGAAAAATCAGGAATATGGAGTCAGAAGGGATGATGGTCAAGGCTTTTTTCAGTGTTTTATCATTATATTTTACAACGCTTGGGTTTTAAAGAGTTTCAATGTATCAGATAGTCCTCCTATGGAAGGAGCCTGTATTGTTGGTGATAGGTGGTAGATGTGTCTTGGTGATAAAATAGTGATTATGAATTTTATGGAGTGTCTAGAGATACGGCGGCCGTGTTCCAGTTGTGATTGTGTCAATACTGAAGTGGAAGCCGTAAGTAAGGGAGGCAGATGGCCCTTATATGATTTATTGTTGAGTTTTGCAATTATGATGTAGGAGACCAGCAGCACCCAGTAAAAGGAAAATTATGGTTATTCCCATTTGCTTTCAAAGGAAACACAATGTGAAATAAAGGTTAAGAATTGAAGTAATTAGAAAACGAAACCCAAATTCGTGTTCATCATGCCAAAAAAATATGGACAAATTTTCACGAATTGCAGATTTTAAAATTTCTCCTCAATATCTGTTTAGTTTTGAGAGAGAGAGAGAGAGAGAGAGAGAGAGAGAGAGAGAGGAGAGAGAGAGAGAGAGAGGAGAGAGAGGAGAGAGAGAGGAAGAGAGAGAGAGAGAGAGAGAGAGAGAGAGAGAGAGAAGAGAGAGAGGGAGAGAGAGAGAAGAGAGAGAGAGAGGAGAGAGAGAGAGAGAGAGAGAGAGAGGAGAGAGAGAGAGAGAGAGAAGAGAGAGAGAGAGAGAGAGAGGAGAGAGAGAGAGAGAGGAGGAGAGGAGAGAGAGAGAGAGAGAGAGAGAGAGAGAGAGAGAGAGAGGAGAGAGAGAGAGAGAGAGGAGAGAGAGAGAGAGAGAGAGAGAGAGAGAGAGAGAGAGAGAAAAGAGAGAGAGAGAGAGAGAGAGAGAGAGAGAAAAGAGAGAGGAGAGAGAGGAGAGAGAGAGAGAGAGAGAGAGAGAGAGAGAGAGAGAGAGAGAGAGAGAGAGAAGAGAGGAGAGAGAGAGAGAGAGAGAGAGAGAGAGAGAGAGAGGAGAGAGAGAGAGAGAGAGAGAGAGAGAGAGAGAGAGAGAGAGAGAGAGAGAAGAGAGAGAGAAGAGAGAGAGGAGAGAGGAGAGAAGAGAGGAGAGAGGAGAGAGAGGAGAGAGAGAGATGGAATGTGTAGGGACAGGTATGAATGGAGACAGACCCCTTTGAGGGAGTTCTAAGGAACAGGCGTTAGCATGGTCAATAAAATAAACAATTATTTTAAGCCTACCAGTAGATATAATAATGCACCAGCACAGCAATAGTGGCATATGATACAAAAATGGAGGCACTGGATTTGGAAGTAAAGTGCAAGATTGTACAATGGGTTAGGGAAGAATATCATGGGATAGTTTGGACACATCCAGTGCATGGGTGACAACAAATACACATTGGCGTATCCAGGGTGTGGCAGGCATGGCACGTGCCCTGGCTGCCACTTGAAGGGGGGCGCCAAATATGCCTTGCCAAATCAAATTAATTACCAAAATAAGCTTTGAATATGGCTTCAAAATAAACCTGGAATTGCTCGTATTTCAAACATTTTCTTAATGAAAAGGGGGACGCCAAATAAAATAATTTACAAAATATAGCTTTATATATCAAAAACCTTTTTTTGCTTCAAAATGCTCCTAGTATTGCTCATATATAAAATAAATTATTAATCAAAAGGGGGTGCCAAATCAAATCATTAACCAAAATATAGCTTTGAATATCAAAGCTTTTTTTTTCTTGCTCGAAAATGCTCCTAGAATTGCCATTTCGAAAATTTTCTTAATCAAAAGGGGGGCGCCAAATCAAACTAATTACCAAAATATAGCTTTGAATATGGCTTCGAGATGCTCCTACATTTGCTCATATTTCGAAAAATTCCCCCCCCGATACCTCCAGCTGCAGAAGCTCGCTGCACTCGTCCGTTACCCCCACAACCAGGGGCGCAATTCCAGTGCTTGCTCTTGACGCTATTTTCCCTACATACGCCCCTGGGTCATATAATATGAAAAAAGAAAATTGCAAGAGCGTAACCTTTCTCTCTAGCGCGGGAGGAGCAGGTAAATAGAAATGTATGCAGGAAAGACTGGGCTAGGGTATGATGTGGTATGAATTAAGAGGTTATGCATGACAACACAAAAGGTTATGCATGACAACACAAAAGAAAGAACTAATGATGACGCAGAGGATTTAAAAAAAGAGTAGACACACACACACACACTTACGGCTCATCATCGTCGGGGTCCTGAAAGGGGTCGGTCTTGGTGACTCTGTGGTAGCCGGGAATGTTTTGGTCAATGATGTCCAGCAGGTTGCTTCCATCGCTGCTCACTGTCAGGTCCTGCCAACACAAACAAGTTATGGTCACTCACTTCAACACGGCCCTGGAGATTGCCTTGCTAAATATACATAATTTATATATTTAAATGGTCAACAGTTAGGAGGAATACATAGGAAGAACAGAAACCATGAGCCCTATTGGTAAGAGGAGGAGGTGAAGTACTTAAAAGAGTAATAATATCATAAAACACAAGCCTTAGAACACTTTAAGAGCCATAACCTTAGTCCTTAATTAGTCGTTCAACCATAACAGGTGGGTACTATTACATAACATACATGTGTAAAGAGACAGACGTTACTACTTAACATACGTCCTTTTTCTGCCTAATTAATTGGTGTAGTTGAGCGACATGGCATTTTTTGTCACCTTTGCAGTGCTTTAAGAGTCACCTCAAGTATTTGGTTCCCGCCCTGGCGACTCACCTGCAGGTAATTGACACTGGTACCCAGATCCAGGTCGATGACTTCCATCCCATGGACACCACAAACCTGGCGAGCAAGAAAATAATCAAATTACCCATCACAACAAGACAATGAATGGACACCACAAACACTTGTTGGCATTTAACAAAAAGGTCATTCATTTATAACGTCAATTCCTTCTCTCTTCCGCATCAGCTATCCCGTGCTGCTGTCTGCACAATCAACTCAATTTAACAACTTCGTTAAGACACGATGCATCATCCTCAAGATCACATAGCCCGGCTAAAAACAGCTTCATACTAAACAAACACCCCAGTGAGGTTTGGTTACGTAATCAATGCCCAGCAGGTTAGGTTAGTTACCTACCAGGGGGGTCTGGAGGGACGCAGCCCCCCATTTATATCAGGAGAGTATTAGTCAATATGGAGTATTGGTTGACACTGCATATTTACCAACTTTTCAGTAGTAACACTATAATAATAGTACATAATTATATACAATACTGCAGCCTACAAGAAACTCACTAAATGACATCACAAATTATATAAATAACATGTATCACAAATTTCATAAATATTAGTTGTAAAAATATATGCAAATTATTCTGCAACATGATGCAAAACTCTAATAATGCTTGATTTTTAATCATCTTATTGTTGATTCCCATTATGATTCATCGCTTCACTGTTGTCCTTTTGTTGCCAGGCTAACCATTCCCTCGACCATTCACGACACAACACAAAGAAACTATGACCTGGCTTATTCATAACAACAAAACTGGAATTTATAAAGACCCTTCTCTGCCCCACGTGATAAACAATCAAGCCAGCAATCACAAGCACATTATATAACACCACCCTAAGTCACAACAACAACTATTACACAACCATGAGTAATACAAACAAACTTAACAAAACCACACTAACTATCACCACAACACACTTAACACTTCACCCCAACACCAACATTACCACACAACACCAACATTACCACACTACACCACCCTCACCACCACACCTGCTGGACCCCTCACCACACCTGTCACCACACTATCCCTCATCACCACCACACCTGCCACACACCTCACCACACTATCCCTCATCACCACCACACCTACCACACATCCCACATCCCTCACCACACTCACCCCTCCACACCACATATTGGACATCACCACATGGCACAACAACACACGAGGGCGGGAGTCACACCACACCCCACCACACACGTCACCACATGGCAACCACACACACACACGCCACCACACCACGCCACACTCACCACACATCAAAAACCACACACGTACAGCAACACACACGATAAACAATCAGTGTGGAGCCAAACAATGCAAAATAAGGGTACCATGTGGAGAGCAGACGACGGGCTATTATTGACTTCCTCCATTTTGGCTTTATTTAAACTATTGTCATGGTGTTATATGTACTCAGGGGATACTTAAGTGTTTTCCTAGGTGGAATATAAGAGTGGCAGGGCTGTACTCACACACAGGCGGGAAAGCGGTTAATTTTCTCGTCACACACGCGGCGGCCACATTGACAACAAATACAAGCGCCTCTGGTGGCCACCTTCCGCAATGCACATGATTGTTTTGTTATAATATTCTAAATCAGTGATATATTAGGTTAAATATAGATAAATAATAGCTTAAAAATACGAATATGTAATAATATATGATGTGCAGTACGATATACAATCACATTAGTGTTTTTGTTATTTTCTTGCAAACCAAAATGCGCATTCACAAGTGTATGATCAATGCAGTCTTCATTATTGCATTACCGATTGAATTAATGATACATTGCATTTAGCTGACAACTGTACTGCTATTATAAAAATATATTAATTATCTATATATTTGTAGCGTGAAGCTTTTAATTACATAAAAAATAGGTTAATGAATGTCTGGTGCTCTTTATTTATTTTTTTATTATTATTCCACACACCGTATGCGTATGCTCTTCCTATGCACCTATTATAGTATTAAGGTGTTCATTTTATATCATCAGTTGGTATTGTACGGTAACAGGGCAATCAATAGCAGCGTAATAAAGAGCTATCTAATATTAGAAAGTCGGCGTACAGTACCAAGGCACTGCAGGACCAAAACAGTTACACGCGTACATGACCCCTCACCCCACCATCTTTCACCCCCATTCCCCCCAAAACCTCAAAAACAACCCCCACACCCCAAAAACAACCCCTACACCCCCCCCCAAAAAAAAACCACACCCCAAAAACAACGACCTACCCCACATCACCAGCACAATGACCTCACTCCCCACCCCACTTCCCCAACATCAACCCCCAATCCCAAAACAACCCCCCACCCACTACTGCGGACACGTGCACTGCCAAGTACGAGAGAGAACATGCAGACTCTCCAGGACCCTTCTAACTTTCTTGAAATCATGGATGTAGAAATGTAAGTCGCCACCTGCAATAATTAAAGTCGCCAGCCGCCAAATATTACGAATTATAGCATCACTACTGATTTTTATGTGCCACTGAAGATGATACACAGTAGTTTATATCATGACTGTATAATCTACCCTGTTTCAGCGTTGTTTTATGCTTTGTATCTGCGAGTATATACGGTTTCAAATTTCACTACGCGTTTTTTTTTCGGGCGACGACGACAGCGGTACGACACTCAGTAAATAAACACTACCTAGATGGCGACTTGACTGTTGGTAGCCACTTTGTAGATATTTTTGTAATTTGTTCATTTATAGCCATACTATGACACAGATGAAGACACAAAATGACACAGACTCTCCAGATAGCCCCTTCTAACTTTCCTGAAATCATGGATGTAGAAATGTAAGTATTAACGCCACCAGACGTCTGTAAACAGTAAAAAAAGTTGTCCTGGCGACTTTACTGTTATCTACGGTAGTATTTTAACCCAACAGTTGAGTCGCCACTCTGGGGAATTCAGGGAAATTAGAGATAAAGTAAAACAAGTCTCTATATATATTACCTGCGGAAGATGCTTGGATATTTTGTAGTGTCCTTCCGGAGTAAAATTATACTTATTTAAGCTCCGCTCCTGCTTGCCATCACAAAATACGATTGTAGCGCTGCCAAAGCTCTTTCTTGATGTTGCCGAGAGTAAAAGTGTCGTACACTTCATTACCTCTTGCAGAGGCTCAAGGAATATCGTTAAGGTTGACATTATTGAAGGCACAGCAAAGAGTAGTAGCGTGATTGTCTGTATTACACATCGATATCTAATTGTTTTGAGCTCTTAGAATGGCCTAGCATTGTTTTCGAACTCTATAGATGGACTTGATATTAAACTGAAATGTTTAGGGCGCTATGAAACTGTTATTTGAATATCTATTTGCTACACAGCCATTTCACGATGTGCGTCGAGGATGTTTAATGCTTTCATGGACCTGTACGTATGTAGGCTACGTGTACCTACATCTACGTTTCACCAATTATTCTTTGCCTAAACCTAAATGAATGCTGGTTGTGATTCATCCTCCAGTGCATCTCCCCCGTTTAACATCCATGGGCGGGTGTGTGGTGGGCGGGTGTGTGATGGACGTGTGGTGGGTGGGTGTGTGGTGGGCGGATGTATGATGGGCGTGTGGTGGGTGGGTGTGTGGTGGGCGGATGGGTGATGGGCGTGTGGTGGGTGGGTGTGTGATGGGCGTGTGGTGAGTGGGTGTGTGGTGGGCGGATGGGTGATGGGCGTGTGGTGGGTGGGTGTGTGGTGGGCGGGTGGTGGGCGGATGGGTGATGGGCGTGTGGTGGGTGGGTGTATGATGGGTGTGTGGTGGGCGGGTGGTGGTGGGCGGGTGGGTGCCTGGGTGGTGGTGGGTGTGTGGTGGCCCGTGGGTAGAGACCTCCTTACCGTGTTGGCGCTGAATCAGACTGATGAAATGTTCGTATTCGTGCCCTGCGATAGGTTCTCTAAAAGGCTTTCTTTTTGTGAGATATAACATATATACCAAATTTATACATTTCTATTGCAAATGTAATATCACTCATGAATATATTTAAGTATTTGACTATACTATAGCAATAATACACCAGTTTTGGTGCTAAGCCAGCAAGCATCAACGAAGATTCGGACACATTGAAAAATTCGAGGGATTGGGAAATTTGTTCCCAGACGTCGCTGGAGAATTTTAATATTTGTGACTTCTTACCTGTTAAGAGTCACCTACTCTACTCCTTACTACTCCTTACCTACTATTAATTAAATACAGTATCCTTTGCATGTCGTGCGCATGTAATGAATGTTGAATTGGATGAGAATTAAAGGAAAAGAGAAACATTTACGGGAGAAGTTTTGATAAGATTTTCTCATGCGCGCGATCTGATTGGCCAGGCTCTTGAAACCACCACCCACACCCACGACTGTATAATTTTACAGGAAAAGAGTAAAATATCGCTGCCGAAGTGTATCTGCTCAGTTTTCTATGCACGCAAAAGAGTAAAAAATAAGTGGGCGGAGCTTAATAAGTAAAATTTTACTTCCAAGGGCATGGACAAAATACGCCTAGCTATTCAAGTTTGAAAGATCTGGCAAGTCTTTGTGTCCTGTCGCCCGAAAGGTGATGAGCTACTGTCTGTCGTCGCGCGAAGAAAAACTTGAGAAGCAAAATGCGCAACAGTTATATTTGCAGATACAAAGCATAAAACAACGCTGAAACAGGGTAGATTATACAGTCATGATATAAACTACTGTGTAACATCTTCAGTGGCACATAAAAATCAGTAGTGATGCTATAATTCGTAATATTTGGCGGCTGGCGACATGACTGCAGGTGGCGACTTTAGTGTTATCTACGGTAGTATGCAAGAAGTGGCGTTTACATTTATGTATAGGTATATGTGTAAAACCGGCCACACACACACCGGCGCGGCCTGTCCGGCCGCCAAAAAGTGGCGGGGCATCGTTCGCCGGACGAGACCCACACACACACCGGCCGCCTCATGAAAATATACAGTACACGTCGGACCACCATGACGACAACATGAATCTGCTGTCCGAAAATGACTTGTTGGTGATGGCTGCATGTGCAGCCATATATAATACCTATATATAATACGTCATACTATATATAATACGTCATATATAATACCTATATTATCATAAATACAATTATAACTGGTACAATTAGTCATTATCTGGCCGAGCGAGGGGCGGGCCGCGCCGGAAGGCACCCACACACACGCAGGCGGCAGGCCGCGCCGGACGGAATTTTCAAGCGTCGACTGATTTTCATCCGGCCGCTGCGACAGGCCCCGCCGGATGAAAAACACCCCCACACACACACCGGCCGCCTCTAGCCACGCCCCTTTTCGTCGGCCGGACAGGCCGCGCCGGTGTGTGTGTGGCCGGCTTAAGAGTGTGGCCCAGGGTCATGAAAGCCGAGAGATCCTTGAGAGCTTTATTGTTGACAACTACAAGACAGACGCGGGGCCAAGACTGTGCCCCGCTGGCGGGAGACTCCACGCTTACATAAGAAGAACATAAGAAAATAAGGAAGCTACAAGAGGCCGCGAGGCCTACACGTGATAGTTCCTGTCACCGAACACTACCTACATCCACCTTTCATCCCCATCCATGAACCTATCCAGCTCCTCTTTAAAGCTCCCTAATGACTCCGCACTAACTACCTGTCTACTGAGACCATTCCATTCATTCACCACCCTATTTGTGAACCAGTTTTTCCCTATTTCCTTTAATCTACGCTTTTCCAGCTTGAATCCGTTACTTCTTGTTCTACCCTGGTTAAAAGCCGTAAGAACTTTTCCTACCTCTCCTTTATTAAATCCCTTTATCCACTTAAAAACTTCTATCAGATCGCCCCTTACTCTGCGTCTCTCGAGTGAGTGTAATTTTAATAACTTCAATCTCCTCTCATAACTAAAGTTACGCATCCCTTGTATCTTTTTGGTCATCCTTCTCTGCACTGTTTCTAACAACGAAACCTTCCAACGAGATGTCCCCGCAACACATAAAATGTTCCTTTAAACTCCAACACCCCCCTTCCATTGCAACAAATCTCCCTTGGGATGATACATAAAACACTGTTGCAATCCTAAAAATGAATAGGAATAATTAGAGAGAACTGCAACTCGAGAAATGCCAGTGGTCGCTGGCAGTTTTAACTCAAAGGTTGGTCTACTGTGTTTTGGCTCCGCGACTAATATTTTTCATAAATTAATTTCGCGATAAATATTGATGCACCGCATCTGAATACCAAAAAATATAGTTCTTCTGTTGTTCTACTAATTATATGGATGACATGCATTACGATGGAACGTTCTATAATAGCAATTTAATGCAAATTACTCGCCTCGAGTAGCAAAGCTTAATAGATTTTTTACATGTATATTGTGGCATGTAAAATTTGGGCGATGTTCACACTGTTTTCTAAGACAGTACTGCTGCGTCTGGCAAACGCTTGTCAAAATACAATAAGCAATGCCTTGGAAAAACGAAGAATAAAGAATGCCGAAATCGGCTTGTTGCTGCGACAATGTAGGTTATAATTGTGGAGGCGACGTGCCGCGGCGGGGAGTGGTGGGCGGGGAGATTGTGGCGGGGAGATTGAATCAAAACATTGCCACTTCACGCGTCGACTCATTGCACTTCTAGGCTTTCTATCTGATTGATACACAATAATAACAGGAAAATATGACTGCCTAGGTATAGATAACTTCTAAACATTCGTTATTGACTATATAATATCATAGAGTAGCATTTACCTCGTCTCCTCAACTATAACCTACTTGGTTATTTGGTTATATACAATGTTTTACAGAATCAGGCTTCTATACAATATACATATAGAAGAAAATCGTTCTTAATATTATACTTGTGTGTTTTAAGTACAGTGGAATAAGCCCATATTTTTCTTTCAAGTTGACCAACTTTTCACCAAATTGTGAGTTAAAACTACCAGCGACCACTGGCATTTCGGAGTTGCAGTTCTCTCTAATTGGACTGCTAAGGAGTAGAAAACAATATGACACTTAAGGCACATAATCCTGTAGGTATGAGGGGCCTTTCCTGGCGTGCTGCGGCCTGCCCTGCTGGGGCATGTCGCTGATGTCCTGTCGGGGATGGGCCCTCCTGCCGACAGGGTCAGGCGCCGGGTTGTCAGGCATGGCGGGAGCGGTGTGAAGGTGGCGCCGGTTGCGAAGGGAGATTCTGCCGCTGCCATCCAGCTTCACCAAGTACTGCCTCGGGCCAGACGTGTCTACGATGACGCCTGAGCGGTCCCATCGCCCTGTTTCCTGGTTCTGCACCCGGACCCACTGACTGAGGGCGAGTGGACGCAAATCGGGGGCAGTCTGGATCCACCTTTCCGCCGCTAAATCTCCTGTGAGCGCCATGGCCCGCTCTCTGCCCCTCAGCATCCTCGCCCATTTGTCGCTGACGCTGTAGTGCCTTCTCGCAGTGGGCACGAAATCCCTCAGCTGCCGTCCCATCAGCAGCTGGGCAGGGGACGCATCGATGCTCTGCAGTGGCGTGTTGAGGTACTGCAGGAAGGCTTTTGCTGCCGCGTTCGGAGTCGAGCGAGCCCCCTGGCGAGATGTTGCCCCTGAGGATTCTCTTGGCCGACTTCACTGCAGCCTCTGCTCGCCCGTTAGACTGTGGGAAGTGCGAGGACGACACCTGCAGCGTTACGTGCCAGGCGGTGAAGAACGTTTTTGCCTCCTGGCTCACCAGGCTGGTACCGCCGTCGCGCGACAGCACTTCAGGGATGCCGAATCTCCTGAACCATCTTCTAAACGCGGGTATTAGCCTAGTGCTGGAGCACCCGCCGGGCAAGTGCTCTATCTCCAGCCAGCCAGTCAGTCTGTCGGCGTAGGTGAGGTAAGTGTTACCGTTGAGCTGGAATAGGTCCGCCGCGGCCTGCTGGAAAGGGTACTCAGGTGCTGGCGTGGGCTGGAGAGTCTCGGCGGGATGGGAGGGGGCCATGTGCTCGCACAGTTGACAGTGACGCCGCCGCTGCTCTACCTCAGCGTCAATGCCCGGCCAGTACACCGACTGTCTGGCCCTGCAGAGTATGGAGTCCCTCCCCTGGTGCCCTGCATGGAGGTTATCGAGCACTGCACGATGGAGGGACGCCGGAATCACCAACCGCAAGTGCCCTTCGTCACTGGAGTATGTGACGACGTCGCCCTGGCACGATAGGTTGCGCCTCATTCTGTAGAAGGGGCGAAGAGCGAGAGGCTCTGCATCCTTGCGGTCCGCCCAATCCCCTGCAGATACTCGCTCACGCAACAGTCGGTAGTCATCGTCCCTGCAGGCCTCCTCTTGAACTCTGTCGAAATCCACGATGATCCCATCATCGCCCTCCAGGGCGCACGCTGTAGCTGCAGCGACGAAGGCACACATCTCCTCCTCTTCAGCTAGGTCTGTCTCGTCCGGCTCGCCATGCAGCAGCGGGTACCTGGAGAGAGTGTCTGCCGCACAATTGGCCTTGCCTTTCAGGTACTTCACGCGGAACGTGTACATCAGCGTTTTCTCCTTGAGGTTTAGTATGCGTGGGTTGCTGATGTCTTTCAGCTCCTTATCCTTGAAGATCTTGGTGAGCGCCCGGTGGTCGGTGACGAAGATGAGGTTCATGCAGCCCAGGAGGAAGAGGCGCGCCTTTTTCATGCACCAGGCGATTGCGAGAGCTTCTCCCTCCAGTGTTGAGTAGTTCTTCTCCGCTGCCGTTCGGTGGCGGCTGCCACACAAGGCCGGTTTCCACCCGCCCTTGCAACACAGGGGTGACTCCTGTGACACGCACTCACAGTACTGCTGCATAACCAAGAAGCTGATGCCGAGGCGACTGTAGTCCGTAAAAACTGCGGTGGGCCGTGTGACGTCGTAGTACCTGAGGCCCTCACGTGCTACCTTGCCTATGGCCTCTCTCGTCGCCTCAAATATGGCCTGCAGCTGGTTGTCCCAGTACACTACCTTACCGGACGGCCGCTTGAGAAGCTCCCTGAACGGCTCCATCAGGGGGGCTGTGGTCAGGAAAGGGGCTACCTGGTTTACCAGGCCGAAAGGATCGGATGTCGGTGAGGGAGGGCTTTGCCGGCATCTGGAATTCCGTGATGCTGCAAAGGAGGTCTTGACTCGGCTGATAGTCCTCCCAGCCCAGCAGATAGCCCGCGAAGGCCTCGTCGTGCGGCCTCGTCGTGCGGGGCCGAGAGCACGTCAGGAATGTGGCGACTTGCGATACAGGCCGCGGGAGCTGGATGCGCTGTGTGGTGAAAGGCCTGTCGGGCCCGAGTCACGGCGCTGGCGAGCAGCGTGAAAGGCCTGGTTGGTGGCCTGAGCGGCAGGAAAGGCCTGGTTGGTGGCCTGCGCGGCGTGAAAGGCCTGCGCGGCGTGAAAGGCCTGCGCGGCAGGAAAGGCCTGGTTGGGGGCCTGACGCCAAGACGGGTGCGGGTCAAGAGCCCACTGTGGAAGAGCGAGAAACCCGCTCACTTCGCCTCGGCATGGAACCACCGGAAGAAGAGGCGCCGTCGGAGTGAGCGTGGGAGGCCTCACAGCAAGCGAGGTAGGCCTCCGAGCACCAGGATGACGAAGTGGACGCACCCATACCCGCCTCTGCCGCGCTTTCGGGGGGTTGACGAGCAGTTGAGCTACTCCTGCAGTGTGTGGCCCCCGCCGAAGCTGGTACAGGTGGCGGTAACTGCTTGTTACGACGGTGGGGGGAAGCACCGTGCCCGCTACCAGGCAGAACCAGTCACAGCGTGCTGCTGTTAAGTCCTGTCGCACCGTCACCGGCGCCTTGCAGTGGAGGGCATGGTCGGTCGGGAAGTCGTGGCGCCTTTCTCGCGGAGAAAGTGGAGCAGGGAGAAAGTCCAGAGCAGTGGAGCCGGGTTAGAGCTGCGGAGGTCCAGTGGAGTGTGAAAACTCCTGGGCCGTGGTTACCTCTGGGGTGGGCCAAGGGGTAGAGGAAGTCCCCCTGTGGCCTGTGGCGGCCGCTGTGTTGTGGCGCCTGGTTGAGGTTGCAGCTGTGTTCCTGCTGGGGTGTCTCGCGTGGAAGAGGAGGGCGGCCTGGTGTGACTTTCCAACACTGCAGTGGCGGCTGGTGGATGGCGATGGAGGGACTTGCAGTTGTGTAGCTTTGGTGTGGAAATGTTTGGTAAAAGGTGTTTTGTTTAATGATGGTGCGAGTTGCCCTTCATTTGAAGATTTTGTGTTATATGTGCATGTAGCCATGTGTTATGATTTTTCAGTTTCTTCTTAGTTTTGGCTGGCCGAGGTCGGCCAGTTTTTGTGAGGGGAGGGCAGTGTTACGACCGTGCTCCGAGGCAGCTCGAGCTCAAGTTTGCCCAAGCTCAAGAAGCCGGTTTGTTGTGGCTGGCAGGCTGAGGCCGGGGACACACGAGGCCGGTGTGGCGGTGCCCAGGGGGAGTTTAGAGACTCGCCTGGCCCGTAATTACCTCAGGGTCAGGTAAGCCAAGGCTAGAGGAAGTTCCCTGTGGTCTGAGGAGCCTGTGGAGGTGACAAAATGGACTGGTCCAGCTGTGTGTAGTGTGCCGGTGTGAGGTAAAGCGACGTGGCATCTGTGTGGACTAACGGCGACGCTGCAGAAGGATGCGGCCACAGTGGTTAGTCGCAAGGTTGTGCTTGCGAGGAGGTAAGGTCCTGTGATAGGATTGCGGCGCCTGGCTTGTGGCGGCCGCGGTGGTTTGTGGCGTCTGATGAGACGGCCACTGTAGTATGCCTGGGAAAGGTACTGGGGTTGTATTGTGACTGTTGTAGCGTCTTACCTACGACGGCCGAGGAAGAGGTCGGGGTTGTGACGTTGCATTGATGTCTAGGTGTTGTAGATTTGTAGTGAGTGACCTTGCAACTTGTATTGTGAGTTACATGATTATAACACCGTGAAAGGACCCCTTGTGTTTGCCTAAACCCTTCCCCCCTGTGTGTGTGAACAGCCAGAGACGGAGAACCCAGCCTGGTAAGTCTTCAATTCCCAGCACGAACCCTGTTTATGTTGCTACGCGTCCCCCCCCCCTTCTGTCTTTAGCACCTGCCTGCTTCCCTGAATCTCAAGAGAGCAGCCCGGAGTAGGTGTAGCTGAGGATAGTGAAGGTAAGGAAGGAAGAAGGGGGGGCGTTCGCTTCAGTATCATTGTCTATGCAAGCCACAGTAGGTCTATAGATTCAGGGGATAAAGAGTGAAATAAGGGTTGTTTACATCGGGCAGCCAGACATTCCCACAGCCAGGCATTAGCCAAACGTTATCGCCAATCTGACATTATATTGGCTTTGTTATTCTAATTCTTCGGTCTTGATAAGGGGGGGTCTACTCTATAACATTTCCTTAATAAATCTATAATTAGTGAGAAAACAGTAGTTTGTGGGACCGTATTCATGGGACCATAAAACAATCACATATTATTTTCTTCACTTGCCCTCTGAACTATGATTTGCGGAGCTCTTATGACGTTTCTTTATTTATTGGAGGGTTTGTTCATTCAATTAAGCCGTTACTTACGCTGTCATGATATCTGTATAGCAGAAACTACCCTTGTTGTTGTCCCTGTGACGTCATCACTTTTTACGTCTCTTTAAACCATTTCAGAACACAATTTTTATCACTGCTTCAATCCTGGATCTGATTATCTGATTAGAATTGGCATTTCATACCATGATTTTTGACATACTTTTCCCCATTCTTAATGCAATATTTAAAAACTCGATAAAAATGTGAAGAAATATACGCGTTGTGGCAAGTCCTTCCTACTCAGCATAGTTTGATCATTATCCCACCAATTTCAGGTTTGTGAGGCTTTTCGTGTTTGTCTGGTTCATGTCTGATATTTCCATACAGATAATGTACTTCGTGAAGCGTGTTAATAGGCTATTTGTATGAAGGCTGGTTGTCAACGTCTGTCAAGTCAACGCAAGTTTTCCGCAATTTTTTTTTTTTTTAATTCATGGGTTTAAGGCAATATTTATGCTAGATGATTAAACCAATATTCTTGTAGTATTTTTTCCATATGTTATCATGCGTGTTTCACAGTCCCAAGTTCGTGTTTGGGTTAGCCAGCCAGCTTTGTTAGGAGGCCTTATTTCTTCCCTTTCTGCCTTACATCACGGTGACCATCGATGTTAGGTGGCCAGCAAGAGTAAGTACGTGTGTATCATTGTCTATGCAAGCCACAGTAGGTCTATAGATTCAGGGGATACAGAGTGAAATAAGGGTTGTTTACATCGGGCAGCCAGACATTCCCACAGCCAGGCATTAGCCAGGCGTTATCGCCAATCTGACATTATATTGGCTTTGATATTCTAATTCCTCGGTCTTGATAAGGGGGAGTCTACTCTATAACATTTCCTTAATAAATCGATGATTAGTGAGAAAACAGTGGTTTGTGGCACCGTATTAACGGGACCAGTGGCGTACCCAGAAAATAGAAAAGGAGGGGGGCAATATATATATGTGATATGTATGTATGTATGTATGTTATTATATGATATATATTATATATATTATATATATATATATATATATATATATATATATATATATAATTTATGGGATATATATATATAGGATTAATATATTTCTAATTATTTATCACTTGCACAAGGGGTGGTCATGGCCGCATGCCCCCCCCCCCTCGGTACGCCACTGGTGTGTGTGTTGTTGTGTGTGTGTGTGTGTGTGTGTGTGTGTGTGTGTGTGTGTGTGTGTGTGTGTGTGTGTGTGTGTGTGTGTGTGATGCTTTTCATTCCAGTCGCGAGTAGTTTCACCTTAGAGTTTGGACTTTACGTGGGTTATCGCTCCCTCGAACTGTGTTAATCCTACGTTTGTCTACTGGAGAGGTCAAGCAGTGTGTGTGTGGGTGTGTGTGTGTGTGTGTTGTGTGTGTGTGTGTGTGTGTGTGTGTGTGTGGTGTGTGTGTGTGGTGTGTGTGGTGTGTGTGTCGTGGTGTTGTGTGTGTGTACGTGGTGTGGTGTGTGTGTGTGTGTACGTGGTTGTGTGTGTGTGTGTGTGTGTGTACGTGGTGTGTGGTGTTGTGTACGTGGTGTGTGTGTACGTGTGTGTGTGTGTGGTGTGTGTGTGTGTGTACGTGGTGTGTGTGTGTGTGTGTACGTGGTGTGTGTGTGTGTGTGGTGTACGTGGTGTGGTGTGTGTGTGTGTACGTGGTGTGGTGTGTGTATGTGTGTACGTGGTGTGGTTGTTGTGTGTGTGTTGGGGGTTGTAGTACGTGTGTGTTGTGTGTGTGTGTGTGTGTAGGTGGTGTGTGTGTGTGTGTGTACGTGGTGTTTGTGTGTGTGTATGTATGTGTGTGTGTCTGTGTATAGTAGTGTTACGTAACAGGAACTACCACGTGTAGGTCTCACGGCTTCTTGATGGCTGCATTATTTAGTTTATTGTTTTCATTTTACCTGTATACTGAGTGATGATTAGTAATACTACGTAAATGATACAATTTACATGTTTACTTGTAGCTACATATTGATATATCTTGTAGCTGCCAGGAAGTTCTCTCTCTCTCTCTCTCTCTCTCTCTCTCTCTCTCTCTCTCTCTCTCTCTCTCTCTCTCTCTCTCTCTCTCTCTCTCTCTCTCTCTTCATTATTCACAATAAACGTTTTGATCTGACTCTCCTTCTCTCTCTCTCTCTCTCTCTCTCTCTCTCTCTCTCTTCATTATCACATAACGTGATCGATCTCTCTCTCTCTCTCTCTCTCTCTCTCTCTCTCTCTCTCTCTCTCTCTCTCTCTCTCTCTCTCTCTCTCTCTCTCTCCTTCTAAGACACGGAAGTGGCCACAAGATTCTTCACATTAGTAAGCGAGTGCCAATAGGTGTGTGTAAGTTATTCACCCATGGCCTTTATCACCCGTGGACTCTTGTGATGTGTGTGTCTGTGTGTGTGTGTGGTGTGCGCGCGGCCACGTGGTGCTGGCGTGGAGGGAGGGTGAGACGTGGACGATAGATAGCAAAACAAGTAGGAAAGGAGGGGGAAGGGGGGGAGAGAAGAGAAAAACGGGATACTGCAATCTTTTATCATTGTCTAGTAAAGATAGTTGATTAATCGGCAGACAAAAAAGTAAAAGAAACAATAACGTTATAACGGATAAAGGCTATTTTGTAATATGAATCTATATCTAAACAATATTGGAGAAACTAATACGAGAAAAAAATGCGTATCATACACCTCGAGGCATTGTCGTACGTACACACACACACACAAATATCTTTCTCAATCTTAGCTTAGCGCCGCTTAGGAAGAGTATTTATTAAACAGTCGTGTATGTTGCATTAATTTCGTTTCAAAACAAGTATGTAGTACTGTGTTAAGTTCATTTACTCCTGTTTGTATATATATATATATATATATTTTTACAGTATGCCTTCGGGTGAAAATAAAATAAAATAATTATTATCATTATTATTATGAAATCTAACCTCATACTTGTGCTGGTCTATTGTATGCTCCGAGATACTGTTCACCTACCGGTAACCAAAGTTTATTATGATGATTATTATTATTATTGTATCAGTAACTTTGCACCCAACGACCACTAAGGGCAGCGGAGGTGGGAATTTAAGGGGCAGAATATGAGAATAGTGAGAGGAATCCTGTGCGTAGCAGAGCAGCTTGTCTAACAATTGTCGCAAGGAGGGAACTGCACTGTCAGAAGATTGATTGAAAGATATTGATGAAAAGGGAATGAATAATGATACAAATAAATATATCAAGAGAGGAGAGAGAGAGAGAGAGAAGAGAGAGAGAAGAAGGAGAGAGAAGAGAGATGAAGAGAAGAGAATGAGAGAGAGAGAGAGAGAGAGAGAGAGAGAGAGAGAGAGAGAGAGAGAGAGAGAGAGAGAGAGAGAGAGAGAGAGAGAGAGAGAGAGAGAGAGAGAGAGAGAGAGAGAGAGAGAGAGAGAGAGAGAGAAAAAAAGATTGATTGATTTAATGCCTAAAAAGGTGAATGTGCCAGACATCAGAGGTCATATGGCACTATGGCAAAGCATATAAAGGGGAGGGGTTAAAGAATAATAGTGAAACGATGAGGGAAGGGGAAAGAACGGAATGTTACAGCAGGATGGTTAGATCAGATGTAGGATGTGGATTTGTTGGAGGAAGGAGGTTAAAATTTCAAGGGAGAAGGAGGGGGATTCCGGGAGAATGTCCGCAAGACAGGGAGGTCGGGAAAGGGAGGACAAATGAGGGAAGGAACTGAAACGGGCAGGAGTAAGATGGGGGCAGGATATTAGGACATGTTGGACAGTGAAAGGAACTTGACAGGGTGTGCAGAGGGTTGGGGAGGAGCGTGACATGAGATAGGAGTGTGTGAGGTTGGTATGGCCTATATGCGTAAGCGTGCAAGAGCAGTCTCCCAACGCCTATTAGAGTGGTAAGGATTTGACCATGGAGAGATAGAGGGTTTGATCAGGCGAAGTTTATTGGCAGAGAAAGTGGTCCAGGAGGATTGCCAGCGGTTGAATAGGAAAGATTTAAAGGAAGGGTAGTAGTCGGAGGCTGGCAAGTTTGAGAAACGGGGGCATTGGGACATAGTGGCCGAGCGCGCCAAAGAATCAACGCGTTCGTTGCCCGAGATACCCACGTGACTCGGTACCCAGCAGAAGCAAATTGTTTTGTGGCGTATGGATAGTCGAAATAACCAGTCCTGGATCTCCCGAACAAGAGGGTGAAGTGAGCGAAGAGATTGTATAAGAGAAAGGGAATTGCGGGAATCGGTGAAGATAGTGAAGGAACAGGATGGGTAGAAAAGTATGCGTTTCAAGGCGAAGAGGATGGTGTACAATTCCGTTGTAAGAACAGTGGATTCTGTAGGTAGTTGGTATTGATAGTGAAGAGAGGGGAAGAGGACAGCAAAGCCAGAAACAGAGTGGGATTTAGAACCGTCGGTGTAGACGTGGGTGTTAGAGGAATGAGGGGAAAGGTGTTCAAGAAAGTGAGAGCGGAGGACAATAGGAGGAATGGTAGACTTGGGAGAGGTAGTGGGGACAGAAGAACAGATATGGGGGAAGGTATAAGCCATGGAGCGAAGGAATGAACGTAGAAAGGGAGAAGATTAAGAGTAGGAAAGGAGGAGTGGGAGAGAAGGGTGCGCATGCGAACAGGGAAGGGCGATGGCAAACGAGGGGAGGAGGTGATCACTGTGAGGAGAGATTGGGGGACTGCAATCTTAGAACTAGGAAATTGATGAAGGCGAACATAGCACCGAAGTGATAGGAGGGCTCGACGGCAAGAGAGGGACGGGAGGCCCGACTCAGCATAGAGGCTTTCAACGGGGGAGTAGCGAAAGGTACTGTACCTAGAGCCAGACGGAGGCCTAGGTGGTGAACAGGGTCCAGGAGGTTGAGGAGGGAGGCAGAGGCAGAGGAATAAATATGACATCCATAGTCAAGAGTGGAGAGGACCAGGACAGTGTGGAGATGGAGGAGGGTCTTGCGGTCAGCACCCCAAGACACATATGAGATAGTTTGTAGGAGGCGGAGGCGACGAAGGGGATTTACCTTTAGATAGGATATGTGCCTTCCAGGTAAAGCGAGAGTCGAAAGTGAGGCCAAGGAATTTTCCAGAGGAGCAATACTTGAGAGGTATGTCATATAGAGAAAGTGGAGGTGGGAGTGGTACACGAGAGCGAGAGAAAAGGATGGAGAAGGGAAAAAAAAAAATAAGGTTGCTGATGGTGGCACGCAATGTCGAATGTCTATCTATGTCGACATCACCAAACTCCAGAAATAAATCAGAAAAAAAGGTAGGCATCAAGAAGGTCAAGACAGGGTTATGTGGCGGATGTTACACGCCTACTCACACACACACACACACACACACACAGACACACACACACACACACACACACACATATACACACACACACACACACACACACACACACACACACACACACACACACACACACACACACACACACACACACACACACACACACACACATTAATTTAAAGATCAATGATAGAATATAAATATAAAGAAACGAGCTTGATTCAATCCTGTAAGAATATAATTATTAATGAAACACATGCATTCATTTCTCTTGATATCACAAAAAAGTTCTTTAACGTGAGAGCATACTGGAATTCCATGTCAGATTATATTCTTTCTCATCGTAATTATTAAAAGTTTTAACCTGGATGAGGACTTGATTGAGACGCTATGTGAACAAACGAGGAACATTAATATCTGCATATTTTTTTTTTTACATCACAAAGGACTGGCCAAGGGCAAAAAAAGAGGTAACAAAATGCCCGCTTATAGCGCATTTTCGCGGCCACTCTGGCCCGGTCTGGACTGGGCTAGTCCCGGGCGGCCACTGTTTTTGCGAGGCAGTTTAGACCGGGCTGGAACGGACTGGGCCGGGCTGAGCCAGCGAGCAGGACCAGGTTGGACCAGTGTGGGGAGAACTGGCGCATGCGCACTACAGTCAGCGAGGAAGGCGACCAGGAGCTTCTCGTGCTGCTTATAAGACATGAAACACCATGATGGTCGACCATAAGACTATAGTATCACAGGCGTGGTAGTTGTAAAGTCTTCAGCACAGGTTAAAAGGCGGACGACAAAAAGGATATTGACAAGATGGACGCCTGCCGCCTCCACAGTTCAGTTCAGTACCGCCCACTCGATCCCCCAGCCAATAGGAACGACGAATGGGACGGGGCCAGTCTCGATGTATTTTCGCGACCATCAGTCCACCCTGACCCGGTCCGGACTGGACTGAACCAGGGCGGTGAACGTCAAGAAAATGCGCTATCAGTTGCCAGTCCCTATAAAGAAGACAGTAAAGGCCGGTTCCCATCAGCCCGCTTGTACGGCCGTCTTACAACAACACTGCTCAACAATGACGTCACCATCATCACCGTTTGAGTGGTATTTGTGGTAACTGGGCACAGTTGGCAACTCCGCTCGAGCGGACACCGCCGAGCGGGAGAGATGACTTGAATTTAACTTTGTACGGCGGCCGTACAGCGGTACAGCGGTGCGGTAGACTTTGTTGTGACGTCATTGTGACGTCTTTGTTGTTGTATGGCGGCCGTACAAGCGGGAAGGTGGGAATCGGGTTTAAGAGAATAAATAATGGGGGGTGGGTTTGTATTGTCACGATCGGTGACACGAGGTCGCCACCCCAGGCCCTGCCCCAGGGACACGTGGGTCTAGTTACGTTATTTCAGGATATTTAAAACAAGGTCAACACATGAAATCCTTATATAATTAACACACTTAACTACAATTACTCTTTACAACATAAAATAAACACTAAACACCAGTCACAGAAGATTCTCAGATACATGGATACCAGCACAACGTTGCCAAAACTCACCCACTCTCTCTTACCTTTCTCTCTAACCTCCTGTTTCTAAAACACAATCACCAAAGAGCACCTCTACTGAGCCTCACCATCACAATCACCAAAGAGCACTTCTAACTGAGCCTCAACATCACAATCACCAAAGAGCGCTTCTACTGAGCCTCAACCTAGACACACACAATACTTTCTACCTACACTCACTTTCCGTAAATAGGTATAGCCAACCCGACATCGGTGAACTAATAATGCTTAAAAACCTTCACAACATACTCACAATATCTGGTATCGAGGGATAGAAGGAGGGGTGCTACTTTAGTATGCGGCCTACCGCAGTACCGCAGTCTACAGTGGTGTGGGGTGTGATCTACCCCTACACTGGTCCACAGGTCCCCTACCCCTGCATCTGAAGGGATTAGTTACTGTTCCACATGTCGATCATAGGTCAGGTAGCTAACACAGGTCAGGTTATCATAATTGGTCCCCTACACCTGCATCTGAAGGGATTAATTTATGGTCCACAGGTCACTGGTCAGGTAGCTAACACGTCAGGTTATCATAATTGATCCCCTACACCTGCATCTGAAGGGATTAATTTATGGTCCACAAGTCATTGGTCAGGTAGCTAACACAGGTCAGGTTATCACAGTTGTCCTATATAAGGTGAACAAAGATGACTCTCCTCAGTTTAGTCCCAAACTTCCACCTGCGTGTATTTCACTCCACAATGAAGCTGAAAGATTTTTACCGACGTGTTCTCCAGACAGAAGAAACTGCAGTTGCATTTCTTCGTGGTAATAATCTTCTGGATGCACCACAGCAAGCAGATCCGTGTCATCGATGTGGTAGTATCATGCAGGAAAAAGGTGAGAGGTGTGGAGAATTCAGGCCTGTACTTCGCTGTCCACGTAAAGAGTGCCAAACGACACGTTCTGTTCATCAAGGGATTGCATTCTTCCATTATACGGATATGAACAACAAATTAAACAGCAAGCTGAGTTTGAGTGATATCTCTTGTTATGTTCTGATGTTGATGCTGATGTTATTGTTCATTAATAAATTGATTAATAAATAAATAAATTGTTATTCTCCATTAAACCCATAGTATAGCGTAGTAGCGCTGTAGACCTCATACTAAAGTATAAGCAGCCGGTAGACCGCATACTAAAATAGAAACAGGACGGTAGACCGCATATTAAAGTATGCGGTCTCACCGCATACTAAAGTATGAGGACTCACAAGCCTCCCACGTGACGCCCACGCCCGACACAGCGGCTCTTCACACAACACTACGAGTGGGGTGCTAGGAGTGGAGAGCGAGGCGACTTTGTCTTGTCTTGATAGATTTGTCACCTGTGTTTACAGGTGACATGGGCCCTTACGCCTGATGGCGGCCCATAGGTGAAAATCGAGGGACAGTGGGAGGGGGTGCAGCACTTATCGGCTGCGCGGCGGGGAAGGAGGTGGGAAGAAGAACCGTGGGGGGGCATGCATGGCCCGCTGCCACGGGAGTTGGCGTGTTATCCCACCATCAGCTCCTTGCGCGGCGACTGCTGGCTTCCTCTGTAAGCGAGGCGAGGTCATGCCAAGTGTCAACAGTCATAACCTCTTTTATATGGGTGACTTATCTGGTGGCGGGCGGCAACGCGCGTACTATACCGGCAGCCAGGGGCCTTCAGTCTAGATGAGAAGGATACCGATATTGGAGTATGTGGACATCTCAGGTGTAGCGTGGGATGTTTTGAAATGGCCGTCTGCCGGGTACCACTGGTTGCGTGTGACCCCTGGGGGCCCTTAAAGTGGCCCTTTTTTGGGGCTAGCATAGATATTCAAGATACCACATAAAACCAACTTCACATGGCCAAGTACATCCCCCAGAGTGTAAAATGACCAATGCCAGACAAATAGCCCGCTGTTTTGGCCCTGCCAGATGGGCCAAAAAGGGCCAAAATTTCGAGCTAGCATAGATATTGAAGAAACCGATCGGAACCACTTTTACATGAATGAGTATATTCCCCAGAGTAGGAAATGACTCATGCCAGACAAATATTCCTCTGCAATGGTGCCGCCAGAAGCCCTTAAAGTGAGTCTCACGACCCCCGCCACTCATTTAGGCTAGCACAATCATTGAAGATACCGAATGGAACCAACTTAGATTGAATGAATACATTCCCCAGAGTAGGAAATGACCCATACCAGACAAATATTCTTCTGCAATGGTGCCGCCAGAAGCCCTTAAAGTGAGTCTCACGACCCCCGCTACTCATCTGGGCTAGCACAAACATTGAAGATACCGAATGGAACCAACTTAGATTGAATTAATACATTCCCCAGAGTAGGAAATGACCCATATCAGACAAATATTCCTCTGCAATGGTGCCGCCAGAAGCCCTTAAAGTGAGCCCCACGACCCCGCCACTTATCTAGACTAGCACACACTGAAGATACCGCACATAAACAACTGCAAATTAATAAGTAGCTTTCCCTGAGTGTAAAATGGCAGATGCCAAACAAATTATTGAAAATTACCATTATCTTGCCCATTCCTCAAATATCTGTCTCAAAATTTAAATGATCCTTGTCTTGTCCTCAAATTGGGTCGGGCTCCGACCCCCGCGAAATACATGTCTAGACATGGCAAAACATGGAGAGCACCAGACAAATATTAGTAAGATGGTATACAAAACAATGGCTTTACAAAAAAAGTTTACAGAGCATTCATATTAAAGATCTTCACTTACGCAATATGTCTACAAGCCTACCAACAACGCCCCTAGACCAATTTTAACATTTTTAGACTAATTAAAAAAAAAATTAAAACCAATTTTAACATTTTTTGGACCAATTCTAACATTTTTTTACCAATTTTAACTTTAAGAAGACAAGGCTGAAACATTGCTAAAAACCTTCCTTGGAACCCTATGATCTCAATTGACAAATGCTAGTTAATTTAACTCTGGCTTTCCACCCGGCAGCAACTCCTAAACCCATAGGAGGTCATCAAATTCACTTCTATTCAGAGTTAAAGGAATTCTATGACAAGTGTTAGCAGGGTCTTCGTTGCATGCATACGTCCCCACCTGTCCTCCCTCACACACTCTCGCCTTTAAGAAAAAAATGTTAACAATGGTCCAGTACAAATTATTTTTCACTCGCGATCCCTGCATAATCCTCTCCCTACCTCCCTCCCTCCCTCCCTCCCTTCATCCCTCTCTCCTGGCCTGTCTACTTCCCTTCCCTCCCTCCCCTCCCACCATTCTCTCTCTCTCTCTCTCTCTCTCTCTCTCTCTCTCTCTCTCTCTCTCTCTCTCTCTCTCTCTCTCTCTCTCTCTCTCTCTCTCTCTCTCTTCTCTCTCTCTCGCTCTCTCTCTCCTCCGCCTGCTACATATCACGGTAGGTCAGAGCGAGACATGCGTACAGTTGGTTGATTTTTAAAGTTATATTTTCGCCCCACCTACATAACCAAACCTTGCCCTGCAGCAATCCGTGACACCTGCACCACCGATACTGTGCTACAAATGATACTACTACTAACTACTACTACTACTACTACTACTACTACTAACTACTACTACTGTTATACTACTACTACTACTACTACTACTACTACTACTACTACTATACAGTGTACACACATGCACACACACACGACTGACACGAGTATATGTGGAAAAATACTGTATTACATACAGTGAAAAGTGCAAATAGATAATAATCAAACATTATTTTGTTAAACCTAATGTATAATTGATACTTGAAATATAAAAGAAAAAGCAGCTCTTTATAAACAATGAAAATGTGGATGGTAGTGGCAGAAATTATCTCTATATATAAATCTCAAAATTTGTCTGTCTGTGTGTCTGTATGTTCGTTATAGACTCGGCTACAGATGGCCAAAACCCCACATGCCGCACATATTTGGAATCCTCATGACCCAGCGGAGAACATAGGCTATGTTTCGATGGGCGTGGCCGACCCTGGTGGGCGTGGCCAGCAAAAACAACCTAAAAACGGCTGTGGCTGCTAAACCGTGCGAGATACTGACTTGACACTGTAGTCCAAAATTGTTGGCCGTGATCGACTTGGGGGGATGGAAGATGTTTTGAGGGGTGTGTCCGACCCCGGTGGGCGTGGCAAGCAAAAACAACCTAAAAACAGCTGTAGCGGTTAAACCGTGCGGCCTTCCGCAGAGCTAGGAGAAAGGTGCCCGGGGGGCACCCTTTCTGCTAGTATTTCAATAAATATTCGATTTCTTATTCAGAAAAATAAAAAATAAATATTCCAATGTTGCTGGCTAGAGGAAACCTACGGTTTAAACTTTTATGATTTACACAACCAATATTTAAAACTTTTAAGCAACCCTTTCCTGAGGTGTGAGTGTGTGTGTGTTTGTGTATGTGTGTGTGTGTGTGTGTGTGGGTGTGCGTATTCATCTAGTTGTATTTTACAGGGCCTGAGCAACGCTCGTATGGCCCCGTCTCCATATCACGGAGTACCCTGTGTGTTGTGTGTGTGTGTGTGTGTGTGTGTGTGTGTGTGTGTGTGTGTGTGTGTGTTTGTGTGTATGCGTGTGTGTGTGTGTGTGACTGTGTATGTGTGTGTGTGTGTGTGTGCACGTGCATGTGCCGGGTCGTCCCGTGCAGACCAGCGACCCTCGGGCAGTGCTTCCTCCCACATTCCTTCCTTCCTTCCTTCTTTTTCTTCTTTCAATCACCTATTTATAGCACCAAAGAAACATGGGATTAGCTGACACAGACACGCACACACATACCTGTCAATCCTATTTATTCAGGAGAAAAAATGGATTGCTTATGACACGACACGTGAGGATGTGTCACGTGTGACCGTCTGTCTGTCTGTTTGTCTTCTCTATATCAGTCTCTGTATCTGTCTACCTGCCCATCTCTTTATCTGTCTCTCTGTCTATCTATGTATGTGTATGTCTGTCTGTCTGTTTTTGTCTTTTCTATAAGTCTATCTGTCTATGTCTGCCTGTCCATCTCTTTATCTGTCTCTTTGTCTATCTATATGTCTGTTTTTGTTTTTGTTTTTGTCGAATTTTGTCTGTCTGTCTACCCCCCTCCCTCTCTCTCTGGGTCACTGCTGCCACACACTAGCGTTCCTCTTTCAGGTGAGTGAGGGGGGGGAGTGGGGGAGGCCTACTTAACCCTGGAAGCCGTAGCAAAGGGTCAGTGGTTGGCGGGACGCGGCGGCCAGAGCACCTCCAGACACACACCGGTAAAGTACGTAGGCCTTACAGCGGTTTTTTTTTCTTTAGCTTTATTTACATCTATTACATTTTAACATAGAAGCAAAAAAACAAACAAGGGATATAAAATGAAATAGAATAAAAAATTAAAAAGCAATAGTTGCGGGGGTGGCGGCGGGCACTGACACGGGCATAGATTTGGGAGGCTCAAAATTAGTGTCTTATATTAAAGTAGTTAATTTAAGTTAGCTTAAAATTATCAAAATGAGCTCTTAGGTTCAAAATTAGCGTCTTAAATTAAAGTTAGTTAATTAAAGTTAGCTTAAGAATATCAATATTAGCTCTTAGGCTCAAACCTTGGGTCAAAAACATAGTATTTCTAAAGACAAGGAATGCGTCTCAAAATTGAATTGAATGATAATGTAAAAGTAGAATTCCAATATATGATTTTAAATCAGTATTTGAGGTATAAGGGAATTGGGTTTCGGATTAATAAATTTTTGTGCATGCGTCTGAAAATATATACAGATAGTAAAAAGAAAAAAAAAAAAATAGCTCTGACAAAGTCAAAGTAAAAAATCTACATGACGATTCAGCATTTCAGGGAAGTAAATTCCTTTCCATTGCTAATTCTATAAATTTTCGTGAATTCTTGCTGTAGATTAAGGCGTATGACAAATGCAACATGGTGCACTTTTCAAAATAAACCCTATCACTAACCTTGAGTCAGTCCAAATTAACAGTCACATCAGAGAACCACAATGATTCATTTAATTTTTTTTTACAACACATAGGACTGGCCAAGGGCAAAAAAGAAGTAACAAAAAGCCCGCTTAATTGCCAGTCCCTATAAAGAAGACAGTGAGAATATAAAAAGCGGGGATGGGCCAATTTAGTTCGGGAGGTGTCTTGTTACTCCTCTCTTGATAATATCCAAGTCGTAGGAAGGTGATAATGATAATGTACTTCTGATAATACTAATGATGATACTTATATAACATTCATTACTTGGAGGAGCCAATCAGTCAGTCAGTCAGTTAGCATGCACAGTCTTCACGCCACTAACTTTTTTCTCTCTACTGCTGTGCGTGACAGATGCAAGGCAAGGGCGTGTGGATGGCATACAAGGCGTGGGTGGGCGTGGTGGTGGTGGGGGCGTGCGTGGCGGTGCAGGTGGAGGCGTGGGGCTCCTACTCTTGCAGCCTCACGCCCATCGACAAGGAACAAATCGCTAACGCCACACTCAAGGTTGAGAAAGATCGGTCTTGTAGCCACCAGCACTTTGATAGAATTAGAGCTTTTAACAATCAGAGCTTTTAACCTAACCTAACCGAACCCAAAAAGAGCTTTTAACCTAACCTAACCGAACCCAAAAAGAGCTTTTAACCTAACCGAACCCAAAAAGAGCTTTTAACCTAACCTAACCGAACCCAAAAAGAGCTTTTAACCTAGCCTAACCCAACCTAATAAGAGCTTTTAACCTAACCTAACCTAATAAGAGTTCTTAACCTAACCTAATAAGAACTTTTAACCTAACCTAACCTAAACAAAGTAAAGGCTACAGCTACCTAATACACCCCTTCACTCACCTATATACCACTCACAACTGTACGATAGTTAATTAGTAGTACGACCTATTTAACTACTCACTAATTCCTGTAGTTAATTAATAGAGGGTCCAATGAATCCTACTTCCTTATTTGGATACGTAAATAAACCCCACTCAACCTTGTAGATATCTTGAGGTCGCATTCATCTCTCCATATATTGCTTTTAAGCGCTATTATGAAAAGTCGTAAAATTTAATTAAACTCTGGAGCAGTCTGGCTTTCCTCTGGGTTTTCCTATAGCTTCCTCTCTGCTTCATAAGGTATAGGGATAGTAAAACACTTGGGAGGGACTACTACTACTACTACTACTACTACTACTACTAGTCTACTACTACTACTACTGCAAATTTTGCTATTTTGGCTAAAACTCATCTTTTCTGTATTTTTCTACGAATAGTGGGTACGAATAGTGGTATCTTTAACTTCGATATCTTTTTCTCAATGACTGTCTTCTTTTCTCGTTAATTAAAGAGGTGTCGCTCCCTTCAACTCTCTTTCTTTCTTCGCATGGTGACATGACACGAGTTTCAAGTAGAGACAAAGCCAAAGAAGTGTTGCTGACGTATACATTTTTCAGACGATTATAAGAGTTTTAGCCATGACAGCAGAAGTAGTAGTAGTGGTAGTAGTAGTAGTAGTAGTAGTAGTAGTAGTAGTAGTAGTAGTAATAGCAGTGGTAGTAGTAATGAAGGTAATCGTGGGAGTCATGAAAAACAAGGAAACGAATCATTAAGAAAAAAATGACTACTTTCCTCCAATCTATAACCAACAATTCAAACTATTCTTCCCTTTGCATTAACAATTCCTCTTCTCATCCTGTTATAATTCTGATTTACAATTATAAAGAAAGGGGAAAAAAGGGGTTCCCGGAGAAGGCAATAGTTACTCGAGGTCACAGCCCTTGTCTCCCTCCCCGTGGTGGCAGTCGGCGCAGCGGGTGGACGCCTCCGTGGCCACCCTGGGGGAGAAGATGGACATGATCCTCGCCTTGCTGCAGCCCCCCGGACCCCTCCAGGCCCCCTGGCTGACCCCGCCCCACCCACAAGGTAAGGAATTTCACACACACACACGCACACACACACACATACACACCTAGCGTGCTGGCCTGCCATTCTGTGGTAGCCGGTTCGAATCTTCACTGCTCCCGGGGATTTTTTACTGACAAATTCGGGCGGTTACTGTCCCCTTTGAGCAAGGGGATGGGGTGTGTGAGGTCCCAGCATTACCCAAAGATCGGTAATAATGACCTCCAAGCTCACACCGGGAGGGTGAAATTGGCCATCGCGAGTCCGACTCTTGTGGACAAGACCAACTGTATGCCATATCTGGCACAAGACCTGTGTGAATAACACACACACACACATACACACACACACACACACACACGTTTTTAACCCATTTGCTGAAGTCAACTTCCATAAGTATTTCTTAGAAAGCAAGATTCCCATATCTACAAATAAGACTATAATTACTATTACGATTATCATTTCTATTACATTGATGAAACAAAGAATCATAATTTTTCTCATTATCATTGTTAACATTATCATTATTATTACTATGATTACCATTATGTTTTGTTGTTGTTTTTGTTTGAAGAATTTCGTCAGTTATCGACGCAGCTGAGATGGATCTCCACTGTAACCAGACAGCTCTCTCTCTCAGACTACCCCTAGACCCTAACTACCCCTAGAGAGCTGTCTGCTAGTGCTTATAGTGTTGGCCGAAGCCAGCACCCCGGGAGGCGGGTTACAAACCCCCGGCTAACACCCGGTACCCATTCACTGCTGGGTGGACAGGGGCTCGGGTTTTAAGGAAACAGCCCAATTGTTTCCGCTCCGCCCGGGGATCGAACTTACACTACGGAGTAGTGTAGTCAGGTATTAGGTATCATTATTATTGCTGTTCTTTTTAATGCTAATGTCAAGATCATCATTACCAGTATTATGCTTATAATCATAATGATGATGATGATTGATGAAGACGATAATGATGTTGATGCCGCAGTGACAAACAAATTTGTCTTCCATATGATAACACAACTTACATTTAAGACAATACCAAACAGATAAGTTTCCCATTAGTTATGACTGCAGCTTACATGAAAGAAAATGGTAAGTCTTTTAAGTAGAACTAATGTGTTTTACGCCGCACAGGGGAACGTGACGCCTCGGTGAACAGGGAGCGAAGAGAGGGGGAAGAAATAAGGAGAGAACATAATGAACAATCTAGAGAAGAACAAGTTAACACAGAAGAAAAAGAACACAGTCGAGAAGGAGAGACACGCCGAAGTGGATCAAACCAACCAGAGACTGATGAAAATACACGAAGAAAGGATGAATCGGAAGAGGCTGAGAGAGAAGCAAAGAAGAAAGAAGAAGCAGAAAGTAAACTGGAAGCAACAAGGAAGGCCAAGAAACAGAAAAATGAAGACGAGGATGATGACTCAGGACCCAAGAAAGGTGAGTTAAAGCTCGATGAAAAAATTTGTTTAACCAAAGATTAAGAAGCAAATGTGATTATCTATGAATAAATGAATACACTTACATTATGAACTTAGATAAGATTATGAGATGAAAAAAAAAAATTATGAGCATTATGAATATGGTATTAACATTTAGCAGTATGCATACCGTCAGGAACATGAAATACAAGCATAAATAAGTCTAGATATTATGTACAACTATATAAAATACAAATACAAGTAAAGTGGAATGACAAAGTTTATAGTGCTACAATACAGGCGAAAGTAGAAAAAAAAAAAAAATAGCAGATACTTATCGATCAATTTTAATCGTAAAAATAACGTTTATTCAAGTATTTTTACTTATTTTTCATGAGCTACAAAATGTTCAAAATTGACAATTTACAGCCATTTTTTGGTGAGGATATTCTTAGTAGAAATTATAGTGGTTAGCACTAGAAGATACAATTTTGCATTTTCATAAGCTAATCAAGAGACTTTGAGGTAATTTACCGTTATATAATAGTATATGAAAAGCGTTTTTCATAGTTTCAATTGTAGTAGCAGTGCTAATATGACTAAAGGAAGAAGAGTAGAAGTAAGTGGAAGATAACATATTGTGTGACTAATGTGTGTGTGTGTGTGTGTGTGTGTGTGTCCAGGCCAGTGCACGGTGATGGTGACGGACAACCACACCACCGTCGGGATGTTCTACATGAGCACCTACAACCACGGCCACTGCGCCAACCGCCACCCCATCACTTCGCCCGTGCGCTACTGCCTCGGCTACTGCCCCACACGCACCTTCGTCAGTAAGTCTGTGTCTGTTTGTATTTTGTATGTCTATTCTGCAATCGTGCTTTCCTCTATCTCTGTTTCAACACTTTAATGCCATCCATGCTTCTTTTATCTCCCTCTACTTAAACATTTCATTCCTTCGTCAGTAAGTTTGTGTCTGTTTGTATGTCTTTTCTACAGTCGTGCTTTTTTCTATCCGTTTCAGCATTTAAATCCCTTTCCATTCAGTAAGTTTGTGTCTGTTTGTATGTCTTTTCTACAGTTGTACTTTTCTCTCTGTTACACTGTTACAGCACTATAACTTATATTCATACTTCTTTTCCTTTCCTCTACTTTTATATTTCACTCTTCTTTTTTTGTGGCTTCGTCGTTAAGTTTGTGTCTGTTTGTATTTCCTCTTTTAACCCGTTTGTTCTATCCCTTTTTAATGCTATTAGTAAGTCTATCTCTTATTAATGTATTTTG
>JACEEZ010008480.1:0-7500 GCA_016584305.1 Chionoecetes opilio | reverse complement strand
CTCCATTACTCGTTAGTCACTTCATCACGTCAGAAGGTAACGAGACATCACAGGGAGCCGTGTGTGCCGCCGGCATATTCCCCAACTCTATGCTATATAGTATGTGGTTTCCGAGTGAAGACGCTTGGTTGTAGCTCCGACACTAACCATACGATTTTTTTTCGAATATACCCTTATTGTGATTCCTACACAAAGTTATCATTCAAAGTCCAGGAAACTTAACCTAACCTAACCTAACCTAACCTGACGTGTTCAAGAGTAAACGCGACATACTGTTCCAGAAAATATGCGTGCTGCCGTGGGAGTCTAAATATATACACGAGGCTCACCGAGTCCTATTCACAACATGCACATCAGACGTATTTTGGAGTGGCCTTGATAATGTGCAACAAAGTCCCGGATGTTTATGCAGGCTTTCACGTGTTTGTATGATGAAATGTTCCCTTAACTTAATTTCATTTTCGCCTCATCACCTTCCCTGAATAAGTATTAGTCTTATAATTCTACGGATTTTATGTATTCATCTTCCATAAATCTTAATCCCTTTTTTATATTCGTGCCAAAATGTCATTAAAAACTTGTCAATACCTTGGTCACACTATTCTTACGTGAACTATGAACCTTTTCGATACAGAATTTGATCCCTCTATCATAAAAACATAAGAAAATAAGGAAGCTACAAGAGGCCGTAAGACCTACACGTAGTAGTTCCTGAAATGATGACCCCGGGGTGACTCGAACACCCAGCCTTCTGATCTGGAGTCAGACGCGCTACCATTGCGCCACGGAGCCCATACAGGGAGGAATTATCGTACTATTACAAGAAGAAGTACATGTTAAATAAATCCTTTGAACCACTGATGAACTACACATTCCCTTAACCCCTTCACGCACAGATCTTTCCTTTGCTATATAAAATCGTCTATTGTTAGCCATAAAATTAAGAAAAGTATCTGAATATACCAAATTAACTAGTGGACAAAGATACTAAGCAGGTCATATCTATTAAACTATTGCTTATATTAATTAAAATTGTCTAATGGTATCCAAATTACAATGGAAATTACGGTGTAGGCCTCAAGGGGTTAATTTCAACGAGGCACTTTTTTTACCCCCATATTCCTAGTTATTTCGTCTCTCTCCCTCTCTCTCTCTCTCTCTCTCTCTCTCTCTCTCTCTCTCTCTCTCTCTCTCTCTCTCTCTCTCTCTCTCTCTCTCTCTCTCCATCTATCTCATTTCATCTCTCGTCTTAATTAAGCTTCTTTTATCCCACCTTTTCAGCACGTAACGAGGGCATCTGGGGTCAAGGTCACGAGTGTAAGAGCTGCCAACCCTCCCGCCTGGAGACCCTGCGCATCCCCTTGGCCTGTGACGACGGCTTCACCTTCCAAAAGAACTTCAAGAACGTGGTCGAGTGTGAGTGCGCAAAGTGTCACTCGGTGGCGCGCTGAGAACACTTTCTTATGCTACGGTCACATTAGACACTGGTACCCGTGGACTGGGCGGTTTTGCGTGGGCTGGGACCAGAGCTACTTCTGGGAGCCCAGAGCAAGTGTTCACACTGTCTGAGCCGCCTCCCAGCCAAACCAGCCGCCCAGCCCAGTGCTAGGCAGATCTCAAATCAAAACAAACGCGACAACGGTGTCTCTTAATACCAAAATATACCGTAATACATGACAATACACTAAAATAAGGTATCAAGAGACATAATACATATATTTCAAAAACGTATTTAGGGTGTGTTGCGGTATAATTCGGAGTTAATATTCCGCAGGAGTTGGCGGGCTCCACAGATCTTAAAGCTTACTTTTTCTCTATTATTTTCGGCTCAGTATAATGTGCAGTAGTTATTTACTTGTGGAAACCAAAAATATATCACTTTTTTTAAATTTAATAATAGCTAGGTAAGTTAGGTGACGTTTAAGTTTGGTTAGGTTAGATTTAGGTTATGTTGTAAGTTTGGTTTACGTTAGGTTAAGTTTAGGACAGGTTTGGGTTAGTTTTGTCGAGTTATTTAGGTTAATTAAATAAACGAATCTGATGGTGCGCGATTGCCCGGCTGCCGCGGCTGGTTGGCGCCGCCAACCCCTGAGGAATATTGACCTATTTCTGTATTAAGCTAAATACCGAAATACACCCAAATATATACCAAATATATACCGACATATACCAAAATATACAGAAATAATTTTTTTTTACACATACATTATGTCTTTTAATACCAATAATTACCAACTTAAATATGGTATTAATTGACAGAAGCCATGTATTTAAAAAATGTATTTCTGTATATTTTGATATATTTCGGTATGTTTGGGTGTATTTTGGTATGTGTTTAGGTGTATTTTGGTATATTTCGGTGTATTTTGGTATATTTTGGGATGTGTTTAGGTGTATTACGGTATATTTCGGAATATTTAGGTGTATTTCTGTATATTTCGGTGTATTTTGGTATATTTTGGTGTATTTCTGTATATTTCGGAATATTTCGGTGTATTTCGGTATATTTTGGTGTATTTCGGTATATTTCTGAATATTTAGGTGTATTTCGGTATACTTTGGTGTATTTCGGTATATTTCGGAATATTTAGGTGTATTTCGGAATATTTAGGTGTATTTCTGTATATTTCGGTGTATTTTGGTATATTTTGGTGTATTTCTGTATATTTCGGAATATTTAGGTGTATTTCTGTATATTTCGGTGTATTTCGGTATATTTTGGTGTATTTTGGTATATTTCGGAATATTTAGGTGTATTTCTGTATATTTCGGTGTATTTCGGTATATTTTGGTGTATTTCGGTATATTTCGGAATATTTAGGTGTATTTCGGAATATTTCGGTGTATTTCTGTATATTTCGGTGTATTTTGGTATATTTTGGTGCATTTCTGTATATTTCGGAATATTTAGGTGTATTTCTGTATATTTCGGTGTATTTCGGTATATTTTGGTGTATTTCGGTATATTTCGGAATATTTAGGTGTATTTCGGTATATTTTGGTGTATTTCGGTATATTTCGGAATATTTAGGTGTATTTCGGTATATTTTGGTGTATTTCGGTATATTTCGGAATATTTAGGTGTATTGTCGGTATTTTTCGGTGTATTTTGGTATATTTCGGAATATTTCGGTGTATTCTTGGTATTTTTCGGAATATTTAGGTGTATTATCGGTATTTTTCGGTGTATTTTGGTATATTTTGAGTGTATTCCGGTATATTTCGGAATATATAGGTGTATTATCGGTATTTTTTGGTGTATTTTGGTATATTTTGGTATGTCTTTAGGTGTATTTCGGTATATTTGGGTATTAAGAGACATCCACCGATTGGAACTCTCGCCGCCGGCGGCGAGTCTTCCTATTATTGATATTACAACACCCAACATACACATTTAATCAGGTTTTGGTAATAATGGACGAGGACTTCGCGGTCATTTTCAGAGACTGACAAATTTTTCATGGCCAAAATTAGCTGTTTTTTCTAATGGAGATAATTTTATTTTCCGGAAACCAATAGTTTTCATGCAATAAAAAAATGTCATCACCGAATTTTATGGTCGCCGTTTCCATTAAAAACACTGAATCTCCATCAGAAAAAGCACTAAAACTTGACCGGGAAAAATTAGTCAGGGTCTCAGATAACCGGGAAGTGATTGAATAGAACATACCAAACCTAACCTTAACCTAACCTTATAGGCTTTAATGAAACCTAACCTAACCTAAACTAACCTTAACCACAAAGTATACCTAACCTAACCTTAGGTTAAGGTTAGGTTAGGTTTCATTAAAACCTATAAGGTTAGGTTAAGGTTAGGTTTGGTATGTTCTAGTCAACCACTTCCCGGTTATCTGAGACCCTGACTAATTTTTCCCGGTCAAGTTTTAGTGTTTTTTCTGATAGAGATTCAGTGTTTTTAATGGAAACGGCGACCATAACATTCGGTGATGAATTTTTAATGAAAACTATTGGTTTCCGGAAAATAAAACTATCTTAGAAAAAGCACCTATTTTTGGCCAGGAAAAATTAGTCGGTGTCTCTAAAAATGACCGCGAAGTCCTCGTCCAAGGTTTTACCCGTATTTCTGCATTCAGGGGTGAAATACCAGCAAAAGCTTGCTCAGTTAGGTTAAGCAGGATGCCAATGTCCTGGTTAGGTTAAAATTTCCACGGCGGCGAGAATTCTCGGTTGGTTTTTCGGCAAGAATTCCCATCGATGACAGTTTCATAAACCGCACCGCCTACGTCTGTCCCCTGCCTCTCACTACTCGTGGTGCCACGCCTGTGATAGCATCATAGGACATCACCAGGGGTCATAGGGTTCCTCAGGGAATCCTCGCAATCCTTAAAAACACCAAGAACGGCTTTTATTCATACGGCAGTACGGCTTTGTTTATACTTGAAGCTCCAAGGTCAAGCGAGTGTGTAACTTTGATATAATTATCATTGTATAGTCTCTCATCGTTGATCATGTCAGAAAAATGTAATTATCTAGGATTACTACGATGTATTATCCTTATTCTTGAATAAAGATACATAATGTTCTTAAATTGGCTTGCTGTCAATACTATAGACCCACAATCCTCTCTGCTGCCCAGACATAAGTCACTAATAACACAACATTTTATGATCATCACCTTTCCCTACAAAAAGAAAAGAAAAAAACTGTTTATCATCACAGTTCCCTACAAAAATTACTACAAAAATAAGTGATATATATAATGTTCATGATGTAGAAATGGAAAAAGAACAGAAACAAGAACTGGGAGTGAAGAATTATACATTATTCATTCCTGCATTCCACCACTGACTGAAGCATGAGAACAACTATATGCTAGTGGAATGCAAGAATCGAGAGAGAGAGAGAGAGAGAGAGAGAGAGGAGAGAGAGAGAGAGAGAGAGAGAGAGAGAGAGAGAGAGAGAGAGAGAAAGAGAGAGAAGAGAAGAGAGAGAGAGAGAGAGAGAGAGAGAGAGAGAGAGAGAGAGAGAGAGAGAGAGAGAGAGAGAGAGAGAGAGAGAGAGAGAGAGAGAGAGAGAGAGAGAGAGAGAGAGAGAGAGAGAGAGAGAGAGAGAGAGAGAGAGAGAGAGAGAGAGAGAAGAGAGGAGAGAGAGGAGAGAGAGAGAGAGAGAGAGAGAGAGAGAGAGAGAGAGAGAGAGAGAGAGAGAGAGAGAGGAGAGAGAGAAGAGAGAGAGAGAGGAGAGAGAGAGAGAGAGAGAGAGAAGAGAGAGAGAGGAGAGAGAGGGAGAGAGAGAGAAGAGAGAGAGAGAGAGAGAGAGAGAGAGAGGAGAGAGAGAGAAGAGAGAGAGAGAGAGAGAGACCACGGAAAGACGCGGAACACACCGAAGTGCTCCCCCTCCCCCTCCCCCCCCAACACAATGCTGTATATAAATAACGCTAAATATCACATGTTAATTCGTAACATAAAAGTCTAGATGGATTTATCGTTTCAGACTGAAAACTGCCATTATCCTTGTTATCAATACTTATGTTTTTTGTTTTTGTTTTGTGTTGTGGATGTCATAACGCGACCCTAATGTCCCGTCAAGGTTATTATTAGTGTCGAAGTTATAGTGTGGCGTGACACTGTGGTGTAACCTTGACAACGTATCAAGAACCACACACACACACTCACACACACACACACACACACAGATAGATAGATAGATACAAGAAAAGACAGGATCACACGAGTAGGCTATAGCTCAGGCCCTGTATTATAATAACTGGGTCAAAACAACTAGATAAATACACCAAACAAACACAACAAACTCACAAACCCACATACCTGCACAAAGCCAGGCCACGCCACCCCACACACACACACGTGACGTCATCCAGGTGGCACTTAAAGCTGACCTGACCACCTGGCAACACGTGACCTGAGGAAGACGAGGAGGATGATCAGGGGAGAAGGGAGGGTCACTGATGCCTAAGGGGGGAGGGAGGTGCGTGTGACCTTTGACCTGTGGCGCAGCAAGGGGGTCATTACGTCATCTGCAGCCGGCACCCCTGGCACTCATTAGCCTCAGGTGATCCGGGAGCAGGTGACACCTTTGGTATTTACACTGCGATGCTCACCTGTGGAGGATGTGATTAGTTGATGAGGCGAGACGGACGTAGTGGCGACGTTGGTGATGGAGTGGGGGGTGGGGGTGCCCTTGTGTGTGTGTGTGTGTGTGTGTGTGTGTGTGTGTGTGTGTGTGTGTGTGTGTGTGTGTGTGTGTGTGACTTTCATTATGGTCTTTTGCTTGTCAGGAATATTGTTTCTTCTCTACTGCTGCTTCTGTTACTTCTACTACTACTACTACTACTACTACTACTACTACTACTACTACTACTACTACTACTACTACTACTACTGCTGCTGTTACTTCTACTACTACTACTACTACTACTACTACTACTACTACTACTACTACTACTACTACTACTGCTACTTCTACTACTACTACTACTACTACTACTACTACTACTACTACTACTACTACTACTACTACTACTACTACTACTATTACTA
Source organism: Chionoecetes opilio (assembly GCA_016584305.1). Taxonomy (NCBI): domain Eukaryota; kingdom Metazoa; phylum Arthropoda; class Malacostraca; order Decapoda; family Majidae; genus Chionoecetes; species Chionoecetes opilio. The sequence goes on along the minus strand of JACEEZ010008480.1, from coordinate 982 downwards.
CTACTACTACTACTGCTGCTGTTACTTCTACTACTACTACTACTACTACTACTACTACTACTACTACTACTACTACTACTACTACTACTACTATTACTACTACTACTATTACTACTACTACTACTACTACTACTACTACTACTACTGCAATGTTTTCATCATCTTTACATTTTTTAAAATTCATATTGTTGCTTTTGCTGTTGTTATTATAATAAATCATTTTTACTACCATTGTTTTCATTACTGTTATCATTATTATTATTATCATTATCAACATTATTATTATTACTATTATTTTCATCATTATTGTTAATATTTTCATCATTACCCTCACCACCATCAAGATTAATTTCTCTGATCAAAACAAGTATTACAGGTTTGAAAGCGTTCCATCATAAAATATGAAAGTAAACAAACGAATCAACAACAAACAAAAAAACAAGAACAAAAAAAATAAGAGGCCTAGTAAATGTAATTCTTGTATCCAACACATTTATTGTTTTCCTCCTCCTCTAATCCCTCCCCCTCCCCAACACACACCGTAACACACTTTTCCGCACACACACACACTCTCTCTCTCTCTCTCTCTCCTCCCTCCTCGCCTCTCTCCTCTCCTCTCTCCTCCCTCCTCCCCCTCTCTCCCCCTCCTTCCTCTCTCCTCTCTCTCTCTCTCTCTCCCTCGCTCTCTCCTCCCTCTTTTCTCTCTCTTTTCTCCTCCCTCTCTCTCTCTCTCCCCCCTCTCCTCTCGCCTTCTATCCCACTCCTGCACGGTCACTTTTCCTTTCCTTCACCTTCCTCAACCTTCCCTCCTTCCCTTGTTCGCCCTCCCCCTCCTCCTTTTCCTTCTTCGCCTTCCTCATTCCCTCTTTGTCCCCAACCCCCCAACCCCTACCCCCCAACCCCCCCAACCCTCCCCACCCCATAACACACACCACCCCACACACACAACCCACACACACACACCCACACACACCACAACACA
>JACEEZ010008479.1:67500-81898 GCA_016584305.1 Chionoecetes opilio | reverse complement strand
GGAACTCAAAACAGAAAAAAAAGAAAAGGAACAAAAAATAGGTTTACCCTTAAAAAAAAGGTGAAAGGAAATTTGATAGAAAGGGAAGGAAGAGAGAGAGAGGGGAGAGAGAGAGAGGGGGAAAAGGAGAAGGAGAGAGGAGAGAGGGGAGAGGAGAGAGAGAAGAAAAGAGAGAGAGAGAGAGAGAGAGAGGAGAGAGGAGAGAGAGGGAGAGAGAGAGAGATGAGAGGGAGAGAGAAGAGAGAGGAGAGAGAGAGAGAAAAGTTACATTTTTTGCCAGAGGAAAAAAGAATTTTAGGTTTACCAGAGCAAAAAAAAATAAGTTAGTTTTGCCAATGGAGAAAAGGGGATCCCGGGGTGTTGCCAGAACTGATTTTAACCCAAAGCAAAAAAAAAGCCAAAAAGGTCAAGTTGAACCCAAAGCATAAAAAAGGGGGGGGGTTTTGTCACCTAAAAAATGTAGCAAAAAAAATGTCCCAGTTGGAATGGCCTGGGCGTCAGCACATCCGCTCTGGGGGAAAAAGGGACGAGGCTGGGAACACGAATTTTGGCAACCCACACCCCAAATTCATATAAAAGGGGCACACACACCACAACACATACACATACACAAGCCACTTTTATATCAGTAATGGCAAGCAACGGTTTTTGTCCCTTTATAAAATTATGGGAAAAGCCTTTGACCTTATGGGAAAGAAAAAAAAAAAAATCCTTATGGTTAAAAATTTTAAATGGGTGAATTTAATGGAGTGCTTACGTGTTATCAAGGTATGTACATAAATGCAAAAGTTTTGTGTAAAAACTAGACAACTGGGGTTTTCTGTTTTTTGTTCCATTGTAAAATAGGTGTTAGGCGGGGTTTAAAAAATTTTGTCTCCACTGTTTTTTTGGGGGGGTTATTTTTTAAATGACTTTAAAACGCACGTAGGTAGTAATTTTCCCAGGTCTAACTTTTATAGAAGATAGTGTACCCCGGGAAACCTGAGCACAAATGACCTTGATGTTTATTTCGACTAGTTTTTTACTTTAGGCTGACGAAAACAGTGCTACGGGCGGAGACGGGCGCCGCAGCTGCAGGGGGCGCTGAGTGCTGTGCACGGAAAGTGATAGGGGGGATTCCCAAGTGAACGTTGAAAAAAATAAAGTTCTTATTTTTCGAGGGGGGAAAGAAAGAAGGTTAAAAAACCTTTAATTTTGGGGAAAAAAAGATTAGAAGTATTTGAGGGGTACGATTTTTAGGAATTTAAGTTTAACTATAATGGGTCATTTTAAAAGGCAAAAAATTTAAGCAGATAGTCCGGGCCCAAAAAGGGGTTGAAAGGGTTTTTTAAAAAATCATTAAATTAATCAAACCATTTGGACTTTTAGTATGATCTCTAGGGAAAATTTTTAATTGTCCCAATTTTTTTGGGGGGGGGTTTGTGGGGTCTGGGGTTTTTTGAAAACAATGGGCCCGTTAGAGAAACCTGTAATAACTTTAGGGAGGGGGTTTGTTGGGAGTGAATAAATCAACACCCCCTGTGTATGATTATGGTAAAATTTGGGGGTTTAAAAAATAAATGGAGGAGTATATTGTAACAGGTTTTTAAATTTTTTGGTTTAGAATTGCAAAGGAGATAAAAAACAAAATATCATCAAATTATTTTATGTTTTTTAAAAACAATTGTATGATCAAAACTTTCTATAGATCCCCTTGGTTTTAGGGAAAGGGTTAAAACCATTTGTTAAAATTTGGGGGTATGACCAATTTTTTTTATTAGTGAAAATAAATTGTTAAGGTAATTGGTTAAAGGAAGTTTTTCAAGCAAAGGGTTTTGAACGACCATTTAAAAACAAAGGGGGAAAAGGAAGAAACTCCCCAAAAATTTTAGTTTGTTTTCAATTACAGGATTATGATGAAAAAAGGAAATCCCAAAGTTACTGATGCAATACCTTTAAAATTACAGGACATTATGAAAATTTTAAAGTGTGCTAATCATCTTTTTACCGATTGTGAGAGGGGAAGATATAATAATACTAAAAATTTTGGGATCGTATATGCACCCCTGTAATATGAATGGGCCCAGGAGGGGAATTTCATTACCTTTTTTAAAAGTTTCTTTCTTTTATAAAGTTTTTGAAAACAGTATGTTTAAAACCCCACTTTCTTGTATTCCCCCAATACATATAAAATGACTGAAAATATTTGCCAAATACAAATTTTAAAGTGCTTTTTAAAAATTTGCGGGAAAATTTTTTGTAAAAAAAATTACAAGCATTTTAAGTGGGGGCGTTTTCCCATGTTTTTTAAAATTATGTTTGCTTATCTGTTTTTTCTATCTATTACGGTTTTTAACTATTTTGTTTAAAATATTACGCTATTAAATCTAGTTTTTTGTTGTTTTTTTTTACCCGGGCAATACGTAATTTATTAAAATTTTAAACTCCCAATACCCCGGGCGGGGGTTTTGTATTTAGTAAAAAAACCTTTAAACCTTAAACCCTTTTTAAACCCCTTTTAAAAAAACACACACAAACACACACACAACACAAACACCCCACACACATACACACACACACCCCACACACACAACACACACACATACCACCCACCAAACCCACACACACCAACCCCCCACACACACACACAAACACACACAACCCCAAAACACATACAAAACACACACACACACACACACCCACATTTCACACACACACACACACACACACACACCCCACTACACCCCACACCCCCCACACAAACCCCACACACACATACACACACATTTCACACACACACCCACACCCCACACACACCCCCCCACACACACACACACATAACAGACTTTCCGATAATATAAAAAAAAAAATTATTCTTCGTTCTATTGAGAAGAAGATGGGGGAGGAAGGGAAAGGGGAAAATTAAAGATAGCCAAAAAAAGGTTTCCCCCCGTCTAGCCCAGAAGAGAGGGGAGAGAGAGAGAGAGAGAAGAGAAGAGAGAGGGGGAGAGAGAGAGAGAGAGAGAGAAAAGAGAGAGAGAGAGAGGGGAAAAAAAAAAAAAAAATAGAAAATTAAACTGTTTACCCCTCCTCCCCCTCCCCCTCCTCCTCCCTCCTTCCTTTCCCCTCTCCCTCCCCTCCTCCTTCCCCCCTTCCTCCCCCCCCCCCTCCTCCCCCTCCCCCCTCCTCCCCCTCCCCCTCCTTTCCTCGTCCCACCTGGAAAGTACCAAAACCGCGTGGATTGAACGGAGCTGGGGCCTGTTTTGGGCGCGGCCCCCAAGGAAAAAAGGCCCGGCAAGGGTGCCCCACCAACCCCTTTAACCTCCACACTGTGTTCCCAAACCCTTACAAAAACCCCAAAATAACATGACCTAAATTTTCAAGCACTAAACCCACCCCCCCCAAAAAAGTAGTAGTTAAACCATAGATTACAGCTTTCAAACTTTTCCCCACAAATTCCCCTGCAGTTTTTTAAAATTGCATGTATCACTTCTTTTCCCGGGGGGCTTCGGCTGGAGGGATGGGGGGGGGAGGAGGAGTTTTACTTCCTATCCTTTTTCTCTTATTATCTAAATTAGTGTAGTGTAGTTTTAAAAAAACAGTCTTGTAAGGACCTATCGGTCTGTTTTCCGTTTGTGTTTCCTTTGTATTCCTTTGTATTCCTCCTTGGGATTCTGAAGAGTATAATGGGAAAAATGGAAATTTTATAAACATCCTTTGGGGTGCGGGGGAGCATGTGACTATGAACCCAAGCAGAAAAAAGCCAAAAGGCAAGTTGTAACCCAAGCAAAAAAGCCAAGTGCAAGTAAAAAGCTAAAAAAGTACAGTTGGAATGGCGGGCGTCAGCACATCGTCTGGAGGGGAGGACGAGGCTGGGAATACGAATGTTGGCAAACCACACACCAATTTATATAAAAGGGGCACACACACACACACAACAACACACACACAACACACACACACACACACACACACACACACCACAACAACACACCACAACACACACAACACACATAACACCAACACACAAATTCACACACACATACTCATACACACACACACACACACACACACACACACACATAACAGACAGACAGATAGAGAAATGGAAATCAAAATATATTCTTCGTTTCTATTGAGAAGAGGATGGAGAGGAAGGAAGAAGGAAGAACTTAAAGATAACTCAACAAGTTCCCTCCTGTCTAGCCGAGGAGAGAGAGGATTGATCCTTGGATTTAAAGAGAGAAGGAAAAGATGAGACGAGAAAATTTGAGAGTGCGGAGAGATGTGATAAGGGGAAGAAGATTCCTAACGGACAGAGGAAGAGAAAAAAGAGGAAACGGAAAAGGAAAATAAAAGGACCACCAACGGCCCCCCCCCCCTTTTCCTTTCCCTCTCCCTCCCTCTCCCCCCCCTCCCCCCCTCCACCCCCTTCATCTCCTGGATTATGAAGAGTAAATGGAATATGAAATAAAAGATAGGAGGCGGAGAGAAGTGAAGGGTGAAGAAACTCAGGACGAAAGGAAGAGGAAGAGGAAGAGGAAGAGGAAGAAGAAGGAAGGAAGGAAGGAAGGAAAAAGGGAAGAGGAAGGAGGAAGGGAAGAGGAAGAGGAAGGAAGAAGGAGGAGGAGGAAGGGAAGGAGGAGGAGGAAGGGAAGAGGAAGGAGGAAGGGAAGAGGAAGAGGAAGGAGGAAGAGGAAGAGGAGGAGGAAGGGGAAGGGAAGAAAGAGCAAGGAAGAGGAGGATGGAGGGAGAGGAGAGAGGAGGAAGAAGAGGAAGAGAGAGAGAGGAAGAGGAAGGGAAGAAGAGAGAGGAGAGAGAAGGAGAGAAAGGGAAAGATGGAAGGAGGAAGGAGAAGGGAAGAAGAAAGAAGAAGAGGAGAGAGAAGGAAGAAGAAGATAGAGAGAGAGACGAGGAAAAAGAGAGAGAGAGAGAAAGAGAGAGAGAGAGGAGAGAGAGAGAGAGAGAGAGAGAGAGAGAGAGAGAGAGAGAGAGAGAGAGAGAGAGAGAGAGAGAGAGAGAGAGAGAGAGAGAGAGAGAGAGAGAGAGAGAGGAGAGAAAACGAAAATTTAAGAAAGACTAGAATAGGTACTGTTAAAAAATATATATAGTGTTACAACGAAGGCTAATAATGGAAGAGGTAAAAAGACGAGGAAAAAAGGAGAGATAACGCAACTGGAGGCTTGAAAAAGGAGGAGAGAGAGAGAACGAAAGAATGAATAGAGAATAGCAAAGGGGTTATAAGGAACTGGTTACAACGAAGATGACATAGCGAAGAGGAAAAAGATGAGTAAAAAGGTAGATATAACACAAGCAAAAAAGAGGATAGGATATATAGAGAGTAACACATGGAAGGATTAAAGAAAAACATGGAAGAAACGACAGAGCTTAAGGCCCTTCACGCCCAGATCTTTCCTTGGCTATAAACAATTGTATGTTGTCGAGCACAAAAATTACGAGAAGTCACTGAAATACCAAATTAGTAGTCGACAGGATACAATCTGTTAGAGCTATAAAAATATTGCTATAGGCACTAAAAAAGTCTAATGGAGTGGTCTAATTACAATGACAATTACGCTCTGGGCTCAAGGTAGAAATTGGATGAGGCACAGGATAAAACACCAATCAAGGATAAAATACAGAGGAGAAAATAAAGGATTAAGGAATAAAGAAAGAAAGAAAAGATAGACAATAGAAAAGAAAAATAAAGAAATAAAGAAGAAATAGAAGAAAAAATAAAGAATAAAACACAAGACAGGAAAGAATGGGTCAAAATACGAAAACCCCATGAGAGAAGTGACGAGAGAAGAGCGAAGCAGCTCATTAAATACCAAGAACAAAAATGATGGTGAGCTCCTGATCAAAGACAGGATCGGCGCAATCAACAAAAAACAAAGCTGTCCTATTTAAAAAAAAAAAAAAACTTAGTAGAAAGAAAAAATTTGACAAGAAAAACACAGGATGAAAAATGCAAAATTAGAAAAGACCAAAATATCCCACTGAGAGAGAGAGAGAGAGAGTAGAAGAGAGAGCGAGAGAGAAGAGAGAGAGAGTAGAGAGAGAGAGAGAGAGGTAATGAGATGCTTTACACGCATGACAGTAATGGTCAAAGGACGTAATCAATATATAAAAACCATGGACAATAACACCCGCTATTACGATGTTGAAACTGTCTTTACCTGTATTTCGCAATTAACGATAACATCACAACCACAACAACATCAGCAACACTAAACAAGGCACAACACCAACCAACAACAACAGTAACAACAAAAACTACAATTTAACCACACACAACAAACAACAAAACAAACAACAACAACAGTAACAACAACAAACAACCAATCACTGTTTGCATCAAGGGACAGAAACAAAACATCGTGCTGCTTTGTTAACTTCTGTGTGGTGCTGTGTTTGGGGATGTGTGTGTGTGTGTGTGTGTGTGTTGTGTGTGTTGTGTGTGTGTGGGTGGGCCTGTGTGTGGTGTGTGTGTGTGTGTGTGTGTGTGTTGTGTGTGTGTGTGTGTGTGTGTTGTGTGTGTGGTGTGTATGTGGTGTGTGTGTGTGTGTGTGTGTGTGTGGTGTGTGTGTTTGGTGTGTGTGTGTTGTGTGTGGTGTGTGTGTGGTGTGTGGTGTTGTGTGTGGTGTTGTGTGTGGGTATGTGTGTGTGTGTGGTGTGTGTGGTGGTGGTTGTGTGGTTCTGGTGATGTTGTGTGTGTGTGTTGTGTGTTGTGTGTGTTTGGGGTGTGTGTGTGTGTGTGTGTGGTGGGTGGTGTGGTGTGTGTGTGTGTGTGTGGGTTGTGTGTGTGTGTGTGTGTGTGTGTGTGTGGGTGGGTGAGTGTGGTGTGTGTTGTGTGGTGTGGTGTGTGTGTGTGTGTGTGTGGGTTGGTGTGTGTGTGTTCTGTCGTGTGTTTGTGTGGTGTGTGTGTGTGTGTGGTTCGGTGTGTTGTGTGTGTGTGTGTGTGTGTGTGTGTCTGTGTGTGTGTGTGTTGTGTTGGTGTGGTGTGTTGTGTGGTGTGTTGTGTGTGTTGGTGTGTGTGTGTGTGGTGTGTGTGTGTTGTGTGGTGTGTGTGTGTGTGTGTGTGTGTGTGTGTGTGTGTGTGTGTGTGTGGTGTTTGTGTGTGTGTGTGTAAAAGGAGAACTCACAACAAGCACACGATAATAGCTGCCAACATAATTCGCTTAATTTCCTCCTGCTCTTAAACGCCTTTTCTCAAAAACTTTAAGCAGCAAAGATAATACCTCCTACATTAACCCGTGCGATGAGAGAGGAGAGAGAGAGACGGAGAGAGAGAGAGATGAGGAGAGAGAGAGCGAGAGAGAGAGAGAGAGAGAGAGTGAGAAGAGAGAGAAGAGAGAGAAAAAAATACTTTGTGTTTATTTTTCACCCCCCCCGGTAAATTTTACAAGTGTGTGTGTGTGTATGGTGTGTGTGCGTGTGTGTGGTGTGTGTGTGTGTGTGTGTGTGTGTGTGGTGTGGTGTGTGTGTGTGTGTGTGAGAGTGTATGTTGCACCCTGATTGCAATACTAATCACAAGGGTAACGTTAACACACACATACACACGCACACATACACACACACACACACACACACACACACACACACACACACACACACACAAACCTATATTCATACATGTACATAATCAAGAAAATAAAAATATATTCATGTGGGTGTGTTGGGTCAGAACATTTTTAGTTTTTGCCGAAATAACCATAAAATATACGACACAAATAAAGTTCTTGCAACGTGAGCTGGGTCTTATCCTCAGCAAAACACCAGCAACAACACCACAACAATAGGCACCACCACAAAACACAACATAGCACACCACAACACAAACATTTACACAACAATAACACCACAACACTACAACAATAACACCAGCACAATAACACCACAACACCAACACACCACAACAATAACACCACAACACCACCACTACAACACAACACCACAATAATAACACCAGCACAGGGTATATATTCTGCCATCACCACCCCTACCACAATCATTACTACTACCACCATTTTATCCAACAGCACACAAGACCTCTACCACTACTACAAACCCATTTTAAAGTAATCTCTCTTCTTCTCTCTCTCGCCTCCTCTCTCTCTCTCTCCTCTCTCTCTATCGCCTCTCTCTCTCTCTATCTCCTTCTCTCTCTCTCAAGTCTTCTCCTGACTTACACTCACAAGGAACTCAAGAGAGCAAGAGAGAGGGAGGGGAATTGCAAGGGTGAAACTTCCTATACCGCTATAGTGTTTCAGGACATGTTTCGTGTTCAAGGAAATATAATATTCTCTCCCTTTAAGTTTTCAAGTTGGGGTGGCGTTCCTGTTTTATGCCTATAATTCTTGGGTGGATGTTAAAGAGAGATGAGAGAGAGAGAGACGAGAGAAGAGAGGAGAGAGAGAGAGATGATGAGAGATGAGAAGAGAAGAGAGAGGGAGAGAGAGAGATGAGAGGAGAGAGAGAGACGAGAGGAGAGAGAAGAGAGAGAGAGAGAGAGAGAGAGAGAGAGAGATACTGCAAACAAAAATCCTAAAATTATTTTCAGGCACTTCAGATACATACGAAATGTATATATAAAAGTACTTGCGTACACACATACACACAAAAACGCAAACACACACACACACACACACACACACACACACACACACACACAGTCTGTAAAGCCAATCATTAATATAAAAAAATATTGTTTTAGACGAGGTTATAAAAGAGATAATGTAGTTATGAAGGAAATAAAGGTGGATCAGAGAAGAGAACCCTTGTGTTGCTATCTTGTCTTGCTGTCTTGCTGTCTTGTCTTGTCTTGGAGAACATCTTGTCTTGTCTTCACGTCTGGGTCAGTGTTGGTCGGCCTTTTTTGTGTCTAAGTCAAGATAAATCACCTGGCAAACCTGTCAGGAATGTCAGGTCTGATACGATCCTGGGACAAAAACACGTTTTGGAAGGTGTAGGCAATTCCTAGCTTTTTATTCTGTACCGGAGTATATTACTTTTTTTTGGTCTAGGCACGTAACGTAATATTATTTCATGCGAATTCATTGCTGGTCGTGACCACCCCTCACGGTGCCGTGGTGGTGGTGGTGGTTGTAGTGGCGTGGCAGTGGCGGTTGTCGCAGTGCAGTGGCAGTGGCCAGTGGTTGTTCGTGGCAGTGCAAGGCGAGCACTTTTGGTGGGGGCGTGGGGCGCTGTTGCTGCCGCTGTTGTTGTTATTGTTGCTGCCACTGTGACGAGCTGTTGCCACTGCTGTCGTTGTGTTGCGCTGTTCTCGCCACTGCAGCCGCTGTAGTCGCCCGCGTTCCCGCTGCTGCGTTACATCAGCCAGACGGGCGGCGATGCGTCCTTGACGGCCGCCCACCTGTTTGAGGCGGGCGGGCCCCTGATGGTGACCGTCTTGGTGGTGGTGTCGGTGGGGGGCGGGCTGTCACCCTCACGCCGGGTTGTTCCTGCCCAGCTGCAGGTAGCGGCGCGCCCCACCACCCACCACGTCGGCGCCCGCAGATCAGGGGCAAACCTCCCCCACCGCCACGCAGCGCGAGCAGCACGCCGGACGCTCGGCTGCCTTCGCGAGCCTTGGTCTCGATGTCCTGCAGGTGCCGCGTCAGCTCCTTGGCGGGCCGCGGAAACCTGGCTCTTGAGCCCGCACGCACACCTCCTGCGACCGAGGTCGTAGGGGGAGGCACGCGCACTGCACGAAGGTATTCTGGCACAACTGTCCAGCGTGTCGACACGCGGGCGAATCACGTGTCGGCGCATGTTTGGCGCCACGACATAGGAACGACGCGACGTGTCCCTCCACCCACGACTGTCCACCGCGGTCCCGGGGGAGGCGTGGGGGAGGGACGGGGCCGCAGCGTGACCTTGCTCTGGCCTTGAATGCCGGGGCCTCCGGGCCGCGGCGGTGGCATCCGGAGTGTGGCCTCCCACGGCTTTGCCGGCTGATCCTCAAACAATCACTTGTCAAAATTTTTTTCATCCTTTTTCTTGTGTTTTTGTGGCAGACGACTGCCAGTCGGCGGCGCTGCGTTCTCGTCTTGTTCTTGGCCGTCACGGACACGGCGGGCGCGGCGGCGGACGCAGCTCTTCTTGCGCCGCGGCTGCGGACGGCATGTGACGGCAAGGGTGTCGTCCTGAGCACGGATGCCATTCAAATTCATTCAGTTCCAAAGGGACTGCTGCTTTGGTGGGTCGAATTGATTCATCCAAAGGCTAGGTCTAGGATGTTTGGGCGGAGAGTGGCAGGTTCCCTCGGGCAATACCAGGCAGGGCTCGGGGAGGACCTCGGCACTGCGGCTCTTGGTGGCGGCTCGAGTGCTCCTCCGGCAGGGCGGGCGATCCCTTATTGCTCCGCCTTGACGTCGGGCGAGCACCTGACGTTTCCATTGCCGAGCCATCAGAGTCTTTTGTTCTGTGACGCTTCGCGGCACAGCTGGGCGATTGCTCCGAACGCCTTCTTCAGGCCGGCGCACCACCCAACGACTGGGCTGCATTGTTCCTAGGTCTCTTCACTAACACGCTGCTTTCCAGTCTGGAGTCTGACCAAGACTTTCTCTACCACAGTGTGCATCGCGTTGACGCAGGTCCCAATATAATAATTCCTACAAACAGTTTGGAGGTAGCAAATAGCAAACAAATCCTTTTTTGGCAACACCTCCATATCACACACATCTTCAATACTAGTGTCTCTAACTCCAAAGCTCACGGTGATTGGCTCTTACAGTGTCTGCCTCTAGATCCAAGCGGGCGGCAGTAAGGGTCCCGGGGTTCCAATATGTTCAATCCAACCTCGCGTCAGAGGAACCTCACCCCACACCCTCATCATCATCATCAGCAGAGTACCACATTAGTGTCCCATACTCAAGCAGTACTGAACGAATCTGACCCAGTGCAAATACATGACGATATTATAAAAAAAGTATTATTTCCTCTCTCTCTCTCTCTCTCTCTCTCTCTCTCTCTCTCTCTCTCTCTCTCTCTCTCTCTCTCTCTCGCTATCTATTCTCTCTCTCTCGTCTTTATAGTAAATTCCGTTTTTTTAGTGGTATAAGCAAGTACGTTTATTCTATATGTCGGTAATTATAGATGGAGTGCCTGAAAAACAATTAGGAATTTTGTTTGCAGTCTCTCTCTCTCTCTCTCCCCCCCCCCCACGGGTAACACTGGGCCCGTGAGGCTAGTGGCATTATGGTCAAGGGGCGAACACTAAACAGACAAATTAAAACAAAACTCCCAAAGTCAGTGGCCAATCAGATGACAGGAAATGAACGCTAGCTTTTTCCAATACTTGAATATTAAAAGGAAGAAAAAAAAAGGTAAATGATAATAAAAATTTAAGCAGCACAGAAAAATTTGAAAAGAACTGAAATTTTGAAAACGACGAAATGGTTGAAAATATAATTGGGGAACATAATGAAAAAAAATATATTATACAAAGATTATATTTGAAAGAATTAATGAAGGAAAAAATGCAACATCCAATTTATGAATCCTAAATACACACAAACACACACACACAAAAACTGAATTTACAATATAGACAAATATATAATTATACAAGATATGAAAATGAACCCCCTCAATACAAAAACGCAAAAACACCCAATTTGAAATCTAAAAAAAATAACACACAAACACACACAAAACAAAATAAAAAAACTGAATTGACCTAACAGACAAAATATAATCTAAACCACATCCTTATCAAAGGGCCTCTCTTAAATATAAATAAATAACGCAAACATAATCCCGAATAGGCAACTCTGCTAAACGGCGCAATAAGGCGAGTGTTTTAGGCCAGTTTAGTGCCGCCTTCACTTTATGGCGCCCGACCTTAATATAAGACAAGAGGCCGCGATAAAATATCCTCAGTGGACTTATAGGCAGGGACGGGGGGAGGTGCGGCTGTCACGAGGGCCATGCTCGAGGTGGGGTGCGGGGAGGGAGAGTGTGAGTGGTGAGGGGAGGAGGAAAGGGTGAAGGGGTTAGGGAGAAGGAAGGAGAGAAAAGTAGGGCGTCTGGAGTGTGTGAGGTGTGGTAGGAGGAATAGGGGGGGTAGGGAGGAGAAAAAAAAGGGGGGGTTCAGGGAGAGGGATGTGGGTGGTGGAGGAAAGTTGAGTGTTATGAAAAAAAACAGAAGATTTTAAAAAATAGGAAGAATTTAAAGCACAAAGAAGAGGAGAGGCGGACAGAGAGAGAGCGAGAGAGAAGAAGAGGGAATAGAGAGAGAGAGAGAGAGAAGAGAGAGAGAGAGAGAGAGAGTGAGAGAGAGAGAGAGAGAGATGAGAGAGGACCGAGCGATAGAGGAGAGGGTAAGACAGAAAGAAGAAGAGGAGAGGAGGAGGAGGAAGGAGGAGGAGGAGGAGGAGGAATTAAAAGGCTCATTCTTCAACCGATTAGAAACTGAAGGCAAAAGTCGATCCAAACAGACGGAGTTAAATTGAAGTGAGCAAGGAGGGCAGGAAGGGAAGGGAGGGAAGGAAGGGCAGGAAGGAATGAAGGGGGGGGGGAAAAAAAGGGGAAAAAAAAAAAAAAAAAGGGAAGGAAGGGAAGGAAGGAAGGGAAGGAAGGAAGGGAAGGGAAGGAAGGAAGGAGGAAGGAAGGGAAGAGACAGTAAAAGGATGAATAGAAGAATAAACAATAAGAAAACCAAATAAAAAGAAGAAGACATGAAAGAACTACTGAAAATAAAAGAAGGAAAAGAACTAAAATTATAAAGGAAGAATATTCGAAATCAAATAGAAAAATAGAAAAAAGTAGAAAGACATCTAAACACTATAGGAGTAGCCGTGTGTCGTTGTGTGTGTGTGTCTGTTTGGGCAGCCGAAATGTACATTCATATTGATGAGAGTAGGCTCAAAACAATCGCAAAAAAATCATAGGTTGAAGCTGCTTGGGGTGATCCCATGTCGATGAATAATTTGAAGGGAAGGGCTTGGGCTAAAAAACACTTTATTGGTATAGATACAGGAACAAACTCTGCGTTCACTCTTGCCGAAGTCCACAAAAGCTCAGTAGACTCATGGACTTAAATTTGTGTGCAGTGTGTGAGTGTTGTGGGTTGGAATCACACGGAACACAAAAGGGTTGGAATCACACGGAACGTGGTCTACCCCGAGGCACTTTGACCAGTGACCAACGACAGCAACAACACGATTGGAGTTTGCAATCACATGTTGTTGTCTAATATATACTACTACTACAAGCATCAATACATGGGTCCGAAGGGCGCACAAGCACTTGTGTATACTAAAATAGGAGACTATAAGTCAATGGCAAAAGATACAAAAGAGATAAATACATAGAAGAAACACATAAGAGATCAATTGTAAGGGAAAGGCGGTGATGTGAAAGGCTACCCGAAGGAATAAATAAGGATAGCGAGGATACTGACAGGGACACAACGCCTCGCACACAGACGACACACGACACACGACACACGACAGCACCAACACGACGCCTACGCTATTGGGACAAAGGACGCGTGAGGAGAATGTATAGCGACGACAAGGGAGAGAAGAAGGAAAGAGGAAGAGGGAAAAAAATGAATAACAATAAGAAAGAAAAGAAAAAAAGAAGACATGAATGAACTACAGAAATAAAAGGCAGAAAAAAAAAAGGCAGAATAACACCAAATACCTATCCTAGCCTATTATATTATATATGCATACAAAATACATCTCCTACATATCATCTAATCCTACCCAATGCATCTTGCACAGAAGCAATAGCGCGGCGGTGATTGAGCCATTAAGAGACAAAAGTGACTCTGTGAGTAGCCATACATGGCGATGCAGAGATGCCAAGTGAGACTACCAATAAGTGGAGGAGGAGGTGGAAGAGGAGAAAAAGGAGGAGCAAAAAGACTACCAATAAGTGGAGGAGGAGGTGGAAGAGGAGAAAAAGGAGGAGCAAAAAGACTACCAATAAGTGGAGGAGGAGTGGAAGAGGAGAAAAAGGAGTCTCCCCCCCCCCCCCAAAAAAGACCTACCAATAAGTGGAGGAGGGGAGGTGAAGAGGACAAAAAGGGAGGAGCAAAAAGACTACCAATAAGTGGAGGAGGAGGTGGAAGAGGAGAAAAAGGAGGAGCAAAAAGACTACCAATAAGTGGAGGAGGAGGTGGAAGAGGAGAAAAAGGAGGAGCAAAAAGACTACCAATAAGTGGAGGAGGAGGTGGAAGAGGAGAAAAAGGAGGAGCAAAAAGAAAAGACAAAGTGGGAGAGGAACAGAAATACAGAAAATAAGCGGCATGAAATAACAAATTGAAGCTGTTGATAAAAAAAGATAAAAAAAAGGTGCCTAGGCAAGGAAAAATAAAGAAGGCGGGAAGGAAGAAAAAAGTGAACCTGTTGATGTAAAAAAAGAAAGAAAGAAAGAATGAAGAAGTGGAGTTGGAAAAGGAAGA
>JACEEZ010008479.1:55000-60000 GCA_016584305.1 Chionoecetes opilio | reverse complement strand
AAACTATAGTGGTAGGAAAAGTAGTCACAAGGCAAGTCTCAATTGATCAATAAGGCTGTTGCTGTCTTAATCTCCTTTGTATTCCTCCTCTCCTCTTCCTTCTCCTCCTTAACCCCTAACAAGAAGCCATAAAAACACATATTAATCTAATAAATGGAAGAAAATCTTAACAACAAAGACATTTTTTCCCGTACTCAAACAAAAACCAAAACAAATAAATAAAACAAATGAAACAATAGCAATTACTGGAAACGCTGAAAACTTTATTCCTTTATAATAACCAAGATACTTTTTTCCTGAATTTTTTTTTTTAGTATTTTTTGATTGTATATATTTATATATATATATTTTTTTTTTGCCTTCATAATGAAGTGAAGGTTTTTTCCCCTAGTTATTAGGGATGAGGGAATGCGTGTGAGGGACGTGAAGGGTGTAGCAAAGTGTAGTAAATCAAAGGGTATTTAAATATTGTAGTGTGGGTGTTTTGGTAGGTAGTAGTAGTAGTAGTGGTGGTGGCGTTAGTAGACGTAGTAGTAGTGGTGGTGGTAGTAGTGGGAGTAGTATAGTAGTAGTAGTAGCTAGTTAAGAGTAGTAGGATAAAATAGTAGTAGTAGTAGTAGTAGTAGTAGTAGTAGTAGTAGTAGTAGTAAAAGTAGTGGTGGTGGTGGTGGTAGAAATAGTATTAAGTATTAGTTAGTAGTAGAGTAGTAGTAGTAGTAGTAGTGTAATAGTAGTAGTATAGTAGAGTAGTAGTAGTAGTAGTAGTAGTAGTAGTAGTCAGTATTAGTAATAATTAGTAGTAGTAGTTAGTATAATAGTAGTAGTAGTTAGTATAATCGTAGTAGTATTAGTAAATAGTAGTAGTAGAAAGTAGTAATAGTGCTGTATTCTATCTCTCTCCTCCCCTTCATACCTCCTTACTCTTCCCAAACCATTGCAGTAAATCCGCTAAAAATATGAAGAAACTTGGGCCACTGTTACCACACACCGAGGATACGAGACGAGAGAGGAGAGGCGAGAGGAGAGAGACGAGGAGAAGAGAGAGAGAGAGAGAGGAGAGAGAGAGAGAGAGAGAGAGAGTGGAGAGAGAGGAGAGAGAGAGACGAAGAGAGGACGAGAGCGAGGAGAGAGAGAGCTCAAATAGTCTTGCTCGAAATGACGTACGGGATATGTGGTGAAAAGGGAAGGAGAGAAGGAGAGGAAAGGAAGGGAGAGGGAAAGGAAGGAGAAAGAGAAGGAGAGGAAAGGGAAGGAAAGGAGGGATGGGAAGGAAAAGAAGGGAGAGGAAAGAGAGGAAAGGAGCGAGAGGAAGGAAGGGGAAAAAAGGAGATGAAAGAGATGAGGTAGGGAAGGAGAGAAGGGAAAGAGAAAGGAGGAAAGAGAGGAAGGGAAGGAAGGAGGGGAGGGAGAGAGGGGAAAGAAAAAAACAGGAGGAGAGGGAGAGGGAGGGAAGAGGAAGAGAGGGAAAGGATGATAACTATGAAGACCAAGAAAAGAATAACGAAGGAAAGGAAGTACAGAAGATCCTGAATAGTGCCGATAAGAAGATGGATAAGGAAAAGGAAGGAGAGGAGAGAGACGAGAGACGAGAGAGAGAGAGAGAAGAGAGAGAGAGAGAGAGAGAGAGATGTATTTTTTGGAGAGAGAGAGAGAGAGAGAGAGAGAGAAACAGTTTGAGGGAGTGATCAAGTTAGCAGTCGACCTACCATTACTCTCTCTCGTCTCTTCTTTCTCCTCTCTCTCTCTCTCCTCTCTCTCTCTCTCTCTCTCTCTCCTCTCTCTTCCTCTTCTCTCTCTCTCTCTCTCCAGGGTCAAGAGTGTTGCACTTTAACGGAGGGGAAAGGGGAAGGAGATAAAAAAAGGGGTGATGGGCCCGAGAAAAAGGGGGTAAAGAGGAATTTGTGGGAAAAAAAAAGAGAACGTTGGGAAGAACTAAGGGGAAGAAAAGAGAGGAGAAGAAAGGAGAGGGAAAAAGGGGAGGAGAAGAGGATAGAAAATAGAGGTAGAAAGAGAGGGGAGGAGAGAAGAGAGAGGAGGGGGGAAAACCAAAAAAAAAAATACGTGTTGACTGAAGGAAAGAGGAAAAAGGGGGGAGGAGGAAAAAGAAAAAACAAGTGAAGGGGGAAAAGGGGGCAACAACTAAAAGGGGAAAAGAAAAAAAAAAAAACCAAAAGGAAGGATTGGATAAAAAACAAGAAAAAAAAGGAGTAATAAAAAATAAAATTTTAAAAGGAGATAAAATTTAAAGGAAAAAAAATATTTTAAAAAACAAAAAAAATAACCCCTGGCAATAAGGAAATTTTCCCCAAAAAATAAAAAATGGTTAAAATTTAAACCAAATAAGTGAACCACGTGGAAGACAAAGGGGATAAAATGGAAAAAAGGGGCAAGGGTGATAAAGACCAGACAAAAAGGAACAAAGCATCGAAAAAGGCAGATAAAAGAAAAAAAGGAAGAGGGGAAGAGGGAGGGGGGAAAAGGGGAAACAGGAGAGCCTGAAAATGGGGAAGGGGGCACAAAAAAATAAAACAGCAAAAAAAACCCGGAAGGGAAAAAGAGAAGAAGAGAGAAGAAGGGGAAGAGAGGGGGAAAGAGAAGGAGGGAAAAGAGAGAGGAGAGAGAAGGAAAAGAGGAGAGAAGAGGAAAAAAAGAATGAAAAAAGCCTTTTTAAAACTAAAACCCCGAAAAAAACTTTCAACCCCCCCTGTGTGTGGGTGTTGTGTGTGTTGTGTGTGGGGTTTTTGTGGGTGGTGTTTGTGGGGTTTTTGTACCATAATGGCATAAAAAAAACCCGTCCAAAAATACCAATAAACGTTGGGCGCGCGTGTGGTACTGGGAAAAATAACCAAAACACCACACAACACACCACAAAAGTAAAAATCATACATAAAAACACGTCTCTCTTATCTACATTTACCTTTATGTCCCATTACTGTTTGTGTGTGTGTGTGTGTGTGTGTGTGGTGTGTTGTGTGTGTGTGTGTGTGTGTGTGTGTGTGTGTGTGTGTGTGTGTGTGTATGTGTGTGTGTGTGTGTTGTGTGTGTGTGTGTGTGTGTGTGTGTGTGTGTGTGTGTAGTGTGTGTGTGTGTATGTGTGTGTGTGTGTGTTGTGTGTATGTGTGGTGTGTGTGTGTGTGTGTGTGTGTGTATGTGTGTGTGTGTGTGTGTGTGTATGTGTGTGTTGTGTGTGTGTGTGTGTGTAGGTGTGTGTGTGTGTGTGTGTGTGTGTGTGTGTGTGTGTGTGTGTGTGTGTGTGTGTGTGTGTGTATGTGTGTGTGTGTGTGTGTGTGTGTGTGTGTGTGTGTGTGTGTGTGTGTGTGGTGTAAGTAAAGTAATAAGTAAGTAAGTAAGTAAGTAAGTAAGTAAGTAAGGAAGGAAGGAAGGAAGGAAGGAAGGAAGGTGTGTGTGTATGAGACTGTGTGTGCGTGTGTGTGTGTGTGTGTGTGTGTATGTGTATGTGTGTGTGTGTGTGTGTGTGTGTGTGTGTGTGTGTGTGTGTGTGTGTGTGTGTGTGTGTGTGTGTGTGTGTGTGTGTGTGTGTGTGTGTGTGTGTGTGTAATAGTAATAGTAATAGTAATAGTAATAGTAAATTTATTGCCATAATTGTTACATCTATAAATTATATAAACAAACTTGTATATACCATGTCTATTAACGGCATGGTCTGTCGAGCCAAGACTCTTTGACAGACGGAAATTTCTAATCTAATTTTGCAGTACACAGGCAACATTATTTCCTAAGAAATTATTTTGAATAGATTATGCAATCAAACTTTACAACTACAGTAAATAAGATTCCAATTATGTAAAAACAAGCACCAAATCTCCAACACATGCATTCTTACAAGCGTTAACAATATAGAACATCCACACTGACTAGCGTATTGACACACACTTACATCGTTCGCCTAACACCCTGTATTTCTGACAAGTAAACAAATAACTATTTTCTTTTTAAATTGAAATAAATTAAATGTAAATATTAATGTTTTTACATCAGTAGGAAGGGAATTCCACAGATGAGGACCGTCACATACCACACTCTTGTTGTAGAGGGTTGTTCAAAATTGTGGACTCACTAGATTTATATTATTACCCCTCGTGTTATGAGAACTTTCAATAAATTTGAAAAGTTTGTTACCTGTATAGATATTCATGTTTTTAAAAATAAGCAACAATACAAAATATATTTTTATGAATTTGAAATTTAATATATTTAACTGAGAATAATTACGGCTGGTAGAATCAAAGTTATCCATGAATAGAATAGATCTGATAATCTTATTTTGGGCTCCTACTATTTTTTTCAAAAATGATGGCCATGTGCAACCCCATATGGAGACACAGTAAGTAGATCAGGTGAGGGTAACATAAAGTGTAATATATACTTAACATACTCTCTGTTGTTAGTTGATGGCGGACTCTATATAGGATGCCACATATTTTTGATAGCTTTGTACATACCTCATTAATATGATGGCTCCAATTTAAATTTTCATCGATAATTACACCTAAAAACTTTGTATGCGAGACACGTTGTATTGGTTCACCTGCTAATAATATTGGGGGCATGACATTTTTTATTGAACGATTTTTAAACAGTATATAATTGGTTTTTGTAACATTGAGATTTAATTTGTTGGCCTGTATCCACTTATTTATCAACAACAATTCAATTTGCAAATTAAAATGTAAGGAGTTCAGGTTATTATCAGCTAATAGGAGATTTGTATCGTCAGCATATATAGTACATTTAAATTTTGAGCTAGCATTGACTATGTCATTTATATATATAAGAAAAAGTATAGGCCCTTAAAATAGATCCCTGAGTACACCTTTAGATATAGATTTTGAAAGAGAATAATTGGAATTACAAAAAAACACTTTGTGACCTGTTACTAAGATAGCTGTTAAACAGTTGGTGAGGCACACCTCTTATCCCTATGTTTTCTAATTTGTCGAGAAGTATCTGGTGATTTAAAGAATCAAAGGCTTTTGATA
>JACEEZ010008479.1:35000-52500 GCA_016584305.1 Chionoecetes opilio | reverse complement strand
GAGAGAATGAAGGAAAAATTAAATATGAAGAAAGAGGAAGGGAAAGAACATAAAGGGAAAGGGAAAGAACATAAAGGGAAAGGGAAATAAAGGAAAAGAACACAAAGGACAAATTTAATGTAAACAAAGAGGCGGGAAAGAATTTAAAGGGAAGGAGAAAAAAATTAGTTAAGCTCCACTGGAATATTTATTTACGTAAGTTAATTCCGATATGAAGGGAAAAAACCTGAATTCATTACAGTGTATTCACATTAAGAGGAAACATTAATGATACTCAAAGCTTAACCCCTTGAGACCCAGAACGTAATTTCCATTGTAATTTGGGTACCATTAGATGATTTTAATTAATATAAGAAATGTTTTATAGATATGACCTGTTTAGTATCCTTGTCCACTCACTAATTTGGTATATTAAGTGACTTTTCGTAATTTTATGGCTTAACAACATACAATTGTTTATAGCCAAGGAAAGATCTGGGCGTGAAGGGTTAAAAGTCTCTATAGATACGCGATATTTAGAGTTAAAAACCCACTATAATAGTTAGATAAAACTATATAAACGACAAAGCATTAAAGTTGATCAGCGATATTTACGGTAATAAAACAAAAACAAATATATAAGTTAGATTATATAAACGAAAAAACATTGAAATAAAAATACTACCAGAAAATCCTTAACTCGAATTACAAGAAAAAAGTTATTTATAGAAACGAAAAACCATGAAATTAAATATCTCACAAAAAACCTAAACTCGAATTACAAAGAAATAAAATTATGTGAGCCAAAAAAAAAAAAAAATATATAAAAAACGCAAAAAAGAGGAAATTGAACTGATTACAGAATATCATTAATATTGTTATCATTATCATCATTATTCAAGGGTTAAAAAGGACAAGAAAAAAACAAGAAAGGAATAAAAAGGACAACAAAAAAGGACAAAGAAATAGACAATAAAATAAAAAGAAGAAAAAAAGGACAAAAAAGACAAAAAAAGAAAGACAAAAAAAGGACAAAAAAGGACAAAAAAGACATAAAAATAACAAGAAAAAGGACACAAAAAGGACATCAAGAAGAACAAGAAAGGAATAAAAGACACAAAGATAAGGGAAGCAAGACGCTATTTCAGTATTAGAGAAACATAAGTCTTGATATGTCACCTCCAATGGCTCTCTCTCTCTCTCTCTCTCTCTCTCTCTCTCTCTCTCTCTCTCTCTCTCTCTCTCTCACTCAGGAACGTATGTATGTAGATTTACCACGTCTTTCTCTCTTATCTCTTGCACACACACGAGCACGAACGACTCTTCTCTCTCTCTCTCTCTCTCTCTCTCTTCTCTCTCTCTCTCTCTCTCTCTCTCTCTCTCTCTCTCTCTCTCTCTCTCTCTCTCTCCTCCTCCCCCCCTCTTCAACTTTGCGTTTATTTGACCTCTAACACAGAAACTATAGTGGTAGAAAGTAGTCACACAGGCAGCTCAATTTGATTCAGTAAGGCTGTTGCTGTCTAATCTTCCTTTGTATTCCTCCTCTCCTCTCCTCTCCTCCTTAACCCTAACAAGAAGCCATAAAAACACATATATAATCTTAATAAATGAGAAATCTTAACAACAAAGACATTTTTTCCCCGTATCAACAAAACAAAAACAAATAAATAAAACAAATGAACAATAGCATTACTGGAAACGCTGAAAACTTTATTCCTTTATAATACCCAAGATACTTTTTTTTTCCTTGACATTTTTTTTTTTTTATTATTTTTTTGATTGTATATATATATATATATATATTTTTTTTTTTTGCCTTCCAGTAATGAAGTGAAGGTTTTTTCCCCTCGTTTATTTATGGGATGAGGAATGCGTGTGAGGGGAGTGAAGGGTGTATGCAAAGTGTAGTAAATCAAGGGTATTTAAATATTGTGTGTGGGTGTTTTGTAGTAGTAGTAGTAGTAGTGGTGGTGGCTTTAGTAGAAGTAGTAGTAGTGGTGGTGGTAGTAGTGGTAGTAGTAGTAGTAGTAGTAGTAGTTAATAGTAGTAGTATAAATAGTAGTAGTAGTAGTAGTAGTAGTAGTAGTAGTAGTAGTAGTAAAAGTAGTGGTGGTGGTGGTGGTAGAAATAGTATTAGTATTAGTAGTAGTAGTAGTAGTAGTAGTAGTAGTAATAGTAGTAGTAGTAGTAGTAAGTAGTAGTAGTAGTAGTAGTAGTAGTAGTAGTAGTAGTAGTTAGTATAATAGTAGTAGTAGTTAGTATAATAGTAGTAGTAGTTAGTATAATAGTAGTAGTAGTTAGTATAATAGTAGTAGTAGAAAGTAGTAATAGTGCTGTATTCATAATCTTCTTCCTCCTCCCCTTCAACCTCCTTACTCTTCCCAAACCATTGCCGTAATCCGCTAAAAATATGAAGAAACTTGGGCACTGTTACCACACCCCGAGGATACGAGAGAGAGAGAGAGAGAGAGAGGAGACGAGAGAGAGAGAAGAGAGGAGAGAGAGAGGAGAGAGAGAGAGAGAGAGAGAGAGTGGAGAGAGAGAGAGAGAGAGAGAGAGAGAGAGAGAGAGAGAGAATCAAATAGTCTCTTGCTCGAAATGAACGTCCGTGGATACTGGGTGAAAAGGAAAGGAGAGAAGAGGAGAGGAAAGGAGGGAGAAGGGAAAGGAAGAGAAAGAGAAGGAGAGGAAGGGAAGGAAAAGAGGGAGGGAAGGAAAAGAAGGGAGAGGGAAAGAGAGGAAAGGAGGGAGAGGAAGGAAGGGAAAAGGAGATGAAAGGAGATGAAGGGAGGGAAGGAGAGAAGGAAAGAGGAAAGGAGGAAAGAGAGGAAGGGAAGGAAGGAGGGGAGGGAGAGAAGGAAAGAAAAAAAGGAGGGAGAGGGAAAGGAGGGAAGAGGAAGAGAGGGAAAGGATGATAACTAAGAAGATCAAGAATAAGAATAACGAAGGAAAGGAAGTATAGAAGACTGAATAGAGACGATAAGAAGATGGATAAGGAAAAGGAAGGAGAGAGAGAGAGAGAGAAGAAGAGAGAGAGAGAGAAGAGAGAGAGGAGAGAGAGAGGAGAGAGAGGAGAGAGAGAGAGGGGAAGAAAAGAGAGAGAAACATTTTGAGGGAGTGATCAAGTTTAGCAGTTCGACCTCCATTAATCTCTCTCTCTCTCTCTCTCTCTCTCTCTCTCTCTCTCTCTCTCTCTCTCTCTCTCTCTCTCTCCTCTCTCTCTCTCTCTCTCTCTCTCTCTCTCTCCAGGGTTCAAGAGTCGTGGCACTTTAACGAGGCAGAGAATGAATCATATTAAAGTTATCCTTTTCACTTTCTTTATTTCTCTATTTCTAATTATTAATTATCTATTTACTTATTTTCTCATTATTACAAAAACTCGTCATTCTGTTGGTAATAAAATACTCAAAATATAATCTAAGGTGACACGTAGGATAGAAAAGGCGAAGGCTTCTCCCCACCCTCCCTGAAAATATATATAAACGAGGAGGACGAGGAGGAGAAATACGTGTAATGTATTTGCTGAGAGGAAAGAAAGAGAGGAAAAAGGAAAAATATATATATGGAACGATACGAAAAAGCCAAAATAAAATCTAGAAGGTCTGAGGGAACTTGTAAAACAGCTTCCTTCCTTCCTTCCTTCCTTCTCTTCTTCTGCTTCTTCACCCTCTCCTTCCTTCCTTCCTTCTTTCTTCTGTCTCTTCCTTCTGCCTCCTCCTCCTCTTCCTTCCTTCCTTCCTTCCTTCCTTCCTTCTCCTTCCTAATCCTCCTTCTCTCCCATCTCCGAGGCTCTTCTCCCAAGTCTTGGCCCTAAAAGTATACTCATGAACACCCTCAAATGCACTTCTCTCTCTCTCTCTCTCTCTCTCTCTCTCTCTCTCTCTACTCACTCTCCTCTCTGCTCTCTCTTTCTCTCTCTCTCTCCGCTCTTCTCTCTCTCCTCTCTCTTTCTCTCCTCAAGGAGGAATACAGAAAAGGCAAGGGATAAGTTTTCAAAAGGAGAGACACACACACACTCACACACACACACACACACACACACACACACACACACACACACACACACACAAACACACACACACACCACACACACAAGGGCTACTCCGTAGTGTAGCGGTAGCACGCTCGGTTCCCAACCGAGAAGTCCCGGGTTCGATCCCCGGCGGAGAGGAAACAAATGGCTGTTCCTTAAAACCCAGCCCCTGCTACAGCAGTGAATGGGTACGGTGTCAGCCGGGGGTTTGTGACCCCCTCCCGGGGTGGTGGCTTCGCCCAAAACACTAAGCATAATGGATGGAATGATAAAATAAATGTTGTATGGAGACGGGCCATACGAGCGTTGCTCAGGCCCTGTAAAATGACAAACTAGGGGAATAAACACACACAACACCAAACACACACACACACAACACACATGGTGACGTCACACTTGGATACTACGCGGTGATGGTCAAGCTAGAGAGAGCATCATAACTTTCTTAACGGCGATGGCTGAAATAAACCTTCCCTTCCCCTTTTACACCTCCATACCTCCCCTCCCCCTTTTCCTCTTTGCATACTCCTCATACCCTCCCCTTACCACATTTCCCTTTATTGCACCTCCCCTCCATCCTCAAACAACCGTACCGCCCCTCCCTCCTTTCCTCTTCCTAACACCATGCCTACATCCCTCATTGACATTTTCCCTCTTTCAAGTGCACCTCAGTACCCTCCTCTCCTTACCCTCTTCATTGCACACCACCGTATCTCCCCTCCCTTCACCTCCCCACCCCTTCCCCGCTTTTCTACACCACTGAATCCCCTCCTCCTTACCCTTTCCCCTCTTTCTTACACCTGTGTCCTTCCCCCCCTTCCTCAAGCCACCCGACTTCCCTCCAACCCTTCCCCTCTTTCCTCAAACCAACCGGCCTGCCTCCCCTCCTTCCCCTTTCCCCTCTTCGATAGGACCACCTCTATACCTCCCCTGCACCACTTTCCTCTTTCACAAGGCTACTGTATCGCCCTCTCTCCTCGTTCCCTCCACCCTGCCTTCACGCCTACCCCTTCCCCTCTTTCCTTACACCACGTACCTCACTACCCCTTTCCCCTCACACTTCCCCCTCCCCCCCCTCCTCCTCCCGGCGCTGTAATATATCGCGCCACCTCAATGCGTCACGGTGAGGAGTGCGACGCGCAGCACCCTGTACATTCTCCTTCCAATGGCTCCGCGCACACAGGGAGATACTAACACCCAAAAAGAAAAAGAAAAAAAATAGAAAAGATGAAGTGAAGTGATGAAGCGGTGAAAAGAAAAAAGAAAAGCAATCAAAAAGAATAAAATAACCAAAAATCAAAGAAAGATGAAGAAAAAGAAGAATGAAAAAGAATATGAACAACAAAGACAAATGAAGGAATAAAAAAGTGACGTGTATAATAGTGTTCTAGAAAGTGAGAACGAAAATAAATAACATTTCTGACCGCACAAAAGGAGATACTGTACTAAAAGTCTGAAATAAAATGGAAAAAAGAAATATAGGAAAGGAATGATGCAGCGATGAAAGAAGAAAAACAACAAGGGAATCAAAAAGTTATATATATAATAATCGAAAAAGTGAAGAAAAAAAAAGTAAAAATACCTAGTCAAAATAAAAAAAAAGGAAAAAAAGGAAATAGGAAAGGACTGATGAGGCGGTGAAAAGAAAAGAATGAAAAGCCAGGGAATCAAAAAGTTAAGTACGTATTAATAATGTTTCTGGAAAGTGAGAAAGAAAAAAAAAATTGCTCCCCGCACAAAAGGACATACTGAGTCAAAAATAAAAAGGAAAAAAAAGAAATAAGAAAGGAATGATGCAGCGGTGGAAAAAAAATAATGGAATTCAAAAAAGTTAGGTATATAATAATCGAAAAAGTGGGAGAAAAAAAAAATTGCTGCCCGCACAAAAGGTGATCCTAAAAGTCAAAAAAAAAAAGGAAAAAAAAGATATAGGAAAAGGATGATGAAGCGGTGAAAAAAAAACAAGGGAATAAAAAAGTTAGGTATATAATAATCGAAAAAGTGAAAAAAAAAGAAAAAATTTGTAAAAAAAATCTAAGTCAAAATTTAAAAAAGGGAAAAAAAGAATAGGAAAGGACTGATGAGGCGGTGAAAAGAAAAAGAAATAAAAGCCAGAGAATCAAAAAGTTAAGTACGTATTTAATAATGTTCTGGAAAGTGAGAAAGAAAAAAAAAAACTTTCTGGCCGCACAAAAAGTGATCCTAAAAGTCAAAAATAAAATGAAAAGTGAAATGATGAAGCGGTGAAAAGAAAAGAAAGAAACTCAAGGGAAGGAAAAAATTTAGTCTATAATAATTTTCAGATAATGAGAGAGAGAGAGAGAGAGAGAGAGAGATGAGAGAGAGAGAGAGAGAGAGAGAGAGAGAGAAAGAAGAGAAGGAGAGATGGAAGAGACGAGAGAGAATGAGAGAGATTAGTGTTCTCTCCCTTCTTCTTTTTTTTATTTTGTTTCTATTCCTCTTTCTCTGCCTCTCCTCCTCTATCTCAGATTTCTTCTCTTCTATCTTTACCACTCCTCTTGATACCCTCTAAAGCTGATGTTTATTAACATTATTTCTCTTTCTACTTCCTCCTCTCTCTTTCTCTCACTTTTCTCTCCTTTTCTTCTCTCTTCCCTCTCTCTCTCCTTCTCCTCCTTCTCTTTATTTCTTCCCTTCGCTTTTCACTTTTCCTCTCTCCCTTGCTCCCTCCTCTTCTCTTCTACTTCCTCCTCTCTTTTCTCCTCTCTCCTCACATTCTCTCTCCTTCTCTCTCCTCCTCCTCTCCTTCCTCTACCTTTTTCTCTCTCTCATTCTCCTCTCTCTCTCTCTCTCCTCCTCCTTCTTCCTCACTTTTCCTCTCCTCTTCTTCCTCCTTCTCTCCTCTCTAACTCCTTCCCTTCCTTTTCACATTTCTACTCTCTACTCATCCCTTTCATCTCTCTCTCTCCCTTCCCTCTCTTCTCCCTCTCTCTCCTCTCCTTCTCTCCTTCTCTCTCTCTCTCCTCTCTCCCTTTTCCTCTCTCTCTTTCTCCTACTCTTTCATCACTCCTTCCTGCCTCCCTCCTCTCTCCTCATTCTACTTCTCTCCCCTACTCCCTCTCCCTCCTCCTTTTCCCTCTCTCCCTCATTCTCCTACCTTTCTCTCTCCTCACTCCCTCCCTGCCTCCTTTTCCCCTCCTCCCTCATTTCCTACCTTCTCTCTCCCACTCCCTTCCCTGCCTCCCTTTTTCCCCTCACTCCCTCATTCTCCTACCTTTCTCTCTCCTCACTCCCTTCCCTGCCTCCCTTTTCCCTCACTCCCTCATTCTCCTACCTTTCTCTCTCCTCACTCCCTTCCCTGCCTCCCTTTTTCCCTCTCTCCCTCATTCCCATCCCATTTTCTCCCTCATTCCCCTGTCTGTCTCTCGCTCACTCCCATTGCATTCCTTTCCCCCCTCTCTCCTTCATTCCCCTCCCCTCACTCCCACTGCCTTCCTTTTCCCCCCTCCCTCTCTTCCTCATTCCCCTCTCTCTCCCCTCCCTCCCTCCCTTGCCTTCCTCTCTTCTCTTTAACACAACACAGCTTTCTAACAGACTTCCCAGCCCTCGCCACTTGCCTCTCATAATTTCAACGACCTCAGTCCTTCAAACAACCTCACTGCTGCATCATCATAAATCCCTCTTCTTTCCTCCAATAATATTACACCTCTTCCCTTCCTCCTTCCTTCATTATAATATTACACCTCTTCCTTCCTTCCTCCTTCCTTCATCATAAGATTACGCCTCTTCCTTCCTTCCTCCTTCCTTCATCATAATATTACACCTCTTCCTCTATCTCCTTTGTAGTCCTTTGTAGTCCTTTCCCTCCTCCCCTTATAAGTCTACGGTACTGTCATTACACGTCTCATTTTCCTCTAATTAATGATTCAACACATTAAGTTTTCTTCACACCTTTTCTATTATAGTAAAAATGTCTTGTTATAATAGTATGTCATCTTCTTTCCTCCAAAATACTCTCATTATTATAGTATCGTTGAAAGGCTCTTGTATTCTTAAAGCTTACATATTTTTCTCCCTTTACTAACCAAGCATTATATCTACTCATGTATTATATTTTCAAAAAGTTTCTTCTTAACTTTTCTGGTTAATATTTTCTGGTTATAATAGTCTGTCTTCGTCTTGTCTCCAAAATAGTCTTTACGAGCGAGCGCGAAGCGCTCGTGAGTCCTCGGTGGATACGGGATTTTTCTCACTTAAGCGGCCGACCCGGCCCGGCCCGACCGTCACGCTGACCCGACCCGGCCCGACCGTCACGCTTTTCAGGAGCTTATATCTTTGGAATCCCGCTTCCGATTGACAAGCGGTCTTCGCCATCTGATAGCCCCATTCAATACCTATTTGTGTTGACATGTTTTGTCTCACGTGAGGGGTCAGCATGGCGCGTGGCGCGTGCCGCGTGAGGGGTGTCAGACAACGTTATCTTGCTATAGCTGAGAAACGGCTGTACCGACTAAGTTGAAATTTGGTGTGTGGTTTTAGACCACACACCTAGCAATGCCACACAGGTCAAACTCCGGGTGACGCGCACGTGCGCACGTGCGGCGGGTTTCTACGGGCTCGCTCGTCCCTCGCCGATTAAGGCGTCTTACTGGTATTAATATCGTTGTAAAGCTCTCTGTATTCTTGAAGCTTAAGTATTTGTCCTCCCTTTACTAAGTATTATTTCTACTTTTTCGATTTTTCATTATTTATTTTCGATATTATATTTTCGAGTCTTATATACTCAAAAAAAAAAAAAAAAATAATATATATAGCTAGTTTCCTTATAATATAATGAAAAATATTTTATTTCTTTTATTCAATCCAGACGCTCAAAGATTTCCTACAACACAAAAAACATAACTATCCAAAACAAACACACAACACACAATAACAACAAAAATCACAAAAAATAGCTATCCCACACCAATACAACAACCGCCCATCCAACCCAAATCCCACACACACACACACACACACACACACACACACACACAACATAGCCTATCCAAACTTACTTCCTCGAACTCAAACACAAAAATGCCACAGTCTCCCCTACAATTCCCAGTATTCCATCACCATTTTCCTCACTCCCATGTCCCTCGAGTCAATCTTGATATTATTTTCCATGCGAATCTTTTTACCAACTCCCCCCAGCCAACAGTTCCCAGTCGTCCTCGTAAACCCCCCTAACGGCCTAACAACACCCTGGTCTCGTGTGGGTGTGGGTGGCATAGTGACAAGCCTCGTACGGACTCGTAAATAAAGGACACGAGACGCCGATGCCTCCACGAGACGCCACGACCAACAGCATTGCATTGCCCATGTCAGCTCGCCTTTGAATAATCTGTTTGTATTAAAGGGGAGGCGGTAGCAGAGCGATTAGCGTCTCCAAGTGGCGTTCTCGGTGACCCGAGTTCAATCCCCGATGAGGGGATCGAATGATATCCACTTAAAATATTTCTGCACCTCGAAACACCCCATGTGCCTTAACTCACCCGTTCGAGTGATGTGAACACTGGGGGCGGCATAGCCTCTAATCAACATAAAGATCTCTGCGCACAACGGATAGCCTCAAGGAGCCTCACCTACCTCAGCATGCCATGTACATCGGAAAAAGTTTCGTGACAAGGGTTTGAGGGGCGCTATGGAACTAGTTATTTAGTACATCATGGCTCACTGAACTCTCACTCCTCACACGAAGCAGCTAGACTCTAACTACTGCACTACCACTCAATATGTCTCACCTACAGTGGCCTAGACTACTCACTGCTCTAGCACTAACACTACTGACAATGACATAATGACACAGGCTAGCATATGACTACTCTCTAATACACTACTATATATAATATAAGAATCCTGATCTAGGTTTCGCCAACTGCAGTACTATACACATACATTCTATATGCTCAGCCTTACTACTCTACTACACTATTTATATATAATAAAATATACAATGTAATACTACTACTATATTACATACTGTTAACTATACTATACTGTATAACTACTCTATCGCTTGCTACTATACTACTACTATGAACTTGTCTGTACTACTATTACTATTACTACTACTACTACTACTACTACTACTACTACTACTACTACTACTACTACTACTACTACTACTACTACTACTACTACTGCTGCTCTGCTACTACTACTACTATAAATATAGTATAAACCTCGCTGTATCCAGGGGCAGCTTTTTAGCAAGTCGACGCAGTGTTAAAGTTTCAATCGTACAATTTTTATTCTCGTGACAGGGAAAATAAATACTTGACGAGATTTGTAAATAATTCAGGGGCGGGAGGGACAACATAAGCAGGAAGTGAAAAAAGAAAAAAGAAATATTCAAACCTATTTTATGATTTCAGATTTCATATTTTTCACATCTATTTTTTTTTGGGGGGGAAGCAAAAAAGAGGTCAGTATATTTCGTCACTAACATTCCTTCCTTCCTTCTATTATATTATAGTCTCCTACTTCCTTTCTTCCTCTGATGTGTGTGTACCCGTCAGGGTGGCTCGATTGGTAGAGCTGTTGTCTTGCGTGTGTAGCGTCCCTGCGCATTCGGTCAGCGGTTCGAGTCCACCAAGTTCGTCCTGGCGTGGTGGCGCTTTGTATAGTCAATAACCTTGTAGTTGGTACTTGCAAAGTGTCTAGATAGGATCAAAGTATCTTATCTTATCAGTGTGTTGTGTGTGTGTGTGTGTGTGTGTGTGTGTGTGTGTGTGTGTGTGTGTGTGTTGTGTGTGTGTGTGTGTGTGTGTGTGTGTGTGTGTGTGTGTGTTCATTACGAGATCTGCCGACCTTTCCTCCATCTCCTAACAAGATAGTGGTGGGTGACCTTTTCTGAAATATCTTAAAAGGCCTCATGTCTTTGGCCTCATCCCTCCTCCACTTCCCCTCTCTTTCCCCTCTCCTACCACTCCCTTCCCTACCCTCCTTACTATCCCCTCCCTTCCCTACCATCCCCTCTCCCCTCCTTCCCCTCCCTCCCCATCCTACCACTACCCTTCCCTCCTTCCCTCTCTACCCTCCTCTCCCTCCCTCTCCCTCTACCCCTCCCCTTCCCCTCTTTTCCCCTCTCTATGACCCAATCCCAGTTCTCAACCCTGCGATGGACCAGAGCAATCTTTTGTGGACACATAAAACACCCATTCCTCTCCGTTATTTCTTTTTTTTCTTTTATTTTTCTTTCATTCAGAGCTGATGCCGGGCAGTTGTGGGAGTGTCTGTAAAGGGAGAGAGAGAGAGAGAGAGAGAGAGAGAGAGAGAGAGAGAGAGAGAGAGAGAGAGAGAGAGAGAGAGAGAGAGAGAGAGAGAGAGAGAGAGAGAGAGAGAGAGAGAGAGAGAGAGAGGCGGCGATGGGATAGCAAGAGGTCACGAGGAAAAGACTTCAAAAGAGGGAAAGAAAGTGAGAGGAGAAGAAAGAGAGAGAGAGAGAGAGAGAGAGAGAGAGAGAAGAGAGAGAGAGAGACAGAGAAGAGAGAGAGAGAGAAGAAGAGGGGAGGAGAGAGAGAGAGAGAGAGAGAGGAGAGAAGAGGAGACGAACACAGGACTAAAAGATCAAAGAAATGAAACGAGGAGGAGGAGAGACAGTAGGAAGGAAAGGAGAAACATAATATTGAAAAAAAGGAACAAGAATAAGAGGATGAAGAAAAGAGAAGAGAAAGAAAGAGAACAAGAGGTACGAAAAAAAGGAAAACAGAGGAAGAAAGGAAGAAAATATTGAAGGGAATAGGAAAAGAAGATAGAAGAAAAAAAGAGAGGAAATAAAAGAGGAGGCTAGGCTTAAAAGGTGGGAAAGACTTTTTTAAGAGGGAAAACAGAATACTGGGAAAAGAAAAATGAAAACAAAGGGAGATCAAAGGAAAGTACAAGAAGGGAGTAGAGGAAAATAAAGAAGGGGGAGAGTAGGGAAGGAAAAAGAAAGAGTGACGCCATGGAAAAGATGAAGGGGAGAAAAAGGAGGTAGTAAAATATAGAGAAAGAAAAATGGAGGGGGGAAAGGAGACTATACAGAAGGAAAAGATATTGTAAAGGACTAAATAGGAAGAGTGTAGAGAAGGAAAAGGGAGAAAAGAGTACATAGAAGGCGAAGGAAGAGACTAGCGAAAATGTGTTGTCAATGAAGGGAAAAAGGATGAAATAGGATGACAATGAAGGGAAAAAGGATGAAATAGGATGACAATGAAGGGAAAAAGGATGAAATAGGATGACAATGAAGGGAAAAAAGGGATGAAATAGGATGACAATGAAGGGAAAAAGGATGAAATGGATGACAATGAAGGGAAAAAGGATGAAATAGGATGACAATGAAGGGAAAAAGGATGAAATAGGATGACAATGAAGGGAAAAAGGATGAAATAGGATGACAATGGAGGGAAAAAGGATGAAATAGGATGACAATGAAGGGAAAAAGGATGAAATAGGATGACAATGAAGGGAAAAAGGATGAAATAGGATGACAATGAAGGGAAAAAGGATGAAATAGGATGACAATGAAGGGAAAAAGGATGAAATAGGATGACAATGAAGGGAAAAAGGATGAAATAGGATGACAATGAAGGGAAAAAGGATGAAATAGGATGACAATGAAGGGAAAAAGGATGAAATAGGATGACAATGAAGGGAAAAAGGATGAAATAGGATGACAATGAAGGGAAAAAGGGTGAAATAGGATGACAAAGAAAGGAAAAAGAGGATGAAATAGGATGACAATGAAGGAAAAAAGGATGAAATAGGATGAAATAGGATGACAATGGAAGGAACAAAAGGATGAAATAGGATGACAATGAAGGGAAAAAGGATGAAATAGGATGACAATGGAGGGAAAAAGGATGAAATAGGATGACAATGAAGGGAAAAAGGATGAAATAGGATGACAATGGAGGGAAAAAGGATGAAATAGGATGACAATGAAGGGAAAAAGGATGAAATAGGATGACAATGAAGGGAAAAAGGATGAAATAGGATGACAATGAAGGGAAAAAGAATGAAATAGGATGACAATGGAGGGAAAAAGGATGAAATAGGATGACAATGAAGGGAAAAAGGATGAAATAGGATGACAATGAAGGGAAAAAGGATGAAATAGGATGACAATGAGGGAAAAAGGATGAAATAGGATGACAATGAAGGGAAAAAGGATGAAATAGGATGACAATGAAGGAAAAAGAATGAAATAGGATGACAATGAAGGGAAAAAGGATGAAATAGGATGACAATGAAGGGAAAAAGGATGAAATAGGATGACAATGAAGGGAAAAAGGAGAATATACAGAAGGAAAAGATATTAAGAAAGAAAAAGGAAGAACATAGATAAGGAAAAGGTAAAAGAAAGTCAAGGAAATAGGAAAAAGCATAGAAAAGGAAAAAGGAAGAAGAGGATAGAGAGAAAAAGGAAAATATACAGAAAGGAAAATATAAAAAAGATTAAAGAAAGATTATTTAGCAGTTACATAAAAAGATTAGAGAAGGAAAAGGGAAAATGTAGACAAAGAAAAGGAAGCAGAGAATACACTAGAGAAAAAGAAGACTAGACAGAAGGAAAACAATTGTACAGAAAGAGTATACAGGAAAGGACACAATGAAAAGTATAAATGAAAAGGGAAAATGTAGAAAACTAAAAGGAAGAAGAGTAGAGAAAAATGAAAATATTGAGGGAAAAGAGACCTGGCAAAATAGAATATGCAAAAATAATAGGAAAAGAAAAAGTGTAAACAAGAAAAAGGAAAAAAGAGTAAATCACGAAAATGGAAGAATGGAAGAGTGTCTATATAACAAGAAGCCTGGAAGAATGGAAGAGTGTCTATATAACAAGAAGCATGGAAGAATGGAAGTGTCTATATAACAAGAAGCCTGGAAGAATGGAAGAGTGTCTATATAACAAGAAGCCTGGAAGAATGGAAGAGTGTCTATATAACAAGAAGCATGGAAGAATGGAAGAGTGTCTATATAACAAGAAGCCTGGAAGAATGGAAGAGTGTCTATATAACAAGAAGCATGGAAGAATGGAAGAGTGTCTATATAACAAGAAGCCTGGAAGAATGGAAGAGTGTCTATATAACAAGAAGCATGGAAGAATGGAAGTGTCTATAACAAGAAGCATGGAAGAATGGAAGAGTGTCTATAGAACAAGAAGCCTGAAGAATGGAAGAGTGCTCATAAACAGAAGCCTGAGAAGAGGTCTATAACAAGAAGCCTGAGAAAGAGTGTCTATATAACAAAAAGCTGGAAGAATGGAAGAGTGTCTATATAAAAACATGAAGTGGAAGAGTGTCTATAAACAAGAGCCTGGAAGAATGAAAGTGTCTATATAACAAGAAGCTGGACCCAGAAGAAGTGAAACAAAAGCGGAGAGAGAAGACCAATAAGAAGCCGGAGAAGGAAGAGGACCTTATGAAAGACGAAATGAAAGTTTAAACAAAAGCGGATGGAAGAGCATAACAAGAAAGAAAATAAGCGGTCTAAAACAAGAACAAAGACAAAGCGGAAATGGAAGGTCTATTACAAGAAGCTCTGGCAAGTGACAGCTCTCTCTTACTAGTCTGGCTCTCTCTGCTCTCTCTCTCATGGCTGGAACTGTCTCTATCAACTGGAAAATGAGCTGTCTATATAACGCATAAATGAATCTCTTTACTAAGCTTTGATGGAGGCTTTGGTGGTGGTGAATAAGCTGTGTAGAATTATTCAAAGTGTGAAATATGTGAGGTTGTGCTATTATAAGTCATAGGCAAAATAATTCTTGTACTAAGAGTGTGTGGATGTGGTGGTGGTGTGTGTTGAGTGTGGTGTGGGTGTGTGTGAGTGTTGTGTGGAGTGTGTGTTGTAGAAGTGGGATGTGGGTGTTATGTAAGTGTTGTGAGTGTGGTGTGTGTGTAAAGTAAGTGTGAGATGGAGTGTTTGTAAGTGAAGAATGGAAATGTGTGTCATACAAGAGTTGTGAGTGGGTGTGTGTGGTATCAGCCTGAGTGGATGAGTGTCTTGTGATGCTGTGTGAGATGTGTGTGTAGTGTCAGTGTCTGTGTGTGGTAATGTGTGTGTGTTTCAGAAGCAGCATGGGTGTCCAATCAGAGCTGGGAGATGCGAAGTTTATCACGGCTGATCTCAGTTGGCAAACTTGGAGCTCATTAACGATCTTTGGCAAGCTGGCGACACAACACAACTCTATTAACAGATCCCCTTCCTCAAGGGGGACAGTAACGCCGATTTGTAAGTGAAAAATTCCCCGGTAACGGAATTAAAAGACAAAATAATTTGTCTTCTGGTAACAGATAAGCTTTTTTTTCACTTTTTTTTTCTCTCGGTTTTAATTATATTATGATTTTTAAACAGGCATGTTAATTTTAGAATACAAATTATCCTGACAAAAACTTTCATTTTTTTCTTTTTCTATCAATTTTTATATATTATACGTTAAACGGATGTGCAACTTAAATGAATGAGATTTTATTTTTTTTTACTGAGATCAGACCTAACAGATAACTTTTTTCGTCTTTTTTTTACAATATGTATATATTTTAGAATTGACGCATAAATGTAAAGAAGAACGAATGATCTTACTTTTTCCTTTTTTTATATGAACAATAATGACCTATAATGCTGTAACGTAATAACTGTAATGTAAATAACTGTAATAAGCTGTAACGTAATAACTGTAATGTAAATAACTGTAATAAGCTGTAACGTAATAACTGTAATGTAAATAACTGTAATAAGCTGTAACGTAATAACTGTAATGTAAATAATTAAATAACTGTAATAACGTAATAAACGTAATGTAAATAACTGTAATAAGCTGTAACGTAATAACTGTAATGTAAATAACTGTAATAAGCTGTAACGTAATAACTGTAATGTAATAACTGTAATAAGCTGTAACGTAATAACTGTAATGTAAATAACTGTAACAAGCTGTAACGTAAGGACGGACTTTCATCAACGAGTGTTTTCATAATACAAAAATATATCAACTCAGGAAACAAACTACAAGTTGTAATATATGAAATGGAAATGTCAATCTGTTAAACGTGAAAGCCGCTTACGTGTGTCATCTGAGTTAGCCATTTCTTAAAGTACTTAGTCATCTTTACCAGTGTAGGAGTGTAGGTAGACAATTACATTCCCCTCCTTCTCTATCTCCTCTCCTCCTCCTCCTCCTCCTCCTCCTCAGCTTTGCGTTTCCTCTAATACGTAGAAACTATAGTGGTAGAAAGTAGTCACACAGGCAGCCCAACTTGATTCAGTAAGGCTGTTGCTGTCCGATCTTCCTTTGTATTCCTCCTCCTCTCCTCCTCCCCTCAACCCTAACAAGAAATATTTTCGATAGTCAAAATTCTCACTGAAAAAGGATAGACATTTTCCATATTCTGATACTTGATTTTTCGCGGTAAATAAAAGAAGCAAAATAAAAGGGTCAATAAAAGAAAGTGTTCCTGAGAGTGACTAAAAACAAAAAGGAAATAATTTATGAAGAAAAAAAATAGTTGTATCTAACTCCATTAATTACTCATCATTTTTCGCGGTAACTATAACCACCAAAATGCCCCGTTTCTGAGGGTGACCTACTAAAAAAAAATAGAAAAATTTAGGAAGAAAAAAAATAATACACTTAAATCTAACTCCATTTACTCATAAGAGGATGGGGCAGCATTTTTTTTTTAGAATTGGTCTGTATTTCGATCTGTGCAGTTATCTCTCTTTCTCTTTTTTTACTTTATTGTTGAATTCTTATGTATTACAGTACAGTCAGGAGCTTCAGCTGGACTACTGAAAACTATCTTTGACTTTACAGGAATATGTAAGATTATTCCTAGCTTAACATACATATCTGTGTTACTATTTAAATTTTACATTCTCTCTCTCTCTCTCTCTCTGGCACCTCACCCTCCTCTCTTTTCCCCTCACCCGAAGAAGAGAGGAGGGTAGATAGAAGATAGGCTTNTTGCGGACCTCAACCAACCCCCCCATCCCTTGCCAAAAGGGGAGATAGTAGAGCCCCGAATTTTGCAGGGGAAAAAACCCGGGAGCAGTGAGGATTCGAACCAGCTAACCACAGAATAGGAGGCCAACGCTATATTCACTTGACCATCGGGACGGTGTGTGTGTGTGTGTGTGTGTGTGTGTGCAGGCAAATAAAATTATATAAAAGATACAAAAACCTGTTAAGGTGAAAACTTTAGTATTCCTTGGTTAGTCGTGGGGATCACTTGACATCATTACTAATCGCTTTAGTACCAATTGACATGTAACCAGAAATGTCTAATGATGGAATGTTTACACATTACTGATATAATGAAGCGTAATTTCACGCGCCGGTGTAGATCATACTATATTCTAATAATTTAATGATGTGTTGTTTGAGGTCTGTGTCAGTAAGCCAACACCGGCTAGCTAGCTCTCATACAAGATTATAATACGTAGTCAGCAGCAGCATTGTAAGTGTTCCTTTTATCCGGCGAAATTCACCTCGTCGTT
>JACEEZ010008479.1:27500-30000 GCA_016584305.1 Chionoecetes opilio | reverse complement strand
AACTGTAACAAGCTGTAACGTAATAACTGTATGCAAATAACTGTAACAAGCTGTAACGTAATAACTGTAATGTAAATAACTGTAATAAGCTGTAACGTAATAACTGTAATGTAAATAACTGTAATAAGCTGTAACGTAATAACTGTAACGTAAATAACTGTAATAAGCTGTAACGTAATAACTGTAATGTAAATAACTGTATAACTGTAACGTAAGGACGGACTTTCATCACGAGTGTTTTTCATAATACAAAAAATATATCAACCGAAACAAACTACAAGTTTAATATAATGAAATGAAATGTCAATCTGTTAAACGTGAAAGCCGCTTACGTGTGTCATCTGAGTTAGCCATTTCTTAAAGTACTTAGTCATCTTTACCAGTGTAGGAGTGTAGGTAGACAATTACATTCCCCTCCTTCTCTATTCCTCCTCCTCCTCCTCCTCCTCCTCCTCCTCCTCTCCCCCACTTTGCGTTTCCTCTAACACGTAGAAACTATAGTGGTAGCAAGTAATCACACAGGCAGCCCAACTTGATTCAGTAAGGCTGTTGCTGTCCGATCTTCCTTTGTATTCCTCCTCCTCCTCCGGGTGGACGAAATTTCGCCGCGATTACTTCGCGAATGTCACAGTCAACTTTCGCTCCCATTAAAGATTATTCTCTATAAATCGCTAATGGACAAAAATGTTCCTAGTATGTGGAAATTAGCTAATGTGACACCGATATTCAAGCAAGGGAGTAAGAGCCTAGCAAGTAATTATCGCCCAATTAGTCTAACGTCTGTGATTGTTACTATTTGAGAAAATATTGCGGATAAAATATGTCCTTTTCTCGATGAAAATCAATCAATCCTAAGCTCCCAGCATGGATTTCGAATAAAAAGATCCTGCTTAAACAACCTACTCGATTTTTTTAATGTCATTTATTCAAACTGGGACGCTAAATTCCCTGGATGTAATATACCTTGATTTTTCAGAAAGCCCTCGATACTGGTTCCCCATAAAGCGACTGTTGACCAAGCTAAGGGCACATGGCTTAGGAGAGCAATATTTTCATGGATTGGCGATTGGCTTCGAATCGTAAACGGTATCAAATCGGTAGTAATAAATGGCGAAGCATCTGATTGGTTAGATATTACTATGTGGTGCCTCAGGTGCCTCGGTCTTGGGTCCTACTCTTTTTCTGAAATATATCAACGATCTGGAACTGCGGACTTTGTATCCTAAAATATCGAAATTTGCAGATGACACAAATTAGGCGGTACAGCATATACTAGAGAAAACTGCGACTCATACAAAGTGATCTCGACAAATATCAGATTGGAGTGATAAATGGCTATTAAAAGTCAATTCCGATAATGTAAAGTAAGTGCATATAGGCACGATAACCTCAAATATACTATCAAATGCAAATAAATCGTTAACCTGAAGTACAGCACGAAAAGGATTTAGGTGTCATCATCAGTAATGATCGGAAAACCAGTCCCCCGCATTGCCTAGCTGCAGTAAAAAGGCAAATATGAGGTTGGGCTTTATTAAACGCAGCTTGAACATAAAACTCCGAAAGTAGACACAATTATACACGTCCTTGGGTAGGCCGCACTTGGACTATGCCGTCAATTCTGGTCGCCTGTTTTCGTAAAAATCAAGCCAAATTGGGAATCATGGCAAAGAAGAGCACCCAAACAACTCCATCCTTTGCGAATTCATCTTATGAAGAGAGGGACCTGCTGCGAAACTTAATATGTTTCCTTAAAGATCGAAGAATCCCGTGGGACTTGATAGAAACCTTTAAGATTCTAAAAGGATTTGATGTCCATTAATCAGAGAACCTATTCGAGCTTTGTCACTCAAGTGACAAAAAGAAATAATGGTTTAAAACTAAACGGTCAACGTTTGCATCACTCGATCTCCGTAAAAATTATTTCAATGTTAGAGTCGTTGATCGGTGGAACAAGTTAACAGCAAATGTTTGTCGGAGCCAGCACATAACTACATTTAAACAGACTGAACGCGCACTGTAAAGTAAATGGGTTATTGATGTGCGAATTCATATCTACTAGTGCCCCCCGTATCGATTATTTGTAGTGGTAGTGGTAGTTGTAGTTAGTATTTTTCAATATCCTATCATTCTGCACTATGAAACTTCCATGTTCCTATCCTCTTGTAGGACATGGTATCATTTTCCAACTTTTTCATTACAAGTATTTGATAGTTAGTTAGTATGTTAGCCGCAGCAGATACCCTCCGTTCTGGACCAATAGGTCTCTTGGTGGTTCTGTTTTCTTCCTATGTAATCCTATGTAATCCTCTCCCTCCTCTCCTCAACCCTACAATTCAAGAATTTTTTCGATAGTCAATATTCTCACTGAAAAAGGATAGACATTTTCGCGATTCTGATCTTGATTTTCGCGGTAAATAAAGAAGCAAAATAAAAGGGTCATAAAAGAAAGTGTTCACCTGAGAGTGACTAAAACAAAAGAGGAAATAATTTATGAAGA
>JACEEZ010008479.1:17500-25000 GCA_016584305.1 Chionoecetes opilio | reverse complement strand
ATACAAGAAAATAATAGGAGAGAGAGAGAGAGAGAGAGAGAGAGAGAGAGAGAGAGAGAGAGAGAGAGAGAGAGAGAGAGAGAGAGAGAGAGAGAGAGAGAGAGAGGAGGAGAGAGAGAGAGAGGAGAGAAGAGAGAGAGGAGAGAGAGAGAGAGAGAGAGAGAGAGAGAGAGAGAGAGATGAGAGAGGAGAGAGAGAGAGAGAGAGAGAGTAGAGAGAGAGAGAGAGAGAGAGAGAAGAGAGAGAGAGAGAGAGAGAGAGAGAGAGTGAGAGAGAGAGAGAGAGAGAGAGAGAGAGAGAGAGAGAGAGAGAGAGAGAGAGAGAGAGGCAGCTGTCGAGGATAAAGCAATTAAAAACCGGAGGAAGATTAACGCGCCATGGAGAAAAAAATGAAAAAAGTGCCAGACCAGAATACAAACTTGGACCTCAAGCGGCTTAGAGAGAGAGAGAAAAACACTCTTTTTTTCTTTATTTTTTATTTTTTTTACCTTTATTCTAAAAGGTTTTACAGTCAGGAGCTTCAGCTGGACTACTGAGAACTATCTTTGACTTTAGGAATGTGTAGATTATTCCTAGCTTAACATACATACATGGGTTACTATTTTAAATTCTCTATTTCTCTAATTCACTATTTCACTACTAAATGAATTTTACATGTACATGTGTTACTATTCTAATTTTACATTTTATTTTTCACAACTAATAATATATATATAGACATAGTTGAACTTAAGCATCATTGGGTTTACAGGTTTACAGGTAGGTACTTAATACTATGGCTAGCCTCTATCCAGGGCGTCACCGAACTCTTGAAGGTACTGGAGTGGACGAGGTGGACGTGAAGCTGTGTCCATGCTGCTACCAGCAGCAGGTTTCACATTCTTGCTGTAGCGTGGAAGGAAGAATTTTCGCAGAGAGTCTACGTCCTGGCAAAAGGAACGATCAGTTTGTGTAGGTCCCCGGGTAGCAGAGTCGTGTTGGTGTGGCAGTGTGGTCTTGCCCAGGGCTGTCGGAGAGCAGCAGGTGCTGGGACATGCTGCTGTTGTGTCTTGTACACGACGGCACAGGACCTGCTACGCGGACGCTGCTGCAAGGGTTTGCAGAGGAGGGAGAAGCTGGTACTGCAGAGCCTTCAGCAAGATTAACTCGTTGGACTCGGGCCTGTACCTGGTCAAGAAGGCTCATGTACGACAGGGGCAGGAAGACCACGTGATGGGGCGTCACTCCATAAGGGAGCGGACTTAAGCTGCATATAAGGTGGTGATCCCTTGGGAGTCAGGAAGGTGTGAGACACGGCGGACACAGCTAAGTTTTCAGGCGCTTTCCTCTGCAATGGTTCGGATGGGGTCCCCCCCCCCCCCCCCCCCCGGTGACAGGTCAGGACTGCTAATCCAATTCCTACCAAAGTAGGAGAGGGAAGTCTGCAGGGCACCGGCCTCCCACCCCAGTAAGATGGTAGGATGGGGAGAGTATAAGGAGGACGTTCGTCGTCGGGAAGTGAGCATCGCTGGTTTTCTCTGGAGCGAGATCCACTTGCCCTCGACGACCCCCATGAGAGGACGGTTTGGAGGACCTGATTATGGACCGACAGTGGTGCGGTGACACCACTCTCTCTCTCCGCTCTCTGCCTCTCTCTCTCTCTCTCTCTCTCCTCTCGCTCTCTATCTCTCCTATCTCTCTCCTCTCTCTCTCTCTCTCTCTCTCTCTCTTCTCTCTCTCTCTCTATCTCTCTCTCTCTCAGTCTCTCTTTCTTCGGTATACAAGGTACTGTATATAGTAAACAGAGGCAAGGACACGAGTACACACACCACACACGCACACGCACACGCACAAGCACCACGACACACGCACACACACCCACACCACACACAACACAACAACACACACACGCACGCACGCACACACACAACCCACACACACACACACAAACCACACAACACACACATAACACACACACACGCACCAAATAAACACACACACACACACCACACACACACACACACACACACACACATCACACACACACACACACACACACACGCTACGCGCACACCACACCACACACAGTGGAGTGTTACACAGAAGCCGGACGGAGGAGGAAAGGCTCCTAAAACAATTGGACGTGATGGGGGAATGCATGGGGACCACCAACCCCGCAGAGAAAGCTGAAAGACCGTAAGTAAGCCATAGGTTAGGGGATGGAGTAAAAATGCCGTCTCCAAACGATTTACCTAAAAAAGTGATAAGTAGTGGAAGTGCAAAATAAAACGTAAACAAGGATAAACAAAATGGCGGATCAGCTCGGGGCCAGATGGGAACCATCCACGCGCTTCAACAGCAATGAATGAAGGAAATATCTGGGATTTGAAAACGAACCACGAGAAGAGTGTAATGTTAGAAAATAATTGTGCACGCAATATATGATAATACTTGAGGAAGATGGGAAAAGAAAGTGTACGTATTGGAAAAAGATAATTCGATTTTGAAAAAATAGAGTGGGACGAACTAAACGGAAAGGCAGGACGATGAAAAGGTGAAGCAAATGCATGCTGAAATGTACTTTGTACACAAGAAAGGAAAATGACACAAGAGGAAAATGAAAGATGAAAGAAAAACATGGAAGATAGAACAGGAAAAAGACACAGAAAAAAACTTACGACAGATAATTAATAGAAGATCAGGAAAATGAAAAGAAAAATCGGACCAAAAAATGTAGATGTAGTCAAATGTAATCCAAACAAAAGGGAGAATTTAGTAAGAGAGACGTAGACAAAAAGAAATGTGTCAGCATTGGTTTAGGAAAAAGTGCTGCCTAAGAAAAAATTGAGAGAAGAGGAAGAAAAGAAAGTGTCAAAAGAAATATTTCAAGTAGTAAGAACATACGGAGGTAGAGAAGAAATAGAAGAAATACCATAGGTTAGGAAAATATGAATTTTTTTTTTTTCTGGGGAAGGCGGCCCGACACCTTGAAAGTTAAGTTTAGTGGTACAAAATACAGCACTAGATATATTTCTTAAGGCATGGGAAACAATGGCCCAAAGACAGAAGAATATAAGAAAATATGGATAAAAAAGATATGAATGAGATGAAAGAAGCCAGTTTGAATGTACCTATTTAAAGAAGCCAAAGCAAAAAAACGAACTGAGGGACGGAAAGAGGAAACAGTAAATGCTATTGGAGAGTTTACGACCCCAAAAATGAAGAGTGGTACTAAAAGAAAAGAGTAAGAGAAGACAGTTCAAAGGAAAATGAAGTAGGATGGCAAGATATCACATACAAATAAAATGGGACTAGAGTCAACATTAACAGAAATAAACGATTAATGAGAGCCACGAAACCATACATATTAGGTTCTATAGAAACGAAGCGGAGTGATTCTGAGGATGTGCCAGTTGGGGAGGTCAATATAATGTATGGAGGAGAAAAGACACAGAAACCAGAAAAAGGGGAGGTGGTGTAATGATGTTAAACAGGGAAGGATGTGGTTTTTTAGTAGGAATGTGGAGAA
Source organism: Chionoecetes opilio (assembly GCA_016584305.1). Lineage (NCBI taxonomy): Eukaryota > Metazoa > Arthropoda > Malacostraca > Decapoda > Majidae > Chionoecetes > Chionoecetes opilio. The sequence goes on along the minus strand of JACEEZ010008479.1, from coordinate 21,492 downwards.
AAGGAGAAGGAATGCGGCCGAGGTGGTGAAGGTAGAATTGGTGATGAAAAAAAAGGAATCAGAATAAGAGACTTAGTAATGTGATACGTCCACTAAGACAACTCCTGCGGAAGAGAAGAGTACGGAGACATGATAAGAGTCACAAGCAAATGTTTAAAGAATACGATGGAAAATAGTGAGAAAATAATTTGATGGGAGATTTTAAACTGCGAAGACAGGAGTTTGATGGGAAGAGTGAATACTGAAGGAGGAGAAAAACTCATGGGGTGGTATATTGTTGGATTATGTAATGAATAACATCATGGGACTCAGTGGATTAAAGAGAACCCAAGATTACAGAGTAGGAAGAACCATCAAGAATAGACATACTATTGACGAAAGAACTGGAAGTAATAGAAAGTAAATCAGCAGTGAACCACTTGGAAAAGAGACGACCATGCTTACTTATTGAATTTGAAATAAATATAGCAAAAAAAGAGGGGATGAAAAAGAAGAACCACAATACAAGGAAGATACAATTCGGAAAAGCAGGACTTTGACGGATTAAGACATTCTTGGAGAGACAGATGGAGTAATTCCATGCAGCAAACGAGTACCCAGAAGAAAATGGGCAAGAGTTCATCCAAAATGTACACCGAAGGAATTAAATAATAGTTCTAAGGATAGTATCAGAGAAAAGAAAAAAAAATAAATGGTTTAACAGAAAATCGTGAATTAGCAAAGACTAGAAAGAGAAAAAAAATGGGAAATAGTTTGGAGGAACAAAAGGTGGCAGCACACCTTTGGGAGAAGCTACCACAAAACAACTAGAAATTAAATGTAGGACTCCGCAAGAGAAGAGAAGAGTACCTAATGAGAGGAATATAATAGAAAAATGTAAGAATGAACAGAAACTTTCTATAGATATATTAATGGAAAAATGAAAAAACAAGGGAGGAATAGATAAGCTGAAGGTAGAAGGGCATAGTTGTATGAAGATGCATACAACACGGCCGAGGGGATGAATAAGTTGCTTACAGACTGTATTTACTAAGGAGAAAGTGAATTAAAACGAAAAAAATATAATGCAAAAGAAAATAGAATGCGCAAGAAATAAAAAGTAGACGTAATAGAAGTAAAAAAGGCTAATGAAAGTCAAGATGTGAGAAAAGCCCCGGGCCAGATAAGTGCTCGAACTGGATAATGAAAGAGTGGCAGTAAACCAAATAGCAGGAAAAATACATTTTTCTTTTACTTGTAATTGGAGTTTCACTCAAGGAGAGCAGAGATTCCCGCTTGATTGGAAAAGAGCAAATATTGTGGCCAATTCACAAAGGACGATGACAAAGAAGAACAATAATTACAGGCCAGTATCATTAACCACAAGTGTTAGTGGCAAAAATGTGTGAAAAAATTGTGAAGGACAGATGGTTGAGGAAATTGGAAGAGACAAACACACTTGCAGTGGCCAGTTTGGGATTAGAGGAGGATGTCATTGTACAACAAATTTATTGAGCTTTACTCGAGAGTGATCGAGTGACACAGGAAAGAGAAGGGTGGCGATTGCATTTTACTGGGACCTAGAGAAGGCATTGACAAGGTACCTATAAAGAGACTGCTCTGGAAGCTAGAACCCATGTCGAGGATTGAAGGGGTGGTTGTGACGTGGATGGAAGACTTTTTGCGAACAGAGAGATGAGACCATAAAAAGATTAAAAGTCAGAAGGTGCCCAGTGTGATAAGTGGAGTTCCTCAAGGATCAGTATTGGCCCCAGTGTGTGCTTGGTCTATGTAAATATAGCAGAAGGAAGTAAAACGTTATATGAGTTTATTGCTGACGATGCTAAATTACTAAGAAAAGTAGAAAATAAAGAGCGGACGTGAGGATTTACAAAAGATTAGATAAGATTTTACAGATGGAGGCTCACCTATGGAAAATGGAGTTTTAATGCCCAAAAAGTGTAGTGATGCGAAATGCGGCAGAGTAAGCAAAAGAGACAGAGAGAAAGTATTCGATGGGAAACGAAAGGATAATCAAACAAAGGTCGAAAAATATATGGGAGTATTGATTAAGGACAATTTGTCACCAGCGAAGCATATAAACAAAGATCACAGAGATAACATACCAGTGATGGGATATAAGAATGGCATTCAAATATCTGGATGAAAAGATGATCAGAAATTGATTAACAATTCTCTGATTCCGACCAAGGTTGGAATATTTGCGGCAGTGATTTGGTTCACCACATAAAAAGAAGGATAAAGGACAGATTGAGACGAATACAAAGAAGCAGCACAAAAATGGCTCCAAGCTGAGAGATTTAACATATGAAAAAAAAACAGCCTTTCAAGGATAAAACGACCAACACTGAGAAAAGAAGAAAAGGGGAGATTTTTATAGCAGTGTATTTAGAGCATCAATGGGTTCTGGCACAAAATTGATAGAAATTGATATGTTTGTGTGGTGGACGGGACAGAAGTACAAGAGGTTTCATGGAAGAAATTGAAAAGGACAACTGCAAGACGGGATATAAAAAAATCAGATTCCGATGAGAGCATAGAAGCCTGGAAAAACCTTGATCGCAAACGTGATTAATGCAAAGAAGTATTTAGGACTTCTCAAAGGGTGTTTTGCAAAAGGATAATAGTAGATTGGAGACGGACAGTACGAAGCATAGCTCTTTTTCTGTATGTTACAACTAGGTAAATACAATTAGGATAGACAACTAGGTAAATCCGCACACACACACACACACCACACACACACACCACACACACACAAACACACAAAACAAACCACACACACACACACACACACACACACACACACACACACACACACACACACACACACACACACACACACACACACACACACACATACTTCAATTTGGCTTTCATGAATAAAACACGAAAAAAATACAAGGAATAGGGTCACCGAGAGGCTTTTTTGGAGAGATAAAACGGAATTGTCGATTTTGTAGCATAAAATGAGCATCAAGTGTGTGTGTGTGTGTGTGTGTGTGTGTGTGTGTGTGTGTGTGTGTGTGTGTGTGTGTGTGTGTGTGTGTGTGTGCCTGTGTGTGTTGTGTGTGTGTGTGTGTGTGTCTGTGTGTGTGCGTGTGTGTCTTGTGTGTGTGTGTGTGTGTTAGATAAGACAAAGAGTTATACATACCGTAAAATGTGTTACACACACACACACACACACACACACACACACACACACACACACACACACACACACACACACACACACACACATCACACACACAAACACAACACACACACCACCACACACCAACACCACACACACACACACACACACACACACCACACACACACACACACACCACACACACACTTAATCTTCGCATAAACTACCAACGGCTCGTGTATATACTTTGTTTTATCCCTCATTTTCTCCACTCACATTTCGGTTCACTTATCTTTCCCCTCCATCATTATATTATCTTCTCCTCCTGAGACGAGAGAGAGAGAGAGAGAGAGAGAGAGAGGAGAGAGAGCGAGAGAGAGAGAGAGAGAGAGGAGAGGAGGGAGGAGAGAGAGAGAGAGAGACAGAGACGAGAGAGAGAGAGAGGAGAGGAGAGAGAGAGAGAGAGAGAGAGATGATTGAGGGAGAGGAGAGAGAGAGAGATGAAGAGGAGAGATGAGAGAGAGGAGAGAGAGATGAGAGATGAACGAGCAGAGAGAGCCGAGAGAAAGGGGAGACCCAACACCTTTTTAGCGTTGCAATGGAACAAGGAGACATTAGCATTCTTGTAAATTCGGAAGGACTCATCTTTGTAATTTGTTTTATCTTTTATCCTTTTCGTTACCTTAAACACCCTTTACGCCCAGATCTTTCATCTGCTATAAAAAAAAATCGAGTTGTTAGCATTTAAACTTACGAAAAGTAACTGAATATACAAATTAGCTAGGGACAGGATACAACAGGCCATATCTATTAATAATATAGCTTTATATTCACCTAAATCTCGTCTTATGAGTAAGCA
>JACEEZ010008479.1:7500-12500 GCA_016584305.1 Chionoecetes opilio | reverse complement strand
AGAATTACCTGGCCAGTCATCTATTCTCCCAATCTTGCAGTCATCAAGCCACTGTATCACATCTCGAGCTGTGTGACAGGATGCTCCATCCTGTTGGAAAAGCTGTGCCTGTGTCTTTTCAAAGCAGGCCTCCAGGTGGTCATTTAAAATATCAAAATACACCACTTTGTTAACAGTTGTGTTCTTTGGGAAAACAACTAAGTTCCCAATACCATGAAAAGTAAAGCAACCCCACACCATTAAACTGGGAGGGTGTTTTGTGGTCTTTCGTGTGTAGCGAGGCTCGGTGGGGTCTGAGCCGGGGCGACGGTACACTTTTGCTGGTCCTCCTCCACTCCCACAAAATGTGCTTTCGTCACTCCACAGCACAGCCCGCCACTTGTCGAGAGGCCAACTCTGTATTTCTTTGCAAAGTGAAGCCTTTTCTTTCTTTGGCGTTCATTTATCAGTGGCTTATTCCGCGCCCGGTAACACCTGTAGCCAAGGTCACGTTTCAAAGTTTCCTGCACAGTACGAAGCGACACATTACCAAGAAGAGTATGATTTTCCTCCTTCAGTTCTCTGGCTGTAAGGCTAGGATTGGCATCAAGCTGTCGCCTTAACACGCTCCTGGTTCTATTACACGTTTTTTTTTGTTTCCCAGGTTGTTTTTTTGGGAGCGGGAGATTCACCTCTCCGCCAGCCTTAAATCGACGCATCAAATGTTGCACTGTTCTAAGCTTTAGTCCTTTAAGCTTGCAAATTTCCTTATTATTGATCCCAGCCTTGTAAAGATCAATGATTGCTTGAATCGTTGTGCCATCCGTATGTTTTCCACCCATTATGTAATCCAGCAAAAACAGGCAAAAACACGGGATGTAGGGGAACGCTGGAGGCTATAAGTTCAAAATCACGCAAACTGTCAACCGCCTATGGAGGGAGGAGAGGGAGGGAAACCCTCCCTCCCACACACCGGTGAGTGTGCAAGATGATGTACGTCGCTGTCAGACATACGATTCATGCCTTCTGCATTTTTGTATAGCTTGGGAAGCAACTTTAAATCTGCGCGGTAAATCTCGATGAACGGATTCTGGCGCAAAGATCATCCGCGCAAGCCTGTAGTGTCTCTAACTCCAAGCTCACCCTGATTGGCTAACACAGTGTCTGCCTAGCTCCAAGCTGGCGTCAGTAGGTCCCGGGGTTCCAATATGTTCAACTCCAACCTCCCGTCAAGGAACCTCTCACGCCACACCCATCATCATCATCAGCATTACCACATTATTGTCCCATACTCATGCACCACTGAACGAATCCTGCCCCAGTGCTATACAGGACAATATTCTCTCTCTCTCTCTCTCTCTCTCTCTCTCTCTCTCTCTCTCTCTCTCTCTCTCTCTCTCTCTCTCTCTCTCTCTCTCTCTCTCTCTCTCTCTCTCTCTCTCTCTCTCTCTCTCTCTCGCTCTCGTCTTTTTTAGTAAATTCTGTTTTTTTAGTGTGTATACGCAAGTACGTTTATTTATATTTCGTATATATGAGCAGTCTGAAAACAATTCAGGATTTTTGTTTGCAGTCTCTCTCTCTCTCCCCCCCCCCCCCCCCCACGGGTAACAAATGGCCCGTGAGGGCTTTTTGGGGGGCGAAAAATTAAAAAAAAAAGGGNGTCCTCTCCTCTACGAATCCTGCCCATGTGCTATACATACGATATTTAAAAGTATTTTTTCTCTCTCTCTCTCTCTCTTTCTCTCTCTCTCTCTCTCTCTCTCTCTCTCTCTCTCTCTCTCTCTCTCTCTCTCTCTTCTCTTCTCTCTCTCTCCTCTCTCTCTCTCTCTCTCTCTCTCTCTCGTCTTTTTTGGCAAATAAATGTTTTCTTGTATGTATACGCAAGTACGTTTATTTATATTTCGTATAATTATATATGTAGTGCCTGAAAACAATTTAGGATTTTTGTTTGCAGTCTCTCTCTCTCTCTCTCCCCCCCCACGGGTAACAAATGGCCCGTGAGGCTAGTGGCTATTAGTGGTCAAGGGGCGACACTAAACAGACAATTAAAACCAAACTCCCAAACCAGTGGCCAATCAGATGACAGGAAATGAACGCTACTCTTTTTTCGAATACTTGAATATTAAAAGAAGAAAAAAAAAGGTAAATGATAATAAAAATTTTAGATCAGCACAAAAAAATGAACTTTACTCTTTTTCCGAATACGTAAAAGTTAAAAAGAAGAAAAGAGGAAAAGCAGATAAATGATAATAAAAAAATAAGATCAGCACAGAATAAATTTGAAAGACTGAAATTTTGAAAACGACGAAATTGTTGAATAATATAATTGAACATAATGAAAAAAATATATTATACAAGATTATATTTTGAAAGTTAATGAAGAAAAAATGCAACATACCAATTTGAATCCTAAATACACACAAACACACACACACAAACTGAATTTACTAATATAGACAAAATATTATACAAGATGTGAAAATGAACGAAGAAAAAACGCAAAAAAATACACACACACACAAACAAAATAAAAACTGAATTGACTAAAAGACAAAATATAATCTAACCACATCCTTATAAAAGCCTCTCTTAAATATAGATAAATAACGCAACATAATCCCAAATAGGCAACTCGACTAAACGGCGCAATAAGGGCGAGTGTTTAGGCCAGTGTAGTGCGCCCTTCACTTTTATGGCGCCCGCCTTCATAGAAGAGAGAGGCCACGATAAATATCCTCAGTGGACTTCTGGCAGGGACGGGGGAAGGTTGCGGCTGTCACGAGGGTCCATTGCTTGAGTGGGTTGCGGAGGGAGAGGTGGGAGGGAGTGTGTGAGGGGGAGGAGGAAAGGTTGAAGGGGGTTAGGGAGAGTGAAGGAGAGAAAAGTGGGGGTTTTGGAGTGTGTGTGTGTGTGGTAGGAGGAAAGGGGGGGGGGGGGGGTTTAGGGAGAGGGATGTGGGTGGTGGAGAAAGTTGAGTGTTATGAAAAAAACTGAAGCTATTAAAAAATGTGAAAGATTTAAATTCACAAAAGAAGAGAGAGAGAGAGAGAGAGAGAGAGAGAGAGAGAGAGAGAGAGAGAGAGAGAGAGAGAGAGAGAGAGAGAGAGAGAGAGAGAGAGTAAAGGATGACAAACTGCCTTAATAACAGAAAGAACAAGCGAGCTAGTGAGAGAGAAAGGAACTTGAGGAAGGAGAGAGATGGAGAGAAAGAGGGAAGAGAGAGACGAAGCAGATAGAGGAGAGGGAAGAAGAGGAGGAGGAGGAGGAGGAGGAGGAGGAGGAGGAGGAATTAAAAGGCTCATTTCTTCACCGATTAGAACTGAAGGCAAAAAGTCGATCCACGACGAGTAATTGAAGTGAGGCAAGGATGGAGTAAGGGGGAAAGCAAAATTTTTTTTTTTTGGGGGGGGCCGAAAAAAGGGAGGGGGGGGGGGGGGTTTTTTTTTAAAAGGCCCCCCTTTTAAAAAAAGGGGCCCAAAATTTTTTTTTGGGGGGGGGGGGGTTTTTTCCCCCCCGGGGGGGGCCCCCGGGGGGGAGGGAAAAAAAAAAAAAATTTTGGGGGGGGGGAAAAAGGGGAAATTTTTTGGGGATTTTTTTGGGGGGGGGGGGGGGGGTTTTTTGGGGGGATTTTTGGGTTTAAATTAAAAAAAACCCCCAAAAAAAAAAAAAAAAAAAAAAAAAAAAAAAAGGAAAAAAAAGGGGGGGGAAAAAAAAAAAAAAAGGGGAAAAAAAAAGAAAAAGGGGGAAAAACCCTTAAAAAAAAAGTTAAAAAAAAATTGGGGGGGGGGGGGGGGGGTTAAAAAAGGGAAAAAAAGGAAAAAAAAAAAGGGGGGGGAAAAAGGGGGGAAGGAAGGGGAAAAAAGGGCCCCCCCGGGAAGAAAAAACCAAAACAAAACCCCATTTTTAAAAGGGGGGGTTAAAAAAAAAGGGGGGGGAAAAAGGGGGGAAAGAAGGAAAAAAAAAGGGAAAAAAGGGAAAAAAAAAAGGAAGGAAAAAAAAAAAAAAAAAAAAAATTAAAAAAAAAAAAAAAAAAAAAAAAAATTTTTTTTTTTTTAAAAAATTTTTTTTTTTTAAAAAAATTTAAAAAAAAAAAAAAAAAAAAAAAAAAAATTAAAAAAAAAAGGTTTAAAAATTTTTTTTTTTTTTTTTGTTTTGGGAACCCTTTTTTCATTTTTTAAAAGGGGGGAAAAAAAAAATTTTTTGGTTTTTTTTTTTAAATTTTTTTAATTTTAAAAACCTTTTTAAAAATTTTTTAAAAAAAAATTGGGAAAAAAAAAAGGGGGGAAAAAAAAAAAATTTTTAAAATTTTTTGGGGGGGGGGGGAAAAAAAAAAAAAAAAAAAAAAAAAAAAAACCCCCCCAAAAGGGGGGGGAAAAAAAAAAAAAAAAAAAAAAAAAGGGGGAAAAAAAAAAAAAAAAAAAAAAAAAAAAAAGGAAAAAAAAAAAAAAAAAAAAAAAAAAAAAAAACAAAAAAAAAAAAAAAAAAAAAAAAAAAAAAAAAAAACAAAAAAAAAAGGGGGGGGGGCAAAAAAAAAAAAGAAAAAAAAGGGGAAAAAAATTTAAAAAAAAATAAAAAAAAAAAAAAAAAAAAAAAAAAAAAAAAAAAAAAAAAAAAAAAAAGGGAAAAAGGAAAAAAAAAAGGAAAAAAAGGGGGGAAAAAAAAAAAAAAAAAAAAAACCCAAAAAATTTTAAAAAAAAAAGGGGAAAAAAAAAACCCCCAAATTTTTTAAACCCCCCCAAAAAAAAAAATTTTAAAAAAACCCAAACCCCGGGGGGTTTTTAAGTTGGAAAAAAAATTTTTGGGGAAAAATAACCCCCAAAAAATTTTAAAATTTTAAAAAAAAAAGGGGGGGGGCCAAAAGGGGGGGGGGGGGGAAAAAAAAAAAAAAAAAAAGGGGGGGGGGGGGGGGGGGGCCCCAAAAAGGGGGGGGGGAAAAAAAAAAAAGGGGAAAAAAAAAATTAAAGGGCGGGGGGGGGAAAAAAAAAAAAGGGGGGAAAAGGGAAAAAAAAAGGGGAAAAAAA
>JACEEZ010008479.1:0-2500 GCA_016584305.1 Chionoecetes opilio | reverse complement strand
TCCCCTCCTTTCCCAAACTTTGCTTTTCATTTGACCTCTAACCGAAACTATAGTGGTAAAAGAGTCCCCCAGGCGTAAATTTTGATTCAAAAAGCCTGTTGCTTCTAATTTTCCTTTTGTTTTTCCCCCTCCACCTCCTCTCTTCTCCTCTCCTCTCCCTCCTAGTGGGGGAAATTTCCCATAGTGGATAATATAGTGACACGTGGACAAAGGCCATTTTTTTTTTATGGTTACCCATGGGCATACTTAATAAAAAAAACCCCTGCTCCAAAAAACACCATATTACATTTATAGGGGCAAAATCCAAGATGGCGGCCGAAAAATGGGAAAAAAAATTTATAAAAAATGTTAACTATCGTAAAAATTTGGGGCTTAAAAAAATGTGAAACTTCTATTTTTTAGGTAAAGATGCCCAGGAGTCGCTTGGAACTATTTTTTCCCCTTTGCATTAATCATAGGAACTAAAAAATGGTCAATGTAGAAAAAATATGGGTCCTCGTATGAAAATTTACGTTTGGTGGGGGAAAACATTTTTTTACTGTACTGTATTGAATACTTTCTGTAAAACCCGTTTTATTAAACTAACCCTTATCATTCTGTGAATACACAATGAAAAAAAGCAAGGTTTTGTTCTTTTTGCAATTGCGCTACACAGGTCAGTACAGTTTTTACCAATTTGATAATTTGCGAGCGACAACCCCGCTCGATTTTTCGCCAATTTCATAAGTTCAGTGCAAACTTTTGCAGCTTCTGGGTTTTTCGTCCAAGTGGTTTCCCCTTGGCCGGCTGTAGCTCCTCCAAACTCTTCAGGGGCCCGGGAAAGGTAACGGGGGCCCGCCGACTTTCCAAATTCCAGCCTGAAGGATAACTCTCTTGACATGTTTTTACAGTGATCCTGAACATAAGACATGTGTGCTTGCATAAGATAACGATTGGTAAACCAAAAATTCAAAATTGTCATTTAATTAAAAATATGTTTAAAACCCTAAGAAGTACCTTAGTTTGGGGGAATCTTTTCAAAACTTCTGCTTTTCTGGAGAAAACTCCCGCCTCGCATCGTTTAGTCGCGTCTTTTCTTGTCTTTTCATACATGAGATTGTGAAGCGTTCAAGTTTAAATTTAGGCGATCCATGTCCCCCCGTTTCGAAGGGGTGATTCCGAAAGAAAAAGGCTTTGAAACCAAAAAGGGGACTTTTCCCTGATTGCAGAACTTTTTTTTTCCTTCCCAAAGAAAAACGAGGTATGCACTCCCCCAAATGCTGGAATACAGGAAGCGCAGGGGGATCCTTTCTCCAAGGCTTTTAGATATGGTGTTGATGTTGTGAACAAAAAGTTTTTCCAAAGCCAAATGCTAACAGAGCTCGAGGGCAGTTGCAGTTGCAGAGCGAAAAAAGTCCAAAAAGGGCACAGCACATCTGTTCAAACCCTACGCACTTTTACTTTTTTGGCCCCCGTCGGAAAAGCTGTACAATTGAAAAACAATCCTGCTGTCTGCTTCTCGGTGTGCGTCTGCTCACGTGACTTGTGCCCAAAAGACTTTTTCCAACGCCACATAATTATTAAAATATCGTTTAAATCTTACTATTTGCTTTTCCTGTATTCTTACAATAAATATCTATTGTATTTCAAATCCTTAACCTCTTATTTTAGATTCAGCCTCAAACAATCCTGTACTGTGTGGATAAGCTTGATAAACTGAAAAAGACGTCACAGTATAAATACACGCAAAAATAGAAAACAAAAGGGCATCACTCCAGATGAAATTATTATAGTCTAGGGCCAAAACTGAAATGTCTTTAAAAAACGACTTTTTGTGGGACCCCTGCGGGAACACTTCATAAATACCACTGAAGGAGATTTGTCTACTTTTCCCAAAACGGCAAAGAAATTTCGAATCGTGTAGCTTTTTGGGGATTTTTTGTTCCATACAACCACATTACTATTTCAACCAAAATTTTAGTCTAGTCCCGTGGACCCCCCGTGCACCCCCCGGCAACTAAAGAGACCCACTTTTTTAGATGCACAATATGCCTAAAAAAAAAAAAACAAAACAATGTAACACGTAAAATAATGTCCCATGGGGGTTCCCATGGGGGCCATCGTCGTCCCGGGAAAAGTTTGATTTTTTTTTAAAAATTTCCAAAAATTTCCAAAAAAACCAAATAATGTGTTTTCAAATTTTGATTTTGGTGCCCACGTGAAAAGAATAACTGGGGTATTGTAATAAAACTATTAATGCGAATTGGTACAAGTTTATCATGGAACGGCAAAAACCAAAAAAAACGGAAAAAATTACTTCGGGTTTCGCTGACAACTTCAACTAAATGACAAAAACTTCACTAAAATTTCAACATACTGGGCATTTAACATAAAAAACACAACCCCCAAATTTTTTTCCATTTATTTCCCCCCAAAAAGAAAATTTTTAAAAAAAAAAAATTTTTTTGTTTTTCCCGGGGCAACAAAAAAAATTACTTTTAGCCCTTTCCCCCCTTTTTTA